>VZQC01003035.1:601411-880666 GCA_009823505.1 Rhizomys pruinosus
ATGTCCTCTAGCTCCAGCCATTTTCCTGAAAAGCTCATGATGTCATCTTTCTTTACTGCTGCATAGAACTCCATTGTGTAGATGTACCACATTTTCTCTATCCACTCATCAGTTGAGGGGTATTTGGGTTGGGTCCAGCTCCTTGCTATTGTGAAGAGAGCTGAAATAAACATGGCTGTGCATGTATTTCTGCAGTGGGGTGAGTCTTGAGGGTACATGCCTAGGAGAGGTATGGCTGGGTCGGGTGGCAAGTTCATTCCAAGTCTTCCAAGGGTTCTCCACACTGCTTTCATAGTGGCTGCACAAGTTTACATTCCCACCAGCAGTGGATGAGTGTTCCCCTTTCCCCACAACCTCTCCAGCACTTGGTATCATTTGTTTACTTGATCCTAGCCAGTCTTATGATAATAAGATGATATCTTAAAGTGGTTTTGATTTGTATTTCCTTAATGTCTGCTCCCTCTTTTGCAATGGTCTCCGAGCCCTGGGTGAGTGAAGTTTACTATAAGAGACTTGTCCATGGACCCACACTCTGCAGACTCCTAATCTCCATGGCTTGGCCATTTATGACCTTCTGAGTTCCTGGCCTCCTGTTGCATGAGGGTATTTCCTTGATTAATTAGTGTCCTCTTGACCCTTGTTTTATCTTGCATTAACCTCAGGTGTAGACATTGCATTGTGTGCTGCTTAGGCTTGGCCAATTCACAAACACTGTCTGTGTATGATATTTATGGTATTCTGTAATAGTCTTCATCTGGTGCAAAAGAAGCTTCTTTGATTAGTGGTATCTGGGATATTTATCTCTAAATATAAGGATATATATTTTGCACTTAATAAGAAGTTACAGAAACCAGGCGTCCAACACTCAGGAGGCAGAGGTAGGCAGAACTTTGTGAGTTCAAGGCCAGCATGGCCTACATAGTGAGTTCCAGGACAGCTGGAGCTACAGGGAGAACCTGTCTCAAAAAGAGAAAAAAAAAGGAGTGACAGGCCAGGCTTCTCCACAGGTGGGTTCCAGGATCACCCCAGCTCCATCACTTCCAGTGCAGGGTTGCAGGACCATCCTAGCCCCATTGCTTTCAGGGAGACCGACAGGGTAGGCTTCTCTGCAGGCAGGTTCCAGGACCATCCCAACCCCTCAGCCTCCAGTGCAGAGTTGAAGGACTGACCAAGCCCCGTCACTTCCATCACAGGGAGAGTGACAGGGTGGGCTTCTCGGCAAGTGGGTTCCAGTACCATCCCAGCCCACTTACTTCTGGCACAGGGTCCCAAGACCATCTGAGCCCAGTCGCTTTTGGTGCAGGGTCTCTGGAGCTGCTCCAACTTCCATACCCAATTGGGTAAGGCCCTACAGTCACCTCGGTAGTAAAAACCAGTGCCACCCACCCCTCTTGTGGCTATGGAGGGGTCAACAATAGAGAAGGTGACTTGAGCACAAAGTAACAGAAGAGACAGCAAACCTTCCAACCTAGAGGAACAGGCCTTAAACCAAACCAAGAAGCACTTGAATTTCACATCAGATTATAAATAACAAATCAAATCCACATGCCAAGAGCACAAAGGAAAATCAATCAACAACATGGGAAAAGCAAATAATAAATCCCCAACAAAATCCATCAGTCCTATAGAAGACCTCAAAAATGAGTACTCCCTGGAGATGACCCAGAACACAGAACTTAAAAGAATAACAATAGACATACTCAAAGAAATCAAGGGAGAGAATGACAAACTCAGGAATTAAGTGTAAACACTGAAAAGATCCCATGCTGAAATGAAACAGGAAACTGACCTGTGAATCAAGGATCTAGAAGGAGAGAATGACAAACTCCAAAGGGAAGTGGAAATACTAAAGAAATCACAGGATGAAATGAAAAAGGAAAATGCACACTCATCCAATCAGCAGGAAAAGATGGGAGAAAGTCTCAGTAACAGATTGGATGAAGCAGAAAGTGGAATATCAACACTGGAAGACAAGGTGGAAGAACTGCAATGCTCAAACAAAGAGTATGAAAATTTTTAAAAATCACAAGAGTGGAGCAATCAGGAAATATGTGACACTTTGAAAAGATCAAACCTCCACATCACAGGGATAGAGGAAGGAGAAAAATCCCAGGACAAAGGTGTTGATCACATCTTCAACAGAATAATAGAAGAACATTTCCCCAAACTGAAAAATGACAAAACCATACAAATACAAGAAGCACATAAAAAACCAAATAGACAAGATCAGAAAAGGAATACCCAACACCATATCATAGTTAAAACACTAGACACCCAAAACAAAGACAAATTACTGAAGGCCACAAGAGAAAAACAAGTTATATATAAAGGGAAACCCATCAGAATTACAGCTGACTTTTCAGTGAAAACAATGAAAGCCAGAAGAATGTGGACCAAAGCATTCCCAGTACTAAATGACTATAGATGCCAACCCAGATTACTATAACCAATAAAAATGTCAATTAGAGCTGAAGGAGAAAGAAAAATCTTTCACGATATAAACAAGAAGAAAGAATTCACGTCCAGGAAACCAATGCTTCAGAAAATACTCGAAGCAATTCAAAGGACAGAGGAAAGTAGCAACTATCCCCAAGCAGCTAGACAGAGTAATGAATAAAAGTATAACTGAAGAAATATAAACCTAGACCAAGAATGCAAACAGGAAATAAGGTAAAAGGAAGCAACACACATCTCTCAATAACTTTAAATATTAATGGGCTGAACTCCCCAATCAACTGGGAGAATGAATTAGGAAATAGAACCCATATATATACTATTTACAAGAAACCCATCTCACCCTCAAAGATAGGCACCAACTTAAAGGATGGAAAAATACTCCAAGCAAATGGTACCAAAAAGCAAGCAGGAGTTGCTATTCTGATATCAGACAAAATAGACTTCAAACTAAAACCAATAAGAATAGACAAAGACAGCCACTACATCATTATCAAAAGAACAATTAACCATGAAGATTTCACAATCATGAATATATACACACCAAACTCCAGTGCACTGAACTTTATAAACACAAATCTACAGGACCTCAAGGCGCAGATTAATCCCAGCACACTAATAGTGGGGGATTTCAATACCTTACTGAGCCCATTAGATAGGTCAACTGGACAAAGAATAAACAGAGAGACATCTGAACTGAACAATACAATGCAATACACCAAATGGACCTCACAGACATCTACCAAATATTCCACCCAAACACCAGAGAATATACTTTCTACTCAGCACTCCATGGAACATACTCCAAAATTGACCACATGCTGGGACACAGAAAAAACCTCTACAAATACAAAAGGATTGAAATAATTTCATGCATTCTATCAGACCACAGTCCATTAAAGCTCAATATCAACACCAGAATAAGCCCTACTATCTACAAGAACACACAGAGACTAAACAACACTCTCCTGAATAATGAATGGGTCAAGAAAGAAATAAAGAAAGAAATAAAAACATTACTGGAACTAAACAAAAAAGATGATGTAAGACAGCAAAACCTATGGGATACTTTAAAAGCAGTCTTAGGGAATTTTATAGCCCTCGGTGCCTACATTAAAAAAGCAGAAAGAGGAAAAAATAAATGCAGCTAAAAACACTTGAGAGACAACAAACAAACCCTAAACCCAGCAGAAATGGAGAAAAAACAAAAATCAGAGCAGAAATCAATGAAATAGAAACAAAGAAAACAATACAAAGAATCAATGAATCCAAAAGCTGGTTCTTTGAAAGGATAAACAATATAGACAGCTCTAGCCCAGTTAACCAAAAGAAAGAAAGAGCAACTCTAAATCAATAGTATTCATGATAAAAAGGGAAACATCACAACAGACAAAGAAAAGATCCAGACAATCATACAGGTGCACTTCAGAAACCTACACTCTACTAAATTTGAAAACCTAAGAGAAATATATGAATATTTGAAATTCTGGAACTCATCAAAGCTTAACCAAGAAGATATCAACAGCTTAAATAGACCCATAACATATGAGGAAATTGAAAATGTGATAGTAAACCTCCCAACTAAAACAAGTCCAGGCCCAGATGGTTTCACGACAGAATTCTATAAAACTTTTAAAGAAGACTTACAACTATTATTACTAAAACTGTTCAGAAGGATATAAGCAGAGGAAAACCTCCCAAATTCCTTCTACAAAGTCAGCATCACTCTAATACAAAAATCAGGCAAAGATAAAAAAGAAAACTACAGACCCATCTCATGAATATAGATGCAAAAATTCTCACAAACCGCATACAGGCCCACATCAAAAAGATCATTCATCATGACCAAGTTGGATTCATACCAGAAATGCAGGGATGGTTCAACATATGTAAATCAATAAATATCATAAAACACATAAATTATGTAGAAAACGCCTTCAAAAAAAATCCAGCATCCCTTCATGCTTAAAGTCCTAGAAGAATTTGGACTGGAGAGAAAATTCCTCAAGGTAATCAAAGCCATATACAACAAACCCACAGCCAACAACATCCTAAATGGAAAAAAGTTAGAAGCATTCCCCTTAAAGGCAGGAACATTTCAAGGCTGCCCACTGTCACTACTCCTCTTCAATACAGTGCTTAAAACATTGCTAGGGCAATAAGACAAGAAAGGGAAATTAAAGGAGTAAAAATTGGAAAAGAGGAAGTCAAGCTATCTCTTTTTGCAGACATATGATTGTTTAACTAAGGGATGCTAAAAACGCCACCAAAAAACTTCTAGAAATGATCAAGAGTTTCAATTAAGTGGTGGGATACAAAATTAACCTAGAGGGGCCTGGAGAGATGGCCTAGCGGTTAAGAGCGCCAACTGCTCTTACAGAGGACCCAGGTTCAATCCCCAGCACCCACATGGCGGCCGAGAACCGTCTGAAACTCCAATTCCAGGAGAACTCCAGTTCCAGGGGAATCCGAGACCCTCTTCTGACCTCCGCGGCATTGCACGACATGGGTGCACAAACTTGCATGCAGACAGTACATTCAAACACATACAGAAATAAATAAAAATTAATAATAAAAAAAATTAAAAAAAAATTAACCTAGAAAAATCAATAGCCTTTCTTTACACCAATAACAAGCACCTAGAGAAGGAATACAAGAAGACCTTCCACTCACAATAGCCACAAATAAAATAAAATAAAATAAAGTACAGTAAAGTAAAATAAAATAAAATAAAATACCTAGGAGCAAACTTAACCAAGACACCAAAGATCTCTACAACAAAAACTTTAAACCCCTGAAGAAGGAGATTGAAGAAGTCAACAGAAGATGGAAAGACCTTCCATGCTCATAAATTGGAAAAATTAATGTATAAAAATGTCCATTCTACCCAAATTAATACACAGATTCAATGCAATCCCAATCAAAATCTCCAAGAGTTTCTTCACAAATTTGGGGAAAAAAATCCTTAAATTCATATGGAAAAACAAAAGACCCGAATAGCCAAAGCAACCTAAGCAAAAAGTACAATACACAGGGGATCACTACACCAGACTTCAAACTATGTTACGGGGCTATAGTCATATAAACAGCATGGCACTGGCACAGAAACAGACCTGTAGATCAATGGAACAAAACTGAAGATCCAAACTTGAGCACACACAATTTCAGCCACCTCATATTCGATAAAGGGGTCAAAAAGACTCAATGGAGGAAAGACAGCATCTTCAAGCAATGATGCTGGTGAAACTGGATCACCACTTGTAGAAGAATAAAATTAATCCCCTACCTCTCACCCTGTACAAAATTCAACTCCAAATCAATCAAAGACCTCAACATGAAACCTAAAATTCTGAAGGTAAGAGAAGGAAATGTTAGTAGCAACCTACAAGACATAGGCATAGGAGAAGACTTTCATTTTTCTTTTTTTTTTTTTTTTTTTGTCCTTTCGAGACAGGGTATCCTTGTAGCCCCAGCTATCCTGGGAAAAGACTTTCTAAATTAAACACTAGCTGCACAGGAAATAAGGTCAACAATTGACAAATGGGATCTCATTAAACTCAAAAGCTTTTGTATGGCAAAAGAAACAATCAATGAAGTGAAGAGATAACCCACGGAGTGAGAGTAAACCTTCACTAGTGATACATCTGACAGAGCATTAACATCCAAAATATATAAACTACTCAAAAAACAAAGAAGAAAACAAATGACCCACTCAAGAGATGGAGTAAAGAACTGAACAGAGACTTCTAAAATGAGGAAATAAAAATGGTTGAGAAACATCTTTAAAAGTGTTCAACATCACTAATAATTAAGGAAATGCAAATTAAAACCACTTTAAGATTTCATCTCATTCCAATATGACTGGCTAAGATCAAGAAAACAAAAGACAACAAATGCTGGAGAGGTTGTGGGGAAAGGGGAACACTCATCCACTGCTGGTGGGAATGTAAACTCATACAACCACTGTGGAAAGCAGTATGGAGAACCCTTAACAGACTCAAAATGAGTCTACCACCTGACCCAGTCATACCACTCCTGGGTATACACCCACAAAACTCATCCTACCCCCAAAGATAAACGCACATCTGTGTTTATTGCAGCTCTCTTCATAATAGCAAAGAGCTGGAACCAACCCAAATGCCCCTGAACCAATGAGTGGATAGAGAAAATGTGGTACATCTACACAATGGAGTTCTATGCAGCAGTGAAAAAGATGACATCGGGGCTGGAGAGATGGCCTAGTGGTTAAGAGCACCAACTGCTCTTGCAGAGGACCTGGGTTCCATCCCCAGCATACACATGGTGGCTGAGAACCATCTATAGCTCCAATTCCAGGAGAACTCCAGTTCCAGGGGAATCCAAGACCTTCTTCTGACCTCCGCGGCATTGCACGACATGGGTGCACAAACCTACAGGCAGACAGTACATTCATACACATACAAAAATAAATAAAATATAAAAAAAATATATGTATAAAAAAGATGACATCATGAACTTTGCAGGTGTGCTGGATATCTTTAGTGTCAACTTGACACACCTGGGTTGAGGGAGCCTCAATTGGGGAATTGGCTCCACTGGATTGGCCTGTGGCCACGTCTGTGGAGTATTGTCTTGATTGCCAGGCAATGTGGGAGGGCCCAGCCCACAATGAGTAGTGCCACCCTGGGCAGGTTGTTGTGTATGGTATAAGAAGGCAGGCTGGGCATGAGCCAGGGGAGCAAGCCAGTGAACAGCATTCCTCCATGGCCTGTGCTTCAGCTCTTGCCTCCAGGTTCCTGCCCTGAGTTCCTGCCTTGGGCTCCCTAAGTGATGAACTGTGACCCAGGAGATGTAAGCTGAATAAACCCTTTCTTCCCCAAGTTGGTGTTGGTCAGAGTGTTTTGTCACAGCAATGGAGACAAACTAGGACAGAAATTGGTACCAGAAGAGTGGGGTATTGCTGTGACAGACCTGACCTTGGTGTTTTGGGGAAGGATTGTGGAGGCGTTTGGAAGTTTGGGCTGGGAAGATCATTGAATGCCTAAAGATCATAGCTGTGGAGCTTGAGCAGTTTTGCTGAAGGAGTTGTAGAAGGTGGAGACCTCGCTTGTGAAGTTTCTAGTTTCAAAGGGGAGCAGAGATCATCAGGACTGTGTAATCTGTGGGTTCTGGTCAGCTGGGGCTGAAGAATCAGCTGTAAGTAACAAGAGACCAGAACCTGAAGTGAAATCTTTGTTGTACTGGGATAACTGATGCTGGTTATCTGGGGCTGAAAAATCAGCTGTAAGTAACAAGAGACCAGCATCACTGTGGTGAAATCTTCTGGGAAGAATTTCTTCAGGGTCAGCACACAGAAGCTATGTTCCAGAAGGGGCCCGAGCCTCCATGTCAAGCCAGAAGCAGAACTTGGTAACATGAAGAGTTCCCATATGGTTCTGGTGTTGAAATTGAGGGGGTTACAGAGAGCAGCCGAGGCTTGGCACTGTGAGAGGTCAGGAAAGACCATTGGTGGAAGGTGCACCTCAGTTGCAGTGGAGACCCCAGGTTGCAGGGGTCATGGAGAGAAGCTGAGGCTTTTCACCAGGAAAGGTCAGAAGAGACCATTGTGAAGGTGTGCTCCAGTTTCAGTGGCGACCCAGGTTTTTGGAGTGCCAGGACCATGGGACGACCACCAAGAGCAGCAGCAGGTGTGGAATGGAGTCAGCCTGGGCCTTCGAGATGAGCTGTGTTGTGCCATGGACAGCAGAGTCGGAGAAGGGGAGCTGCCGAAACCCTTTGACGCCCAGAAGATCATTGAGTGAGTCCAGGTGTCCAGCCTTGAGCTACTTGCTGGACTTAGGTTTTGTTTGAGTGGTCTGATTCTTCCCTTTGAAATAAGACTTGTTTTGGATTTTACAGTAGTCCACAGTTAAGAGACTTTTGACAGACTGTGAATTTTTAGTATTTGGACTTTAAAGACTGTGGGGTTTTTAAGGTTGTACTGTCTTAGGTTGTGATTAATGTTAACATCATACTTTTGGGGATAGGAACGGAAGGGTGGTGGATATATGTGTTTGTGTGTGTCAAGTTGACAAGGGGTCAATTGTGCTGGATAGCTTTAGTGTTAACTTGACACCTGGGTTGGGGAGCCTCAAATTGGGGAATTGGCTCACTGGATTGGCCTGTGGCCACATCTGTGGAGTATTGTTGCTTTGTCAGGCAATGTGGGAGGGCCCAGCCCACAATGAGTAGTGCCACCCCTGGGCAGGTTGTTGTGTACGGTATAAGAAGGCAGGCTGGGCATGAGCCAGGGGAGCAAGCCAGGAACAGCATTCCTCCAGGCCTGTGGTTCAGCTCTTGCCTCCGGTTCCTGCCCTGAGTTCCTGTCTTGGGCTCCCTGGTGATGAACTGTGACCCAGGAGATGTAAGCTGAATAACCCTTTCCTCCCCAAGTGGTGTTGGTCAGAGTGTTTGTCACAGCAATGGAAGACAAATAGGACAGCAGGTAAATGGATGGAACTAGAAGATGTTATGCTAAGTAAAGTAAACACAGTCCCAGAAAACAAATGATGAATGGTATCCCTCATCTGTGGATGCTAGTACCAAGTACCTAGTGTAAGCAAAATAGAGTTGATATATATTATTTATCTATATATATATTATATATTCCTGAAAGCAACTGTGCCATTATAATGTGAATACCTTCTTAACTTAACCTACCACTTATTTCAGAACTTTGTAATTGTGGTATATGGGGGGTCGTGTATGTATGCATACTTTAGAGTAATATAAAATTAAAGAGGAAAATGTGAATTCCTAAACATGCTTTGGAATTAATATACAGTTTACTTTCAGACATCATAATTTTAGTATATGTGTGAAGAGAATAGATGCATATTTTGGAGCAATACAAAATGGAGGGAACAACAACAAAAGGACTGGGTCAAAGAGCTGACTGAAACAGTAAACTTCAGGGGCTGGAGAGATGGCCTGGCGGTTAAGAGCGCCGACCGCTCTTACAGAGGAACCGGTTCGATCCCCAGCACACACCATGCATTGCGGGACTCGAGAACCCGTCTTGAAAACTCCAGAAATTCCAGGCGGAACTCCAGTTCCGGGGGAATGACCGTCTTCTGACTTCTGCGGCGTTGCACGACACGGGTGCACAAACTTGCATGCAGACAGTACATTCATACACATACAGAAATAAATAAAATTAATAAAAAAAAATTTTTTTAAATAAAAAAAAAATAAAAAATAAAAAAAATAAAAAAAATAAAAAAAAAAACAGTAAACTTCAGCCCCAAACCATAAACCTCTGCATAGAAAAACTTTTAAAAAGACTGAAAAAAAAAGATGGAAGACATGTATGGCAAAATGCTGAATTTGGGTGGGGTTAGAGGCATGGAAAGAGGAATGAGTCTAAAACTGGACTAAGAAATGTATGAATTGCACAAAACTTCAATAAAAATGTTTTAAAAAAGAAGTTACATTAGCCTAGGGATGTGACAGCCTTGGGAATTTCTCTAAGATCTATGACCTCTCCAGCCATGTGTATTTGACTATGTTTACAGTACAACACATGAGTTTCCTCCCATTGAGCGGGGTTTTTTTTTTTTTATATCTCCCCATTCACAGTACAGACCAGGCACAGGGGCCTAGGCTGAGGTGTACATGGGGTAGGATTGCTCTGCCTCCTTTCTACACAGTCAGTGTAGAAATGCAGCCTATGGGAAGTGCCAGGAGGCCCCATTGAGTGGGTTTTAAGTCCAATTAGTTACCCACTGATTGCCCCCACTACTGTACTGATATCATATGCTGGGCTGGACATCGATGTGGATATTTGGTCTTAAAACTGGTGTTGGACCATCGATTGTTATTCTCCTTCAGCAATAGGGTCTTACCTTCAACTTCTGGGATGCAATCAAGGGCTGTGGCAATAGCCTGTGTAATTTTTGGAGTCTCTTGGACTACTTTGGCCAACAACTCAAAGGAAGGTTTCTCCTGTCTGGCAGGAGAATGTTCTTGTTATGTAGCCTTCAGCTTTACCCATGGACTCATTGAGAGATATTGTGTTCATTAGGGAGATGGATCTATAGTTCTCCTTTTTGGTTGCATTGTATGTGTAATTTGTCACTAGATTGTAAGACTAATAACACTCCATCCATTTTTTACACTAGTTCTGACCAGACCCTCTCCATCCAAAGACATTAGGGCATCTTAAAGGCAGCCACCATGTTGGCCCTCAGTACAACCATTCCCAAGGTAGGCCCTTGGACAGAGTATGAAATGGCAATGATTTCCAAACATCTTGTTAAGAATTGATCTATTGAACATTATCACCCAATATGGTGGTTCAAAAGGTAAGGACTTTGGAAGGTGGTTAAGGGCTAAAGATGGGATGCCCATCATAGGGTCAGAGTCCTTATAAGAAAAAACATGTGAACTCCCTCTCCCTCTCCTGATCACTTCTCTCTCTTCTCCACCACAGGAAGCTCCATGACAAGATGCCAACTGCCAATCAGGAAGCCAGCCCTTGCCAGGTACCAGATCATCTGGCACCTTGACTTTGGATTTCCAGTACGGAGAACAGTGAGAAATAAATATCTGTTGTGTAAGCCAACCACCTGTA
Organism: Rhizomys pruinosus; assembly: GCA_009823505.1. Taxonomy (NCBI): domain Eukaryota; kingdom Metazoa; phylum Chordata; class Mammalia; order Rodentia; family Spalacidae; genus Rhizomys; species Rhizomys pruinosus. The sequence goes on from VZQC01003035.1 coordinate 612,456, forward strand.
TGTGATGGCTAGCATTGACTGTCAACTGACAAGATCTAGAATAACCTACAAGACAGACTTCTGGGCATGTCTGTGAGGGAGCTTCTAGCTTGGGTTAACTGAAGTGGGGAGTCCCACCTGAAATGGAACAGCACTAGTCCAGGAGCTGCATGAAAAGGAGAAAGGGAGCCAAGAACCAGCATTCACCTCTCTCTGCCCCTGTCTGAGGATTCAACCTAAACAGGGGTCTTGTGCTGTGACTACCCTGCCATGCTGGCCTCTACTTTTCCAATTCTGCACCCAAACAAAGCTTTCCTTCCTTCAGTTGCTTTTGCCATGTATTTTGTCTGGCCATGAGAAAGGTAAGTAACACACTATGGTAATTTGTTACAAGATAATTGACTAAGATAAGCCATGCCACCCCAATTCATGACAAGACAAGATTTAAGACAGGCTTGCACTGTCTTTACACTATAATTCAAAATAAGGCCAGGATGAGCAAGGTGTGGTGGCCCATGCCTTTAATCCTAGCACTCCGCGGGCAGAGAAGGCAGATCTCTGTGAGATCCAGGCCAGCTTAGTCTATATAGTGAGTTCCAGGACATCTGGGGTCCAGGGAGACCAATAAAACAAAATAAATGCAAAGGTCACTTTCCAAAGCCATTTAAGTCACCTTTCCCCTAAGCTTCACTGAGTATTAAATATTTTACTTGAGCCAGGCATGGGGCACACACTTTTAAAGCAATGCTTGGGAGGCAGAGGCAGGCTGACCTCTGTGAGATTGAAGCCATCCTGGTCTGCATAGTGAGTTCCAGGCCAGCTGGGGCTACAGGGAGACCCTCTCCTCCCTCAAAAAAAGGTTTTGACTTGAAAACTCATATGTATATGTTTACTATTAAATGTGAATATAACTATGGAAGATCCTGGGGCCTTGGGGATCCCATGTCCTTTCATCATTTCCATCAGGTTTGAGGGAATTTCCCGCCCCTGAAGAGTGTTATAAGCAAGAAGCATGATGTAATGACAGCATTGAGCTAGGAGTCAGGAGACCTCATGCCTGACCCAGGCTCCACCATTCAGCTGCTGAGTGGCAGGTCACCTCAATCCCTTGGTTCCCATGCATAAAGTAAAGAGGCAAAATAAGAATGCCAGAATGATCTCTAAGTTGCCTTCAAGACTAAACAGCCCATGCCTGGCTCAAGCCTGGCTGAGCATGAACTTGTTTGAGGAGAATGGAACATATGAGAGCACTCAGGGGAACTTGTTTCCAAACTTCCCTTTTCTCTGAAAGTAATTATATAGGATCAAATACACAGCCCGTTGGTCCATGTTGAAATCAGGATCTTGAGATTTTCAAATACATTGTTAGTTAAGCACTAGCGTAACACTAATCAGCTCACAATGTCTAGTTTTATGATTATTATAATTTAGATCTGGAATGTTCTCCCAAAGGCTCATGTGTTTATGTATTGGTCCCCAGCTGATTGTTGGGGGATGGTGGAAAGGTAGAAAAGATGCATTAGGTGAGGCCTACTTGGAGGATGGAGGCTACTGGAGGCATGTCCTTAAACGGTGTATATTGTCTTCATCCTTTTCCTCACCCCCTTTCTCTGTCCTCCATCGCCATGATCTGAGCAGCTTTCCTCTTTATCCTTCCCCCATGTTTCTTCCTGGCCTCGAAGCCACAGAACCAGCAAACCACTGACTAGAATTAGGAACCTGACATGATCTTTCCTCCTTGAAGTCACTTCTCTCTGGTGTTTTGTCACAGCAAATGAAAGCCGACCAACACAGCCTTCTTTCATAGCTGTGTGTCTTGGCTGGGCTCCTCCTCATGGCTCTCACTGGGGTCTCAATCTCAGGCAGGCAGATGGCAGCTGGGGCCACATCTCTAAAGGCCCACCTGGGTGGAATGTCCAAGAAGACTGGGCACAGGAATTTGTCATTGAAGTTTGGGTTAGTTTCTCTTCTCATAGCTGTAACAAAATAACAGACAAAAGCAGCTTAACAAAGGAAGGGTTTATTTTGGCTCACAGCCCAGCCTGGCAAGGAAGGCATGGCAGCCAGAGGTGATCTGGTCACATGACCTCAGCAGTCAGGAAGCAGAGAGCAGTGACCACTGGGGCTCAGCTCATTTTCTCTTTTTCAAAATTTTATTATTTTTATTTTATCTGTACAAGTTTATTGCCTGCATGTGTGTAAGTGTGCCTATGTCATGAAGTGCCCACGGAGGTCTGAAGAGGGCATTAGTTACCCTGGAACTGGAGTTACAAACAGTTGTTAGCAACCATATAGGTTCTGGGAACTGAACCTGGGTCTTCTGCAAGAGCAGCCAGTGCTATAACCACTGAGCCATCTGTCCGGCCCCACTTTCTCCTTTCCTTCAGTCCAGGACCCCTGCCTCTAGGGTGGTGCTACCCACATCCAGGCTTGAGCTTCCCCTCTCCCTGAACCCAGTCCAGAAACTCCTTCACAGACATGTTCAGTGATTTATCTCCATGGTGATTGTATATCCTACCAACCTGACAATATCAACCACGAAGATGGCTGCCAGAGCCCCCTGAGCTGAACCCTGGTGTTCCACATGATGTCTGTGTGCTGTGGGCTCTGCTGGCACAGAGGTAGGTTCCAAGAGAAAGTCTTCCAAAGGAGAGTGCTCCCGAGAACGGAGGCAGGAACTACAAATATCCATAGAGCATCTCATAGAGCACCTGGGCTACATGCCATAGACTAGATGTATCTTCAGGGTCAGTCCAGATTCTAAGGAAGATGATTCACTCCAAATCTTGATGGAGAAACATCAAGGTCACCTCACAGAAGCACATGTTAAAAGTGAGAACGACTATATCTAGCTCTCAAAAATCTGGCTGTGAATCAACAACCCTGCATGATAGAATGCATACAGATGCATAAAAAAATCAGTACTACTTATTTGCATAATTTAATTTTTGATTTATCTTTCTTTTACATGTATGAGTGGTTTGTCTGCTTCTACGTTAGTCCACCACATGTGTGCAATGCTCACAGAAGAGGGTGCCTGATCACTCAGAACTGGAATTATGGATGGTTGTTAGCCTCCATGTGGGTGCTAGGAACCAAACCTGGGTCCTCTAGGCATGTGAGGGGCTAAGTTTGATGTCAACTGTCTTTGTTTTTTTGCTTTTTTTGTTTTGTTTTGTTTTCTTCTGAGACCAGGTCTTCCTATAGCCCCAGCTGGCCTGAAACTTGCTGTGTAGACCAGGCTGGTTTCTGCCTCCTGAGGGCTGGAAATAAAGGTGTACACCACCAGGCCCAACTCAAGTGTCTTCTTCTGTATTGAGCAGGATCTCCCAGTTGAACCTAGACCTCACTAACTAGGCTAGTCCAGCTAACTGTCTGGGGGGCCTATCACTGCCTCCCTTCTGTGAGATAAAGGTGGACGGCCACATCCATTCGGTATTTACATGGTTTTGAGGGATACGAACTCTGGTCCTCACCTTGTGGAGCCATTTCTCCAGCCCCCAGCTACTCTTTAAAGTTCCTGAACCCACATCAAAACACACAAACAAAATTTTCATTTTACAATGTGAAAAAACAGAAGCATAGAAGAGTTAAGGAAATAGTAGAAGGCTGCGCAGCTAGTAGGGAAGACCATGCAGCTAGTAGGACAGACCATGCAGCTAGTAGAGCAGACCATGCGCAGCTAGTAGGGCACACCATGCACAGCTAGTAGGGCACACCATGCACAGCTAGTAGGGCACACCATGTGCAGCTAGTAGAGCAGACCATGCAGCTAATAGGGCAGACCATGTGCAGCTAGTAGGGCAAACCATGTGCAGCTAGTAAGGTGGATCATGCAGCTAGCAGGGCAGACCTTGAACTAAAACTCAAGCAGTCTATCTTCAGAGTTTATATGCTAAAATGTAAGAAACATTAAATGTTAGTCTTTCCTTTCAAATCCTGTAAAACTAGGAACTTGGATTATGGCAAAGAATGCTAATCTTTTAATCCCACTACACCCTGTAAGACTGGGTCAGATACCTGGGAGTGGAGTTCTTCTCCTTCCATGCTGACCTTTTAAGCTAACCAACCAGGAATCACTGTGAGGTCATACTTTAGCCAATGGGGAAAAGACACAGTACTGGGTTAGGAATAAACAACAACAACAGAAAACAATAAACAACAACAGAAAACAATAAACAACAACAACAGAAAAGACTGCATCAAAGAACTGACTGAAACAGTGAACTTCTGCTCAAAACAGTCAACTTCCCCATGGAAAATATTGAGAAAGACTAAGAGATGAAAAGCATGTTTGGCAGAATGCATGAGCTCTGGCGGGGTGGGGGGATGGGGGGAACACGGGTCTAGATGTGTTAAAAATAAAGAAATTTAAAAAAAAAAAGGAATAAAGATGACTGAGAAACATCTTAAAAAGTGTTCAACATCATTAATAATTAAGGAAATGCAAATTAAAACTACTTTAAGATATCATCTTACTCCCATATGACTGGCTAAGATCATGAAAACAAAAGACACCAAATGCTGGAGAGGTTGTGGGGAAAGGGGAACACTCATCCACTGCTGGTGGGAATGTAAACTCGTACAATCAATGTGGAAAACAGTGTGAAGAACCCTCAAAATACTCAAAATGAGCCTACCACCTGACCCAGTCATACCACTCCTGGGTATATACCCACAAGACTCATCCTACTGCAAGGATACATGCACATCTATCTTTATTGCAGCTCTCTTCACAATAGTGAAGAGCTAGAACCAACCCAAATGCCCCTCAACCAATGAGTGGATAGAGAAAATGTGGTAAATCTACACAATGGAGTTCTATGCAACAGTAAAGAAAGATGACATCATGAACCTTGCAGATAAATGGATGGAACTAGAAGACATTATGCTAAGTGAAGTAACACAGTCCCAGAAAAAAACAAACGATGGTATCCCTCATCTGTACCTAGTAGTAAGGCAAACTGAGCAATATTTTCTTTTACCTGAAAGCAACTGTACCATTATAATGTGAATACCTTAATGGGATCTAAAATTAACCAAGCACTTACCTCCAGACTTTGTAATTGTGGTATATGTGGGGAGGGTATGTATACTTTAGAGTAATAAAAAAATTAAAGGGGAAAAATGTGAATTTAAAAAAAAGCCTATCAAGCTTTTGGGTCCCAAGTGCTTTCTGGCTCTGACCGACTATGCAATGCACTCTTTTTTTTTTTTTTTTTTTTGGTCTTTTTGAGACAGGGTCTCCCAGTAGTCCCAGCTGTCCTGGAACTTACTCTGTAGACCAGGCTGGCCTTGAACTCACAAAGATCCGCCTGCCTCTGCCTCCCAAGTGCTAGGATTAAAGGTGTGTGCCACCACACCCGGCCGAAATGCACTCTTTTGCAAAAGTAAAATCCACTTTGCTTTGTCCTCGTGTTCTCTGTGCGGTATCAATGGTCCTTGGACCTCGGACCTTATTCCTAATACAATGAACATGAATGCTTAGTTCTCTTCTTTTTTTATCTCAAATTTCCAAATTTTTAACAATGAATATACATGATTTTTCAGTTCATGAAATGAATATTCACCGGCATTTAGAGAAAAGAAGTCTAGAAGCCATTGTTCTGAATAGGGCTGGAGCGCTGTCTCAGTGAATCACGTGCTTGCCTTTCTGCAGGTGTTATCAAACATTACAACTACCGTGAACAAATACACTGATTGTTAAATTAAGCTTTTTTTTATTTTTTTAATTAATTTTATTTATTTCTGTATGTGTATGAATGTGCTGTCTGCATTCAAGTTTGTGCACCCGTGTTGTGCAATGCCGCGGAGGTCAGAAGACGGCGTCGGATTCCCCTGGAACTGGAGTTCTCCTGGAATTGGAGTTTCAGATGGTTCTCGGCCACCATGTGGGTGCTGGGGATCAAACCCGGGTCCTCTGTAAGAGCGGTCGGCGCTCTTAACCGCTAGGCCATCTCTCCAGCCCTAAATTAAGCTTTTAAGAGTAAGCCCAAGCTTGGAGGGCACAAGTTCCCCTTGCTACCTGTTAGAACTATCTGAGTCCTCACCCTGTGCCAAGTGAACAGACTCTGGAATTCTGTTTTTCCCACTGTGTCCCCCATCAGGACACACCCATCACCCATAATTTATTCAAAATGGTTTCTTAGCTTCAGGAAAGTACAGTGCCACTCTTAATCTTTTTAAAAATATTTTATTTAGCCGGGCATGGTGGTGCACGCCTTTAATCCCAGCACTTGGGAGACAGAGGCAGGTGGATCTCTGTGAGTTCAAGGCCAGCCTGGTCTACATAGGGAGCTCCAGGCCAGCTGGGACTAAAGGAAGACCCTGTCTCAAAAATACAAAAAAAGATTTTATTCATAAGTTTTACTTATGTGAATAAGCATATTGCCTGCATATATGTAAGTACACCCGTGTGGTGAAATGCCTATGGAAATCAGAAAAGGGTATCAGATCCTCTGGACCTAGAGGTATGGACAGTTGTTAGCTGCCAATGTGAGAGCTGGGAACCAAACCTGGGTCCTCTGCAAGAGCAGCCACTGCTCTTAACTTCCAAGACATCTCTCCAGCCCCATCCTCCCTTAACATTAAGGGACCATCTTGCCTTTCCATCCCTAGTTCACATTCATCCAAGGCAACTCATCCTTCCCACTCTCCACTGTCTCCTATGGGTACATATGCTGCTTGTGCTTTGACGTGTTAATCCTCATGCATGCCTGCATTCATTATCTTTTTGGGTGGAGTACCAAACTGAAGTTGCCAAGAAGACACCCTCAGACCCAAGAGCGTGGTTTAGCTGGGATTAAGTAAAAGTCAATCATGTCAATTAACAGAAGTCGTTCTCACACTTTCAGAGTATGAGGGTCATAGTTTGATTCCCAGAACCCATATAGAAACAGTGGGCGTGGTGTGCATTCACAATACCAGTGCTGCGGAGGCAGACAGGCATCCCTGAGGCTCACTGCCCAGCCAGCCTAGTTTACTTGGTGAGCTCCATGCACTAGTGGAAGATCCTATCTCAAAAAACAAGGTGGAAGGGGCCTAAGGATCAACACCCAAGGTTGACCTCTGGCTTCCACCTACATACATATACACATGTGCACACACTCAACTACATGCACCTGCATAGACATAAACATGAATACACATGTATTCACATACATACACATATTGCTTTGAGAAGTCACCTGGGCATTTGCAGAAATGGCTGTGGCATCTGTCAGATGTTGAAACTACAGGAAGGCCTTGAGCAAACCGTGGAGGGCTGTGACATTCATGAGGATGCTGGACTTGTAAGCTTGATTGACTGGGTCTGATGGGATAGCCTGTAGTGACTTCCTGCGGGTGCCATACCAGATGCTGCTAGTTTAGAGGAAATCTTTTCAGAGAAACACTTTTACAGAACTTTGTTTTAAAAATTGCGTGGAATAGACTTATACTAAAAGATGGGTTTGCTTTGTATCTGAAATGGACACATAACTGGGAGCTGTGTGTTTTTAATCTTCAAACTTCCCATCCAGGGTGAAAGACCATAGGATGATGGGCACCAAGCCCCCCAGCAAGGATGGGAGAGGGGCCTGAGGGGAGAATGAGCAATGGCAATGGAGGCCTCACTTCAAATTATTTATTTCCTTCTTTTCATTCCCTGGAGGCAGCAAGGGAGGAGAACGCACAAGTTTGGAAACTTCTGGAAGGGGGGCTGTTCTGCTTGTGCCTGAACACCTAAGATTGAGTGGAGGAAGAAAATGAACTAGAAAGAAAATTCTATTGTGTGTATATATACCACATTTTCCTTACCCGTTCCTCTGGTGCAAGAGCTATTGCAAGTTTTTTTCCAACCGTAAAGAAAAACCAAGTTATATCATTTGCAGGAAAATGGATGCAACTGGAGATAACCATATTAAATAAATTAAGGTGTTCTCAGAAAGACAAATATCATGTGTTTTTCTCTCATTTGTGTTTCCAGGATTTTATGTAGATACATTAAAATCTTATATGTATATATGACATAAAAGTGGACAGAGGCGTGGCTAGGGAGACGAAGGTGATGAGACAAGGGAGAATCAAAAGCAGGATCGTAAGGGAAATGGAGGAGAATACGTTCAACATTTAACATACATAGGAATACTTTAACAGTGAACAAAACTGGGGAGGAGGGATCGGGAGAAGCAATGGAAGAGAGAGTTGGTTCTCTGCACCATTTCCTTCTACAGCCTCCAGCAGAGTCTTGTTCCTGGTACTCTACCTGGAAAATTGCTTCTCCTGCCTCCTGGTGCTTGATGCTGGCCTGAAACAGATGGCCTTGGACCAACTTGAACCAGGTACAACAGGGATGGGGATGATGCAAAGAGTGCCAAACTCAGCAGGGGAGCTCCACATTAAACCCAGGGAGGCATTTTCTGCATTCCTTGAGCCTGGAGTTGATCACAGCTTCCGAATGACAATGTGTATCTCTTGGCACTTCTTAGTCAAACAGTCTTTAAATTGAGCTCTTTTTTATGTCAGTGAGAGGACCCCCATCACAGTCCTATTCCCTCAAAGGATATGGAAGTTCAAATACCAGGCACCCTGGATCTGAATCTATCCTGAACATACCTGCATACACCTCAGAAGAAATCACTTAATCCCAAGGAATCATTTAAGCCACTTTCATGGTCCTCAAATAACAGACTGAAAAACTAAGGCACAGCACTTGGAAGGCAGAGGCAGGCAGATTTCTTTGAGTTCAAGGCCAGCCTGGTCTACAGAGAGAGTTCCAGGACAAATGGGGCTACAGGGAGACCCTGTCTCAAAAAGACCAAAAAAACCCCTGAAACATGGCATAACTAAGGGAAGTGTGGAAAGCCACACAGCACAGAAGCTGACTGACCATATGAGCTTTGACCCTTTTGAATATCAAGCTTCCTCTTTGCAAAACAGGAGTTTTGAGAATCAGAATTAGTCTCCTCTCTCTTTATGCTCCTCAGAGTTATGACTCCACCTCCCTAGTTACCCACCAAAGGCGCGTTCTTATGACCTACTTTCTGCTCCTCACACCCCACGCCATTTGAACCCTTGCTCTCTGCCACTGCCCCCCCCCAGGTCCTTTCCCAGGGGCCCCTAGTCTTGAGGACCGCTACACTACTGGCCCTTGTTGCTGGGGGTAAGTGACCAAGTGGGTGGATATGTGATGGCCCAGCTACTTCAGGAACGCTGCAAGATAGCCAGTGGCAGATCAAGAACAGAATCTAGAGAAGGAAAGAGTATTTCCTGCGAAAACTCACAGGACAAGAGTAAGTGAGCAGGAAGCTGACAGCCACCATTAGCAGTCAATGAAGCAAGCCCCGAGTTGATGTGTTTCGGCAATTTAGTGTCCACAAGACCCTCTGCCCGCGGGAAGCCATAATCGTGTGTGTGTGTGTGTGTGTGTGTGTGTGTGTGTGACGCACACGTGTCTATGCTTTCAGAACTTCAAGAGCCTTCAGTGTCTCCATGTGGAGCTGGGAACACCATGGGGGTGCTCAGCCCTGAGCCATAATATAGAGCTTTCTAATAGCTGCTTTCCTGAAAGGCCATAGCATATCGAATTCAGTTCCCAGGATGAGCTCCCAGGGCCTAGGAGGAATCTGATTGCTTCCAAATGTCGGCAAAGTGGCCTGGTAAGGGCAGAACCATCCAGCTAGCTGTTGTAGAAACAATCCCAGTTCCCGTCCCATCCCCAGCATCATTTGGTAAAGAGGTCAGCCCCAGAGAACACTCTCATTATCTGATCATCTTAACTTGCGTAATTATTTCCCTCAAAGTACAATTAGCAGATACGCCTCTGGGATTCAAAATATATAGATAGCACTGCACGATGCAAAAAAACAGAAGAGAACAAGAGTGACAGATTTGAGAAGCAGCAGTGACAGGAGAGGGGGTGTCAGTGGAAAAAAGGCAGAAAGAAGGGGCCTGAGAGATGGGTCAGCAGTTAAGGCCACTGAATGTTCTTGCAGAGGACCCATGTTGGGTTCCCAGCACCCACACAGTGGCTAACAACCAGTAACTCCAGTTCCAGGAGGATCTGATGCCTTCTGACCCCCACAGGTATTATATAACACAAGTATACTTATATTCATGCAGATGATACAATCATATACATAAAATAAAAATAATAAATAAAAAATTTAAGAGCCAAAAGAACAAGGGAGGCAGAGAACCAGGGAGGATAGGAGAGACAGAGAGGGATGCTTGAAGTGACAAAGCCACAAGGGAGCATCCACATCTTCCATCTGGGCCAACCCCACATGGGGGCCAGAGAGCCCCATAAAACCTTGTAGAACGCACAACTCACAAATGGCTCTGGCTTCGGATTTTCCTGCCCAGCTCTGTGCCACTGACATCCCCAGAGCCTCCCTTATTGACCCATCTCGGCAGGTGACACTTCTCTTTTTTTCATTTTTTATTTATTTTTGTATGTGTATGAATGTACTGTCTGCATGTAGGTTTGTGCACCCATGTCATGCAATGCCACGGAGGTCAGAAGAGTGTCGTTTTCCCCTGGAACTGGAGTTAAAGATGGTTCTCAGCCATCATGTGGGTGCTGGGGATCGAACCCCGGTCCTCTGCAAGAGCAGTTGGCACTCTTAACCACCAGGCCATCTCTCCAGCCCGGCAGGTGACACTTCTAATGCAGATGTCTTCAGCTAGACATCACCATCAGCTCTGGAAACCAGAGCTTCTAGAAAAATGATACCCACCCCAGGTCAGGACACCATACCAAGGCTAAGCCTAATGACCTCTTAGGCAAGGGACCCCCTTACCTAAGATCAGGACCCTCTATCCCCCTCCTTACAGCCCTAGAAAGTGTGAACATGCAATTAGGAGAAACACAAAGGAACAGGAGACCCCAGGACAGGACTAAAGCTCCCCACTTCCTGTCATAGGGAACCATACCTAGGAAATGACAATGAGAGCTCTGAGCTAGAAATCCAGTCAGTGGTCAGTGGTCAGTGCTCACCTCTGAGGGTGAGGGCACTGTGGAGCGAGGGGGGCACCTGGAGATGCAGAATGAGAGCTTAAACAGAAACCACCAAGGGGCTAGCAATTCCATCTCCAGTCTCTCTTCATTGTGCTTCAGGATGGGCAGCTAACCCCAGGCAATGCATTACCCATCATACTGCTCACACGTTTGGAATCAGTCTGTACGTAAATTATCCCTCTTAAACTTGTTCAGTTTTGTGTTTCCCATGAGGCTGTCACTGACCCAGGTGGTGGTAAATGTTAACAGGAGACAGGAGTTCATGTTCAATCTAATCAGGATGCCCAATTACACTGACGTTTCTCCACACTCTCCGTTCTCATACCCCAAGCCAAAAGTTGACTAATCTCATTTTTAGTCTGGTTCCAAATGTTCATAGTGGGTTGGCATTGTTTGATATTTCAAAGCCAATAAATATATAAGTAAATCAAAACTAAAACAAAACAAAACACAGGACTTATTAGCAAACACAATCCAAACTGAGAATGAGTTCAAGATTCTCTAAAGAGTTCGAGAGTCAACTAAAGACGATATCTAAGCTTTAGGGCATGGGTAAGGATGGACTAGGGTGAGCATCTCTGAGCAGCACAACCTGAGCTTCAATCTCTGCAGTTCCCTATGACCAGAGTTCTGATAGAAGTCCCCCAGTATGCCAGGAGTGGCTTCAGTGAGTCCCCCAAATTCATGCAAAAATATGAAGAAGCAGAACCTTGAAGAACTGACTAGATTGAGTGTGGCTCTATATAAAAGGATGAGCTCTCTCTCTCTCTCTCTCTCTCTCTCTCTCTCTCTCTCTCTCTCTCTCTCTCTCTCTCTCTCTCTCCTGCCACATTATGACATAGTGTGATGTGGCCTCTCAATCTTGGATTCTTGGCCTCCAGATCTGTGAGCCAAATAAGCTTCTATTGTTTGAACATTGTGCTGTCTATGCTATGCTGTCAAATCATAAGAGAGTGGACCTAAGGCAATGTCCATCCCCAGTGGAAAGGGTCATGGAGTCAGTAGCTTGAGAACCCTGTCTGAGATCCTGTGCCCAAAGTCACGGAGGCAGATCTGTCCACTGTGCTGCTGTACTGGGCTCTCCACAGAGACCAGACCTCATTTCTAGCTGTGAAATTTCAGAAGAGGGGCTGGAGAGATGGCCTAGTGGTTAAGAGCACCGACTGCTCTTACAGAGGACCCGGGTTCAATCCCCAGCACCCACATGGCGGCCAATAACCGTCCGAAACTCCAATTCCAGGAGAACTCCAGTTTCAGGGGAATCTGATGCCCTCTTCTGACCTCCACGGCATTGCACGACACGGGTGCACAAACTTGCATGCAGACAATACATTCATACACATACAGAAATAAATAAAATTAAAAAAAAGAAATTTCAGAAGAAAGAACCATAAGTTTGGTTGTCTTGCTGTGAGCCAGAAGGGAACAAAAGTTGAGTCCCTAGAACCTTGTCATAAGTCCTTCATCATGCTGTAGAGGCTTGTTGTAGTTATTTTCTCACTGCTGTGATAAAATACAGACAAAAGCAACAAATGTGTTCTGACACTCAGCTCCTTTTTGCTATTTATACAGCCCAGGATCCCAGCCAGAGAACAGTGCCACACACGGTGGACAAGTCTTCCTACCTTAAAGAATGTAATCAAGATAATCTCCCATAGCCATGCCCGGAGGCCTGGCTCTGAGAGGATGCTGGATTCTTTCAAGTTGACAATTAACAGCAACCATCACAAGTCTTCTTCCAGAAGGGTCAAAGGCTACTGAAGGGAATTAATGTCTTAATTGACAATGGCTGGAAATGTTAGTAAAGATTGTGGACTAAAGATTTTATGGGTGCTATTTCTTCCTGCATTTGTTCTCATTAGAGAGTCTGCTAAATTTAGAAATTGAGAAAAGGGATGCAAGACCCCAAAGTATTTTAGTCACTCCTTGACAACTGAGATCTAAGAAGGGATGGTAGGAGAGGTTCGCACCAGCTATGCTTTTATTGATGTGACAAAATGCCTGAGAGCAACCTAAAGAGGACAGATTTTGACTGAGTTTCAGGTATTTCAATGCATGGTCAGCTGGCTCCATCTTCCTAGACCTGTGGGGAAGCAGAGCATGGGGCATCACACTGGAGAGTGTACAGTGGTGCACAGCTGTTCACATCATGACAGCCGGGAAGCAGAGCATGGGGCATCACACTGGAGAGTGTACAGTGGTGCACAGCCGTTCACATCAAGACAGCCAGGAAGCAGAGCATGGGGTATCACACTAGAGAGTGCATAGTGGTGCACAGCAGCTCACATCATGACAGCCGGGAAGCAGAGCATGGGGCATCACACTGGAGAGTGTACAGTGGTGCACAACCGCTCACATCATGACAGTCAGGAAGCAGAGGGAAACAGGACGGTTCAAGGACAAGATATACTCTTAGAAGAAGACATATCCCCAATGTACTCCAGCTAGGTCCCACCTCCTAACAGACCCTGCAGCTATGAACTAGCATGCTCCTGATCCAATTTCTTCTACTATGTCATCAGCGGGGGACAAGCTTTCAACACATGAATGTTTCAGGGAGCTACTTCATGCCCAAACCATAACGCCTGTTATGGAAGCCTGTTTTCTGGCTTCATTTTCTACCTTATGCTGCACAAAGCTCAGCCTATAGACTCACTAGCACAGACCACCATGTCTAGTCACTCAAGCCAAGCCACTGACTGGGGCAATGGACCTTCACAGGACATCCACTGTGCCAGGGAATGCTGTGCTTTTGATAGCTTGCATAGTTTATATATTTTTGCATAAAATATACTCTTTTCTGCTTAAAATGCTAAATTGAACATTTGTGAAGCTCTTTCATGTGGTAAAATAAGTGATAAATGCCAGCGGGGTCACAGAGAGAGACAGGAGTCAGTAAAGAGAAGCAATTTCAATTCACTTTTTCAGGGAATCTGAGTGAAAAGGACCAAAAACCAGCTTAGCATAGTGAAGAAAGCTGCACTCCAAGAGCCTGCAGAGGGGTCCCACAGGGTGGGGCTGACTGACCTGCAAAGCCCCAGAGGCTTCTTTGGAAAGTACAGGGTCCTTCAGAAGTAGGAGATGGGGCCAAAATGGGAAAGAGATAGTGGTTGGAGTCCATGTGCAGAATGATTGGTCCCTTCTTGGTTAAGCTTTGGTGATTCCCATGATTTTAGATATTCATCCATTTTTTTCTAGGTTTTCAAATTTAATAGAGTATAGGTCTTTAAAGTATTTCCATATAATGTGCTGGATTTTTCCTATTGTCTATTGTGATGTTTCCCCTTTCATCTCTAATTTTGTTGATTTGGAGTTGCTCTTTCTTTCCTTTGGTTAACTGGGCTAAGGGTCTGTCTATCTCGTTTATCTTTTCAAAGAACCAGCTCTTGGACTCATTGATTTCTTATTGTATTCTTTTCTTTGTTTTTATTTCATTAATCTTTGCTTTGATTTTTGTTATTTCTACTTGTCTGCTGGGTTTGGCTTTCATTTGTTGTCTTTCAAGTGTCTTGAGTTGCAATGTTAAGTCATTTATTTGTGCTCTTTCTGTTTTGTTTTGTTTTGTTATTTTTTTTATAATTTTTTTAGTTTTATTTTATTTATTTATTTATTTATTTATTTATTTATGTGTATGAATGTACTGTCTGCATGCAGGTCTGTGCACCCATGTTGTGCAATGCCACGGAGGTCAGAAGAGGGTGTCGGATTCCCCTGGAACTGGAGTTCTCCTGGAATTGGAGTTACAGACGGTTCTCAGCCACCATGTGGGTGCTGGGGATCGATCCTGGGTCCTCTGCAAGAGCAGTCGGCGCTCTTAACCACTGGCCATCTCTCCAGCCCCAATTTTATTTATTTTTTATGTGTATGAATGTACTATCTGCATATAGATTTGTGCACCCATGTTGTGCAATGCCGTGGATGTCAGAAGAGGGTGTCGGATTCCCCTGGAACTGGAGTTAAAGATGGTTCTCAGCCGCCATGTGGGTGCTGGGCATTGAACCCAGGTCCTCGGCAAGAACAGTCAGTGCTCTTAGCCACTAGGCCATCTCTCCAACTCCAGTTTTGTTTTGTTTTTAATATAGGCACTTAGAGCTATAAATTTCCCTCTTAGAACTGCTTTTATAGTGTCCCAGAAGTTTTGTTGTGTTGTATTGTCCTTTTTGTTTAATTCCAGGAAAATTTTATTTCTTTCTTGATTTCTTCTTTGAGCCATTCATTATTCAGGAGTGTGTTGTTTAATCTCCATGAGTCCCTGTAGTTACTAGGGCTTCTTCTGGTGTTGATATTAAGCTTTATGGAGAAACTGAATTCTTCTGTCTCTTCACACACACCTCAAAAAAATGATCTATATTTTGCTTGATACTTGATCAGTCTACAGTGAAGTAACACACACACACACACACACACACACACACACACACACACACACGAAAGAGAGAGAGAGAGATTCCAAACAGTTTTAGAACCTTTTTTTTATTTTCTGCCCTTTTAAGTTAATGTATATTAACTGAAAAAAAATAATGGGTTTTGCTGTGACATTTCCACACGTGCTCATCACATGCTCTGATTGGACTCACCCTCTCACTAACCTGTCTCTCTCCTCTTTCTCTCCCCCTACCTCTCTTCCTTCTGCTTCACTCTCAAAATCAGATGACAACATTGAAATATGCAGAACAGAACTGAAGAGGGGGAAATAATATGGAAGAAAGAACACCAAGAACAGAATGAAATTCCAATCACACAAAAAGCCTTTCAAAAAATTGTTGGGTCTTTTTGAGACAGAGTCTCTCTGTATTGTCCTAGAACTCACTATGTAGGCCAGGCTGGCCTTGAATTCACAGAGATCCACGTGCCTCTGCCTCTTGAGTGCTAGGATTAAAGCATGCACCACCATACCCAGCTCAAAATTTTTAAGATGAAGAAACATTGCATCTGTATAACAAAAAATAGGATGTTATAAAAAAAAAAAAAAAAAAAGAGCAGAATGCACTCTTAAAAAAATAAAAGTATCAGGGCTGGAGAGATGGCTCAGCGGTTAAGAGCAGCAACTGCTCTTGCAGAGGACCCGGGTTCAATGCCCAGCACCCACATGGCGACTAAGAACCATCTTTAACTACAGTTCCAGGGGAATCTGACGCCCTCTTCTGACCTCCGTGGCATTGCACAACATGGGTGCACCAACCTACATGCAGACAGTATACTCATACACATAAAAAATAATAAATAATAAAATTTAAAAAAATAAAAAATAAAAGTATCGAAGGTAAAATTAAAGTTCTAATAGAATTACTGAAAGACAAAAATCTAAGAGATTTTCCAAAATGAAAAAAGAAAAGTCAAAGATGAAAAAGGAAATAAATTTAGATGATCATCTAGTGAATACAGGATGGAGGGAAGGAGGGGAGGAGGGAGAGAGAGAGAGAGAGAGAGGGAGAGAGAGAGAGAGAGATTCCATATACATTACAAAAGCATTTCCATGAACTTAAACATGAGTTTCTTGATTAAAATACCTTTTTGTTGCACAAAAAAATAAATGAATAAAGGCCTCACATCAAGGTTTCTCATGAAAAATTTAGAACTGCAAGAATAAAGATAATCTCTTAAATGCTTCCAGGAAGGAAAAAAAAGATGTGACATCAAAAGACACAAAATAAGAAAGGCAATGGACAGTCTCACTAAATGCATGGGACATGAGAAGACAAGATTCTCGGAATCTTGTCTTCTCATGGAGTTGTTGGAATTAAATTCCCAACTAAACTGTAATTCCAGTGTGAGGACAGAATAAAGCTATTTTTAGACCCACAGAACACCTTTGTATTCCTGGAAAGCTATTGTATATGTAGGAGAAGAAGAAGAAGAAGAAGAAGAAGAAGAAGGAGGAGGAGGAGGAGGAGGAGGAGGAGGAGGAGGAGGAGGAGGAGGAATACAAAAGCAGAAAACCATAGGTCCCAGGAAGCAGGATGACTGCAGACAGGAGGACACCTTGGTGAGTCCAGAAGAAAGAGGTGAAGAGGAGAGTCCTACACAGTGGCTTTGCAGTGGGCCAAGAAAGCCGTTGATTGTAATGGAAGGAGGATGGCTGCTGGCTCTGAGGAAGAGTGACATAAAATAAATTAATCTGGGACTGGAGAGAGGGTCAGTGGGTAAGAGCACTGAGTGCTCTGGCAGAGAACCTGGATTCAGTTCCCAGCACCCACATGGCAGTTAAGAGCTGTCCATAACTCCAGTTCCAGGGGATCCAATGCCCTCTTCTGGCCTCTGT
Source organism: Rhizomys pruinosus (assembly GCA_009823505.1). Lineage (NCBI taxonomy): Eukaryota > Metazoa > Chordata > Mammalia > Rodentia > Spalacidae > Rhizomys > Rhizomys pruinosus. Next base: position 629,696 of record VZQC01003035.1, read on the forward strand.
GGGCACTGCATGCACATGTGCACTTACATACATGCTGATAAAACACTCATGCACCTAAAATAAAAAATAACTAAATAAAAAAATTATTTTAAATAAATCTGCTATGAAGCCTGGTGTGAGTGCACAGGGAAGGACATCCACTAGAGAACTCCACCTGGCTCCTGAGTGAACAAGATTCAGGTGCCTCAGTCATATTCATCTAAATATTGGCTCAAACAAAATCCCTAATAGAACTTGCAGTAGTTACTGTTCTCAAGGCTGTGACAAAATACTTTACAAAAGCAACTTAGGAAGGAAAGGACAGAGTGAGGGAGGGCACAGTGCAAGGGTACATCATGGTGGGGAAGAAGGCACGGTGGCGGGAACACAAGGGAGCTGGTCACAGGGTGTCCTCACAGGAAGCAGAGGGATGAATGTCACTGGTTTCTCTTTTCACTCTTTTCCTCCAATCAGTCCAGGAACCCAGCCCAAAAGATGACAACCCACATTCAGGGTTGGTCTTTCCACATCCATTAAACTCTGGAAACACAGTCCCAGACATGACCAGAGATTTGCTTCTATGTTATTCTAAATCTCATCAAATTGATAATGATGATTAAGCAACATGGAACTATAAGGCAGAAATGGGGTCAGGGAGCTGAAGTGCCACCTCCCATAGTAACAACAGGTACCGTACCTCCCAGCTAGACAAGTCTAAACAGGACTCACTTCAGAGCACTTGGTGGCCAAGCACCCTGTGGGGCTGGGAGGACAAAGTATGACTCTCCACACTGGAGCTGGCCATGTTGTTAAAGAACCTGTTAAATAACAATGCATAGCAGGGTACCCAGATATGTCAAAATGAATACAGCTCAGAGAACCACTGTATTGAGATGGAGGTCTTCAGAAAGAACATGGGCCACAGTGATACTAGATTTCCATAACAGTGATACTAGATTTCCATAACAGTGATACTAGATTTCCATAATTTAAAAGGATCTGAAGCGGCCAGTACATAACATGATAAAGGCCACCACTCCAGCAACAGACAGCCATTGTGTTTGGAGGTGACTGAAATGGATGAGCTTAGAGATGGCTCCAGGAAAACAGTCAAAAGTAACCCTGGATGAGCACGATATGGTGTGGGGGGAGGGGCTCTTCACCCCTGTTCCAGGTCATCCCTCCCCATCTCAGTCAGCGATTCTACATTGTCTTTCCCCTCAAGTCTTAAAATCTGTGTCGCTGGTGATTGTCACTTTATCTTTCTCTTTCTATTCTGAGCTTCTTGGGAAAAGAAAGGCCTGCACCCAGTGTCTCCACCTTCTTATCTCCTAGTCACTCTTTAATGTAAACCTGTTGCAGTGCTCCTTCCCCAACCCTGCCAGCCAGCTGATTCTTGCCAAGGACACTGTCCAACTACCAAATCAAATGATGCTTCTCAGCTCTTATCTAATGTTATTCTTTGGTGTGTTTAGTGTTCACAGAGAATTCTTTGCATTTCTCCCTCCCCATCGTCCTTCCCTCCATCCCACCCCTTTCCTTCTTCCCCTCACCTTCCTTTTCCTTCTCCTCTGCCTTTTTCATTTTGATACTTCACTCACTCATCCAGAACACATTTGCTGTGCATTTTCTCCTTTTAAAGATGGACACAGGAGGGCTGGAGAGATGGCCTAGCTGTTAAGAGCACCAACCGCTCTTACAGAGGACCCAGGTTCGATCCCCAGCACCCACATGGCAGCCGAGAACCGTCTGAAACTCCAATTCCAGGAGAACTCCAGTTCCAGGGGAATCCGAGACCCTCTTCTGACCTCCGCGGCATTGCACAACACGGGTGCACAGACTTGCATGCAGACAGTACATTCATACACATACAGAAATAAATAAAATTAGAAAGAAAAAAAAAAAGATGGACACAGGAACCCACAGTCTGGTGGAAGAAAGCACTCAAGTAAACCAGAACATTCTACATATTGTTATTGAGTATATGTGTGTATATTAAATATATTCATAAATACTGTGCCAGAGGTAAGGGCCACAAACAAAGGAATTGTCTCTCCCACTTAGTAGAGAAGGCTTCAGAAGGGAGCTGAAAGCTGGAGAGTATTTGCCAGAAAGACCATGGTAGAGTGCAAGCCTGGGATGGGAGGGGCCAGGGCTGGAGAGCCCTGGGAGCTACAAAGAACACATCAGAAGGGCAAGGCAAGGGTGAGGTGCCATCTCCTCACCTGGTCCTCTTCTGCCTCTCGCTTCCTGAGGTCACTGTTACATGGTTCATTCTCTCTCTCTCTCTCTCTCTCTCTCTCTCTCTCTCTCTCTCTCTCCTCTTCTCTGTGCCCCTGCTTTCTGAATGGTCTCATGTGCAACAGCATCCGGATATTCAAGGTCAAACCTCGGCTCCTGCCTATCCCACCCCCAGCAACATTCAATTCCATCAGTCAGTTCCCACATCCACCCAAGGTCAAATTCCCAGCATCTCTAGGGAAACTCCATGAGGCTCCCAATGGCCTCTCTGCCTCCAATCTCTCTTCTCTTACTTCACGAGAGCCATTAGGTGACCTTCCTAAACACGAGAAGCATGGCTACACCTCCCTTCACTTCCTGTCAGCACAGCAGCATTGCCCCAACCTCCCCAAGAGGCCTCAACAGCAAAGCAGAGAAAGCACACAACTAGGCGGCCAGACCGGAACCTACCCGGGGCTTTGGCTGAGCCACCTGAGCTTGCTTAAATGCAGTAATAATACTTTAAATCCTCTTTGTAGAGAATCTTGATCATTTGACCTCTACCTCAAGGACTTTCAAGGAAAATTGAAAATGGCCCCCAGGAAGATTGCACTGTATTGATTCATCTAGGGAAGTAGAGCTCTCACCGAAATGCTACCTCACATAGCCATAGGTAGCCACCCCCACACTAAGGACCTGGCATGTGAGTCCCTTGCCCTCATGTCCACCAGTCACCTCTTAGCTCGTATTCTGTTCCAGAAACACCCTCTCTGTGTTCTCAGAATCTAGAACGGGGCCTATCTGAAAAATTAGGTAATTATACTCTGGTTCAAAACTCGCCTCTATTTCTATGCTGGGCTTTTGAGCTTATGTGGGACATAGCAAACCCCAATCCTGAGGGTCTATTGGCAACTGATATCTAGTGGGAGGGAGAGAGCCGGTTTTCATTAAGGCTGTAACTCTGCGTAGGTTAACCAGGTTCCAGTGTGTCTTCCAGTTGTTCCACACCAAAGGATACTGGGGGATACAATTTGACCCAACAAGCCTTTGTGTGTGTGTGTGTGTGTGTGTGTGTGTGTGTGTGTGTGTGTGAAATTGGGTAGGGGTTGGGATTGTAAGATCGTGTGTACATAGGGGAAAGGATCAAAATATGATCAAAATATATTGTATGAAATTTTCACAAATTCAATTTTAAAACTTTGGAAAAGAATCATCTCCAACCAGAGTGAAACTCTCACTTTAAATTCTGGGTGTTCCAGATGAGCTTGGACTTCCCAAAACCTCACCATCTTGTAGTCCTATTCTTATTAAAACACCATATTTCTTATTTTTTTATAAAGTATGCAGCTACGTTGCTTTTTAAAAATAAGAAACCATACAGGAAACTACTAAGGAGGTTATCTTTCTCAAAGTACACCATCCCATACCAGAAATCAGCAATATTAATGTTTTAGCTCCGTTTCAGACTTAATTGATACAGCTTTGTTTTGTTCATATATCTGTATTAGTCACTTTTCTGTTGCTGTGCTAAAACCACCATGACCAAGGGAACTTATAAAAGGAAGAGTTTATTTGAGTTTATGATTGATGGTTCCAGGGAATTCAGAGTCCATTGTGGCGGGAGGCATGTTGGCCAGGGCTGGAGCAGAAAGCTGAGGTTCACATCTCCAATGAGCACAGGAAGTTGAGAGAGAGAGAGAGAGAGAGAGAGAGAGAGAGAGAGAGAGAGAGAGACTGGAGACTGCAAGGCTTGTTAAACTCACTACGCCCACCCCCAATGATGTACTTCCTCCCACATGGCCAACACCTTTTAAGAACTCCTAAAACAGTGCCACCAACTGGGGACAAAATGTCTGAATACTTGAAGCCTATGGGGGACATGCTCATTCAAACCACCACAATATCCATCTCTGACTCAGAGCATCAAATTCCTGTAGGATGTGATGTTATTCACATGCCCAGAACCTAGGAAGTATATTGGGGGAAAGGAAGACCCCTCCCAATAAGCACATCCCCAATTACAGGAGCCTCCCCTCCCCACTTAAACCTCTTCCCTTCACTGACCCTCAGCTTTTGTCACAGAATCCTGGACCCCTTCTGTCCCAGCTCCATCCGCCCCCTCACCCACCTGCCCCACCTGTTCCCTAAGTTCTGCTCTGGGGTAGAGACTTGGCAGGTGAGACTCTGAAGGCCTTTCTAATTACAGGGGAACTGACAGGGTGGGGTGGAGAGATGTGTATTTTTAGCTGTGGCAAAGAGAAAGGAGATGAAAAGAGAAAATATTCTGTCGCCGCTTTCCTCAGCTCCTGCTCCTGGGCTCAGCAGGCTCCCAGGGTCTTGAACTTGAAAAGTTTTGGAAGGAGAGAATGAAAACAAGGCAAAGCCGTGGGAGGCATGGTGGGAGGGCAGTAAAACAGTTAACATTGCCGTCAGAATATTTGTTTAGGAAAAGTTTGCAAAACAGTGAAATGTGTTTACTGTTCAGTGTTGGAGAGCTAACAAGAAATAGATACACAAGTCGTGTGATGCTAACTGCCTTTGACATCAGTGATGGCCCTTTGGTTGGAACAAATTCACCCTGTGCCGAAATGGATTATTGCATGCGTCTGTTGTCTAGAGAGCCACCCTTTGCAAATATTCTAATGCCGAGTTAGCTCATCTGTCCACTTATTGATTTATTTGAAAGCAGATTGGTATGGAGGAGCACCAGGCAGAAGGACCCTGCGAGGGTGCAGGTCTGAGGGCTGGGGAGGACAAGGGTGGCTGTTGAGTCTCACAGCTGGCTACTAGTCCTTGGAGCATGCACAAAATTGCTGCCAAGTGTCAATCAGGGATGACAGCTCATTCCAACCTGCCATCACCTCTCATTCTATCTTTTTGTCTTTTTCTTCTCTTTGTGTATGTGTATGTGTGTTTCTGTGTGTATGTGTGTCTGTGTCTAGGTCTGTGTATGTGTCTGTGTGCATGTGTATGTGTGTGTGCTCATGTAGAGGCCTAAGGCTGATGTTGAGAGTCTCTTTCAGTTGCTCTTCCACTGTATTCTAGTCAGGGTCTCTCAAGCAAACCTAGGATTTGCCGATGCAGTTGGCCTCACCAGCCAGCTTGCTCTGGGATCCCAACTCTCCACCTTCTGAAGCTGAACTTACAGCTGGGCTGTCACACACACACACACACACACACACACACACACACACACACCGAGTATCTATGGGTTTGGGGATCCACACTCTGAACCTCTTGTTTGTACAAGCTTTATAACCCCTGAGCCACCTCCCAGCCCTCATTTTATCTACAACTACAAAAGGGGGGCTTGTGCTCGGTTTTCATCACCATGACAAAGACCAGACACAGAGAGAGAGAGAAAACTTAAAGGGAAAAACGATTTATCTTAGCTCACTGTCTAGAGTCAGCCTACTCAACTGCTATAGACCCCTTGGACAGAACATTCATAGTGGCAGGAGGGTGGAGAAGAGGAAAGTTGCTCACCTCATGGTGGCCAGGAAACAGAGAGAGAAAGGAGAGAGATAGAGATAGAGATACACAGACAGAGAGAGACAGAGAGGGACCTGAAACAAGACATGGCCACTAAGAATATGGTGTTAGTCATCTATGTCCTCTACCTACAGCTTCCAGCCACCAATTCAGATATTCATCCATGGATTAGCCCAGTGCTTATATCACAATGCACATGATCTAATCACTTCTCAGTGACTGGAGCTGCCAGCTGAGGATTACACCTTCCACACATGAACTTTGTTTCAGGGACACCTCCCATCCAGACAATAACCAGAGGGAATGTCTACCATCCTGACCATATCAGGAGGGAATGTCTACCATCCTAACCATAACAGGAAGGAATGTCTACCATCCCGACCATAACAGGAGGGAATGTCTACAATCCCGACCGTAACAGGAGGGAATGTCTACCATCCCAACCATAACAGGAGGGAATGTCTACCATCCTGACCATATCAGGAGGGAATGTGCACCATCCCGAGACCATAACAGGAGGGAATGTCTACCATCCTGACCATATCAGGAGGGAATGTGTACCATCCTAACCATAACAGGAGGGAATGTCTACAATCCTGACCATAACAGGAGGGAATGTCTACCATCTCGACCATAACAGGAGGGAATGTGTACCATCCTGACCGTATCAGGAGGGAATGTCTACCATCCTGACTGTATCAGGAGGGAATGTGTACCATCTCCATCCCATAGATGAACTCTGGCACAGAGGCCATGCAGCAGCCTCACACTGTTTGGCAGCCCAGCTGGCACTGTGTGTGATCATCCTGACCTTCACTGTGCCCTCTTCTTGAGAAAGGACTTTAAGGCCTCTTGTGCCTGGAGACCCAGCGCAGGCCCGACTCTTCTGTCCTCCCCTCCACCTGGCCTGCAGCACTCCTCTGCACACATGACAGGCCCTATCTCAGTTTTTGTCCCAGCACAGGGGTTCAAATTAGGGTTTTTTGATAAAGCTAATTCTGCTGCCTATAATTAGAATTAAAGTGTCTATTTACATTTTCCTGATTGGCATTTTTCATAATACTTCAAACATATTTTAGGAAATAGAGAGCTGATATATACAGTTCAGGAATGACAACCAGGTACCTGTGTTAGTCAGGGCTCTCTGGAGGAACATTACTTACAGAATGGATTTAATGGAATGGCTTACACAATAGGGGCGAGTAGTCCAATGATCACTATCTGCAAGCAAGGGAGGCTGAAAATCTGGAGGCTGCCCAGGCTACAAAGCCTGATGCTTTGGCAGCCCCAATCTGATACTGAAAGCCTGGGACATTCCAGGACAGCAGCTGGTCTTTGGTTCATGTTGGAAAGTTAAAGAAGTTGGAGTCTGGAAAGGAGGAGGAGGAGGAGGAGGAGGAGGAGGAATTAACTCTCATGAGCAAGAAAATAAGGCAGGCAGGCAAGAAATACATTATACATGAGTCTTTACATCTGGGCACCACTCACTCTAGAAGAGGATGTTCTCCCCTCAGCTCATCATCTCTCCTCTCAGTGCCTTCTCTCAGTTGATTCCAGATCTTGTCAAGATGACAATAAAAGTTAACTATTATAATGTCCACATTCACGCCAACTTGTAGAGCTGCCTGGGATAAGCTCTGAGTTGGATAGAGCTTATCTGAGGTCGAGGCACACAGAGCTAGTGTTCATGTGTAGTATTTTCCATCTGCATGGAGTGGGTGAAAGATAGCTTGAGGGATGTATACAGTTGAATCACATGATAAGCACATTTTATTCACCCAAACGCAATAATTTTAATTCTACAAAAATGAAAAGAGTTGGAGCAATTTCAAAAGAGCAGGCAAAACAGCCCACCCTATACTCAGCATCCCCTGAGTGAGAGCTGACTGGCTCTCCACCCTCACACAGTTTCCACTGTGAGCACCTTAGTGCACTAAGTGTGATTCTGATATTTGATAGAAACAAAACAGACCCTCAAGTGAAAGCTAAATGCTCCATTATTAAGACCAACCTGTTCCAACACTAGAGGAGTTTTCTTATTAAAGTCCTGACATCATCAACATGGTGAAGTCCTAAAGAATTTTCTAAGCTAATTTGATTTGTATTCAGTCCATAAGAACTCTACCCCTATAAGACCAGTCATTTATAAGATTCTTACCAACCAGGTGAGATAAACCAAACTGAAGGGACTAGAAATTGTATGGGCAAGCTCTACTACCTCCTCCCTTTCCAAAAAGTTAGCTGTGTTCGAAATTTCCCTGAAAGACTCATAGGACATAAAGAACAGTACCACAAGGCATTTCCTTGCCAGAGAGAACTGTGAGAACTGCTTCTGCTACGTACACTCCAGAGTTCTTAAATGATAAGCTAATCCCAACAAACTTGGTCATCTCAGTAACTTTTCTGTCTCTATTCCCTTATATTTAATAGGGCTTGTATCCATCACATATTGCTTTCAAAGAATAAACTCAGTATGAAAGTGTAAAGAAGGTACTTGGATTTTTTTACTTGTTTATTATTTTTTAAGAGATTCACAATATAAGAGCACAGTTGTTTTCAGATCACATTGACGTTGCTCAGTTTGCCATACAATTAGGTAATTAGGTAATTGGTGCTAGCATCCACAGATGAGGGATACCATTTGTCGTTTGTTTTCCTGGGACTGTGTTACTTCACTCACCATGCTATCTTCTAGCTCCAGCCATTTACCTGCAAAGCTCATGATGTCATCTTTCTTTTTTTTTTTTTTATTGGTGCTTTGTACATTTCATACATCATTTTCCAATTCAGATCAGGCATATTTCCCTTTCCCTTCCCCCCTACCCCCACCCCATCCCAGATCATGCATTTTGCCATACTGTCCTGCATTTTCTCTCAGTTTTTTTATTCATTTTTTACCTATAAGTGATGATCCATGAGTACAAGCATCCTTCATATGAAACCAATTTACAGGCTGTTGTGCCCAAACCCCCACAGCCCCACCATCCAGTAGGGGGTGAGGGGTTGTATGTTCAATCAATTTGATCAAATGAGTGTCCAGACTACATTGCTGTAGTTTCACCATTCACCCCAATCGCAGCCCTTACATTCTACCACGCCCCCTCTTCTGCAGGTTGTTCCCTAGGCTTAGAAAAGGGGCACAGGTGGATGAGAGGTAAAACAGTCCACTCTCTCTGGAGCTGTTGACTTGGACTCTGGTCAATTCTGGCTGTTTCCTTTCATGGGCTGACAGTTTGTCCAGGAATAACCTTTCGATCCTACTAATGAAGAACAAGCAATTAGATATATAGGTATTTAAGCAGCACTAATAGTTATGGTAGGTTACTTTAGCATAGACACATGTTTGGATATGTTAATCCATGAATTACAATTTTCCCCCCTGTTAAATATGACAGGGTCTTACTGTGGCTTATAACATCTCCTAACCTGTAGAGGCTGTAAGCTTGTGGCATCAGCCATGGGTTATTCCTCTAAGGAGAAAGCCAATAGCCAATTAGGTTGGGATATACAGGCATATGGCTGCCCTCTGCACAGTATTTCCAGAGCAGGCAGGGTGTAGCTGGTGTGACGAGTGGGGTCTTGCTTGAATCAGGAGACCTATTTGTTATTGGTTGTGGCCCTTGGTAACACTTCTTGTGTCCAGAGGCCATCTGTACACTTGCATGTGTGGCTCTCAATACACTTTCCCATGTTAACTCAGGTCTTTGGCAGCAGGGCCTTATTGCCTCTCTTCTGCAGGTATCCCAGTTTAGGGCAAGGAGCCTTTACCCTTTGTGGGGCCTTGGATCCCCTGGCCACATCTCCCTGGTAGAATAATCCAATGCTGATGTCAGAGCTCTCCTGTATTAATATATTTTGCTTAAGTGCATAGCTTAAGACTTTAGTATTATATTGTTCTGAAAGAGAATAATCCTTTCACAGTTTCTTTGCCTATTAGTCAATTAAAGAAGGCAGTTTTACGGTTTTATAAGAGATTACCTCTATAATAGTTGTCTCCAATTTACAGTTGGAGAGCGATCTATCATCATCAAATTTCTCCTTTTTCTATGGGGGGAGGCAAGAAGTCTCTCACATCAAAACCTTGCGGCACCTATAAGGTAAGTTTTCATTAGGACTCATTTAAATAGTTGTTACAGTAGGATCCACAGAGGGGTTCCGTTCGGGTGTTTGAGTTTTAGCAATCTGAGCTTTTTTTTTTTCCTTTTGATGTTCAGATAGGTCAACTTCTCTCGTTGGATCTTTCTGGTACATCCTAATAATGGCCAAAGCGTATCTTTTCTTTCTCAGCATTAAGTTGGTGACATTTGTCTTGTTGGGACCCAACAAATCTTTTCCCAGTAGTTTAGTTTGAATTCTTTTTTAATATTTTAATAAATATGTGAAATTTTGTTTCTGTCTATGTATCCCCCCCTTTTTTTAACCCATAATCTCCAGAAGACAGTTGTATTCAACATAAGCTATAGGGTGGAATCAGGTGCGATTTGCAGATTTCATCAAATCATCATGTTGTTTGGGTGACTTGTAATGATTAACTTGGGAAGCAAACTTAATTTTTACGTTAAATCATCTTCAAGAGAATGCTACAAGGTGGATACTGTTACAACAGAGAAATTATGGAAAATTGTGGTTGTGCCAATCTCCGTTATTGCTCTACACATTTTATGTAAAAACAATGTGGACAGAAGGACATTATGGTTAAGTGAATAGTAACACAGTCCCAGAAAAACAAACAACAAAATGATGCTCCTCATATGTGGATCCGCGTTCGTACCAATAACCCAGATATAAATATTTCTCGTGGAGAGGGATGCATAGTAAAAGAACAACAACAGAAAGACTGCATCAGAAAACGGACTGAAATGGTGAATTGGGAAGGGGAGAGGGGTGGGAGAGGGACACGGGTGTATATTCGATTAATGCATATATAATTGATGTGAGTTCAACTAGTACCCAGTTTTGCCTAGACACTGTCTACAGGAAACATGGTGTCTTAGGACTTAGTAAAAGTAAATATGTGTATATTAAACAGCATTGGTTTACAGACTCTGATAAAAACGATAATGCATCTGAGTTAAATGGAGATATAAATTGCTGTTGTCCACATTTGTTTTACATAAAATGTGTACATGTCATCTTTCTTTTTTTTAATTTTTATTTATTTCTGTATGTGTATCAATGTACTGTCTGCATGCAGGTCTGTGCACCCTTGTCGTGCAATGCCGCGGAGGTCAGAAGAGGGTCTCAGATTCCCCTGGAGCTGGAGTTCTCCTGGAATTGGAGTTTCAGACGGCTCTCAGCCGCCATGTGGGTGCTGGGGATCGAACCCGGGTCCTCTGTAAGAGCGGCCGGCGCTCTTAACCTCTAGGCCATCTCTCCAGCCCCCAGATGTCATCTTTCTTTACTGCTGCATAGAACTCCATTGTGTAGGAGCACTTGGGTTGGTTCCAGCTCCTTGCTATTGTGAAGAGAGCTGCAACAAACATAGCTGTGCATGTATCTCTGTGGTAAGATGGGTACTTGGAATTTTTATAACACTCTAAAAATATGTTTGTCTATTTTGGGCTTTTTTTTTTTTTTTTTGCTTTATTGGTAATGGAATTTTTCCCAAATAATGAAGCATGGTTGTTCTGAGTACTCTACCCAATACTAAGTGAGCCTCAGACTATTCCAGCGAGATCAGAGTGAATTAATCCTGGCTGTGATAGGCTTTGACCACACTCGTTCTGTTCTTTGGGGATCATTCTTTCTCCAGTGTTGATAGTTTCTTCCACATATGGTGATCAGAACTCAATTGCTCTTGAGTGACACAGCAAGTCTTATGGGTTCTCCCTCTCCTCCTCTTCCTCTTCCTCCTCCTCCTCCTCCTCCTCTTCCTTTCTCCTCCCTTCTCATCCCCTCCCCACCCATTCCCTCCCTCTCCTCTCTTTTTCTCCAGCATAAAGATTGCTTCACTTGTTTCCCATCTATCAAGGTCCACTGTCCTTTGTTGTCTGATGTCCAGTCTCAAAAACTGGTTTGCAGGCCAGTGAGATGGCTGGTGGGGGGGGGGTTAAAGGCACCTGCTGCCAAACCCAGAACACCCAGATGGTGGGTGAGAACCAACTCCCTCAAGTCATCCTCCGACCTCCACGTGTACAGCATGGCTTGCGTGTACTCACGGGCATGCACACACGAATAAGTAAATGTAATAAAAGTTTTTTTTTTAAACTGTAGTTTCATGTATATGTGCATATCTATGGTAAACACATACACACACACAAGTATAGTATTTTCTCTCTTTGTATAAGTTTCAGTTAGAAAAATAAAAAAAGACTTTATCTTTCTGTCTTTCCAGAAGCAGGGGTCCTGACTGTTATGATATTTTTCCTACAAGAGATACAAGCACTTTGGTCACTATTCTAAAGAACTTTTGGCCAGAGTAATTTTATATCCTGGGCCTCTAGAAAAGATGAAAGCAGAAAATGAGAGATTCTGAATGAAAAAAATATGTTTCTTAGTATTCAAAGTAAGACTATTTGACACAACTTAAATCATCATTAAGCATATCTATAAAGAACACTATAAAAAATATCATAGGGCTGGAGAGATGGCTCAGCGGTTAAGAGCACCGACTGCTCTTGCAGAGGACCCAGGTTCGATCCCCAGCATCCACATGGCGGCTGAGAACTGTCTTTAACTCCAGTTCCAAGGGAATCTGACACCCTCTTCTGACCTTCGCTGCATTGCACGACATGGGTGCACAGACCTGCATGCAGACAGTATATTCATAACACATAAAAAAATAAATAAAATTTAAAAAATCATAAAATGGGAGACCATAAAATGAGCAGAACATTTGCAAGACATAGAGGTGCAAAGGTCATTTATAAAGACAGCTTCATTGTCCAACATGGTCACCATGGGCCACAACTAGCCACCAAGCACTTGAGATGTGTCTGGGCTGAACTGCAGTATGGTAGAACTGTAAAACACAAGAGTTCCAAGGATTTATAAAGAGTTCATCGGCTTAATGCTGAAATAGTATTTGGAGTTGCTGGGTTAAATTAAATATCCATGTTTATTGCAGCTCTCTTCACAACAGGGAAGAGCTGGAACCAACCCAAATGCCCCTCAACAGATGAGTGGATGACAAAAATGTGGTACATCTACACAATGGAGTACTATTCAGTGGTAAAGAAAGATGACATCATGAACTTTGCAGGTAAATGGATGGAACTCGAAGCCATTATGCTAAGTGAAGTAACACAGTCCCAGAAAAACAAGCAGCGAATGGTTTCCCTCATTTGTGAATGCTAACACCAAATCCCCAGTTGAAAGGCAAGCTGAACAACATTATTGTTATATTTATATTTATCTGAAAGAAACTATGTTCTTATAATGTAAATCTCTTTTTTAAATTTTTAAATTTATTCTTGTATGTATATGAATGTACTGTCTGCATGTAGGTTTGTGCACCTGTGTAATGCAATTCCACAGAGCTCAGAAGAGGGTGTCAGATTCCTCTGGAACTGGAGCTAAAGTCGATTCTCAGCCGCCATGTGGGTGCTGGGGATCGAACCCGGGTCCTCTGCAAGAGCAGTTGGCGCTCTTAAGCACTAGGCCATCTCTCCCAGCCCCATAAAGTAAAAAATTTTTTTTTGGTCTTTTCAACACAGGGTCTCCCTGTAGCCCCAGCTGTCCTGGAACTCGCTCTGTAGACCAGGCTGGCCTTGAACTCACAAAGATCCGCCTGCCTCTGCCTCCCAAGTGCTAGGATTAAAGGCGTGCGCCACCACACCTGGCTGTTAAAGGCTCAGGCTCACAACCAAAAAGGCTTAACAGGCTCTAGACTCGACCCAAAACTTAGTCTCAGACTCTGTAATTACTGTATATGGGTGGAAGGTATGTATTTGTATTTTAGGGTAATATAAAATTAAAGCAGGAGGGGCTGGAGAGATGGCTAAGAGGTTAAGAGCACTGACTGCTCTTGCAGAGGACCGGGGTTCAATTCCCAGCACCCACATGGCGGCTGAGAACCATCTTTAACTCCAGTTCCAGAGGAATCCGACGCCCTCTTCTGACCTCCACAGCATTGCACTACACGGGTGCACCAACCTACATGCAGACAATACACTCAGACACATAAAAAATAATAAACAAATAAAAAATTTTTAAAAATTAAAGCAGAAAAATGTGAATTCTTAAACATAAAAAAAGACTGAGAGAAAGATGCAGGATATTTATGGCAGAATGCATGATCTGAGGTGGGGTGGGGGAAGGGAAAGGGGAATATGTCTAAATCAAACTGAAAAATGATGTCTGAAATACACAAAACATCAATCAATCAATCAATCAATAAATAATAAATAAATATATTCCTAAGAATAAACTCACTGTCTTTTTTAAACTTTTGAATTTGCTAGTTATATTGGTTACTTTTCTCATTTCTGTGACAGAAGACAGGACAATTGGGCTCTGTTTCAGGACAAGGAAGACATGGTAGGTTAAACAGCTCGCTATGCTAGCACAGACAGGAAGCAGGGAGAGTTCAGGTGGAAGTGGAGGCCACTGGAACCCTCAGGGGCTGCCCCTGGTCACCTATTTCCACCAGCCGTGCCAACATCTAAAAGGTTCCACAACCTCCCAAAGCAGCGCCACCATATGAGGACAAAGCATTTTTAAACACATTAGTCTGCGGAGGACACCAACACGAATAGAACATTTTAATCTGCATGACGCTCACAGCATATTTCTACAGGGAAATCCTAACTCTATAAGGAATTTTTGACAATTCATAAAGAAGAGATAGCAAAATGGAAGGGCTACAAATGGGACCTTTGCAGAGGGGGAAATTCACAGAATGTTTTGAACATCCACTCTCAACAATTAAGGACAAGATGAATGCAAAATGAAAAAGCAATGGAAAATATTTTAGAGCTTGGCAAAAATCAGAAAACTGGATAATGTAGGAAATTGTTGGGGGTTTAGGGAAGCAAGATTGCTCTGCACTGTGGATGAAGGCAGCCACTCGGGAGAACAATCTGCCAATACATAGTCAAATTAAATATCCGCATATGCTATGGCCCAGAAAATCCACTCTTGTGCCTGTATCTCTGACAAATTCTTGTATAGCTCCAAAGAGGAACATGTATATGGGTGCTTACTGAAATTTTACTTGGGGTGACTGGGTGATAGAGTGGGGACATAGCATGGGTGATGGTTTCTCACCACAGAGTAGGCAATGTTTGAAAGTAGATGCAGGGCCGGGTGTGGTGGCGCACACCTTTAATCCTAGCACTCAGGAGGCAGAGGCAGGCGGATCTTTGTGAGTTCAAGGCCAGCCTGGTCTACAGAGTGAGTTCCAGAACAGCTGGGGCTACAGGGAGACCCTGTCTCAAAAAGACCAAAAAATAAGGAAAAAAAAAAAAAAGAAAACAGATGCAAATGAGTCAAAATAGTATACAATGAAGTATGTGTGTATGCATGTAAACAATTCAATGTGTTTCATAAACATATCCTAATATAAGTTAGATATCAAGTCCACTAGAGTATGGTTTCTTATAGTATAGAGAAGACAGTGGGTACTGGAAACTAGGGTTCACAGATAAAGGAAGGTAAGTAGATGCACATGAACTTAATACTTTCTTTGTCTGAACCAGTGATGTACTTGAAATGGGAAACATGCTAATCCTACCTCTTTAACACTGGTTGGTAAAAACAAGGCAGCCATTTTGACGATATAGAAATGCTCAACAATAAACTCTGTATTGTAAGCACTTAATTTATGTAAATTTCCTCCCATTCAAGGCAAGAAAGAAAAGAGAATGAGCTGCTATAAATCTGGGTAACATAAAAATGAACACAGCCATTTGTCTGATGAGACAAATTGTGTGCTAGTACTAAATTCTCAGAACACTGTCTACCTTAGACTTGAACTAGTGGTCTTTAAAATATGCCCAAAAGAAATTGTTCACAAGAGATCATAAAGGAGAAGGGGGGATAAGAAGGATGTATAGACAGAAAAAGTTCAGGACAGAGAGAAAAAGCTCAGAGCCCCCAGCTTCCATTTCAACCATATTGATCTACTTCAGGCATTAAGCTTCCACATAAGCTTTGATTTGAAGAAAGGATCCTGTGATTAAAAAGGAAAAGGAATGGGAGCCATTATCTTGGGTCTTTATGTAAGATATTGAACAATATAATAAACAGTGTCTTCAACAGCAGTTATCCAAAAGTTACACAGTATTCTCTATCCTACTGTGTCTTTCAGCAGCACTAGATGGAAACTGAAGGCATAATATTAGATCACTGTTTCCTGAAAGACATTTCTGTGGGAAGCTGAAGTAATGTAGCACAGCCTGTCTCTTCCTGGTAATAGAACTCACCAGAAAGAGCAAGCTTAGAGAATCTAGAAGGATTGATCGTTGATGTCCTTTGGACTAACTCTACCTTGTCAGGGTTGTTCCCAGGAGATTTAAGTAAGCTCAGTGCTCTAAGTTACAGATACATTCAATTAGTGACTCAGAGGGGGCCATCAATTTTAAGGGAAATTGAAATGTTATTAAACACAAAGAGCCTGATTTGCATTCTCACCCAAATGAAAAACCTTCAAGAGCCTCCATACTAATCCTGCATGCATGCACATGTATCTACAAACATACCTGCATGGAAGTGGGCTGCAGAGGGACCTACAGGTAGTCAACACTGTGGTTTGAATATCAAATGCCCCCCCAACAGGCTCATGTATAGGGGGCTTGGACAAGTGATGAGAACTAATTGGATCCTCCAAGCTATGACCTACTCTGTGAATGAATCCCTTGATAGATTCATAACATGATTAGGAGGTGGTAAAATGCAGAGGGGCAGAGGTCACTGGGGACGTGGGGAAACATCCTAGAGGATGCACTTTGTCCCCTGCCACTTTCTCACCCTGTTTCCAGGGCACTATGAAGCAAACAGCCTCTGCCACATGCTCCTGGGGCCATAGGTACTATTTCACCACAGACTAGAAACACATGGCCTGGAGACTGTGGGCAGGAACCTCTGAGACCAGGAGCTAAAGAAGCATTTCCTCCCGTTAAGTAGTTTATAGCAACTACTTTGCTGTGCAGCAACTAAAGTCAAACATAGTCACCCTTCCAGTAGATATGTGAAAGCAGCTTTCCATAGTCACACATACTTGACAGTGGCCTCACCAAAATCCTGTGAAACACTTCCAGGGAGGGGAAAGATGATTTATACTAGACAATCTTATGAAAAACCAATCAGCAGCAGAGGACCCTTAATGTTGCCCTAGATCTCAAAGTCCAACTAAGGGCAGGACACCGGACCCTAGGGTGGAGTCCAAGATGCTGGAATGGATTTAAGAACCATCACAACTGGCTTTCAGGCTGTCAAGGATAGACTCAGGGAAGACTGAGGAATTAGCTCAGACTACACACTTCTGGAAATGGCGGAATAGTTAACACTGAACTAACTTCCATGACAATTAATAATTATCAACACTATATACTTTGTGTGTGGTTGTGCATGAGTGTATATGTGTAGGGGGTGTGTGTGCACATGTGTGAACAGACATATAGAAGCCAGAGACAATCTTGAATATTATTTCTCAGGAGCCTTCCGTATTGTTTTTATTGAGACACTGTCTCTCACTGACCTGGGCCTCACGAATTAGGCTAGACTGACTGGCCAGCAAACCCCTGGGATCCACTCGTCTCTGCCTCCTTAGCACAGGGATTACAAATGCACGCCAACACATATGGCTTTTTTTTATGTAGGTTCTGGAGACTGAGCTCCAGTCTTCATGCATGCAGGGCAGGAATTTTACAGACAGAACTAATTCCTCAGCTCTAAATATTTTTTTAAAAAGAGGGAATGAGAAATATTATATGAAATGCACAAAACTTCAATAAAAATGTTTTTTAAGAATTTGAAGGGCTGGAGAGATTGCTCAGTGGTTAAGAGCACTGGCTGCCCTTGCAGAGGACCCAGGTTCAGTTCCCAGCACCCATATGGCAGCTGTAACTCCAGTTTCCCGGGGAACCAATGCCCTCTTCTGCCCTCTGTGGACATTGCACAATCTGGGTGCACTTACATACATGCAGGCAATACACTCACATACATAAATTAAAAATAAGCTTTTTTTGAGGTTCCTCTTTCTTTAATGTTCAGATGGGTCAGCCTCTCTGCTGGCATTTCCCAGTCCATCCTGCACAGCCAAAAGTTGCACGTTTTCAGGCATTTAGATTGGTGTTTTTACCTGTGGGAACATACAAATCTCCTCCCATTGTTAGTTTCAAGATCTCAAAATTGAAAATTTATCAATAGGTTTGGAGCACAGAGTTTTCCATTTGTATCCCAGAAGGGATACTACCCCACCTCCCACCCCCCTCTTTTTGTTTTTTTAAATTTTTATGTTTTGACCTATAGATGCCTAAGTTGTATTACACATACCCATAAACAGGAGCCAAGGTGTAAGCTTTCATTAAATTTACCCAGTTTATCATTGACTGCATGCTACTTATTTGGGAAGGAAACTTAAACTTAATTCCTTTAAATTGTCCTACAAGTAAAAGAAAGTGTTACAAGGTGCTATTGTATAACTCAGAAAAATATAGAGACCATTTGTGTACCTTAACCCCAAAGTTATTGTTGGAAGTTCAATACAAATTATAAATAAAACAATTAACATTTTATATTCCCAATTAGTTCAACTGCATTACCATTTTCACCAAAATCTACAACCAAATTTAACTAATCTAAACATTTCACTAAGCCTTAAAATATCCTATAATATGTGGACAAAGCTTGGGCAGAGTTGAATACCTGCCAAATAAACTTTACCCAATATACACTTTGCTTGATAAAGCTATATGACTAGACTATGACTTCAGAGAAATCAAGTCCTTTAACTTATATGGTTTAATTTGTATTTCTGTGTAAATCTCTACTGAAATACCTCTCTATATATGTTATTTTTAAGTATACCCTTTTAAACTGCAAACCTTACAGAGTGGATTTTAATGACTATCTTCCTCCAAGCTCTTGGCCTTCTTCAGACCTGGCATGAAAACCTGCTTTAAAGACAAAAATAAGATTTTTTTTTTAATTTTGGTAGCCACAGCTATATTGCTGAGACAATCACATGTTTTTTTTTCCATTTTTGTTCATTTTATATGGAACATCTCAATCCATGTTAATCCTCTTTATGTCCCCTTCCCCAGCAATACCCTTCCACATTCCCCCTCAAAAGGGTTTGAAAAACTGAGGAGTGACCAAGCAGAGGTGAAGAGTATGTGAGATAAGGAGGGAAGGGGGTTAAAATGTCATCTTGTGCGTAAAGGCTTGGTCCCCAAGCCATGGTGCTATTAGGAGGTAGTGGAGCCTTTAATAGGGGTATTATGGGCCCTTGGTCTCTTCCTTTCTCATTTGATTCCCTGATACGATGTGAGTAGCTTTGCTCCACTACATGCTCCCTGCCATGGTATGCTGCCTTCCCTTCAAGTCCTAAGTTGATGGACTGAAACCTCCAAGACTGTGAGCTAAAGTGAACCTTTTCTCTTCATAAATTGATTGTTGCAGTTAAGTACTAATAGTAACAGAAAGCCAACACAGTAAGCATAGTGCTATGCTAAAGCAACTATAACGAAGTCCCAAATATTTTGTATCTTTGTTCAGGGTGCTACAACAAAGTATAATCAATTGAGTGGCTGTTAAATTTGGAAGTTTATTTCTCTTGGGAGGCTAGAAGTCCATCAAGATGCCAGTATAATTGAATTCCAGTGTCAGTCCCTTCTGAGTTACACACTTCCAATTTGTAGTTGTGTCCATATCTATAGAAAAGAGAACAGAGTTGCCATAGTTGCATTTTATTAGGGTATTAATGCTGTTTATGGGGGCTCCATCCACATTACCTAATCACCCCCAAAGCCCCATCTCCTGATGTCCTCATATTGAGGGTTAAGATTTTAACATATGAATTTGGAAGGGGACCCAAACATTCAATCCCAATGCTGATGTCTTAAACAACAGAAATGTATTGTCTCACAGATCTGCTGGTTGGGAGTCTAAGATCGAGGTATTGGTCAGTTCCTTTCAAGGTCCCTGAGGGAAGATCTGTCCTCTCCTCTGCCCTAGCATTCGATGGCTTTCTGGAAAACTTTGACTTATAAAGACTTATAAATTTTTCTTCAAATGAATTCACATTCTGAAATATGGATTTGGACACTGACATGTGAATTTACAGAACACAATTCAATCCGTAGCAGAAAGCAAATTGGGTGAGCTGTACACTTAACTGGCTTTTCTCCTTGAAGGTATACTCTGGTAGCTGTGGCTTAAAGAGAAAGCAACAGTCTTACTGGATTCAGAAATTGGTAGAGAAGACTATTCAAGTGGCTAGAAATTAAGGAGGGTATCTCAGAAAAGAGCACACCTCAGAAGGAGAATGCAGAAAATATGCATTCAAACTATCATCTCACATGTTTGAACTGTACAGACTCAATGAGATACTAAGAAATCTGGCAGAAAACCCTTCATGAAGGAAAGACTAAGAGAGCTAGGAAAGCATTCCAGCCACTGCCTCATGACCGGGAAACAGAGAATGGGCTCTGTATCAGTTAGCTTTTCCTATCACTATGACAAATACACAATAGGAGAAATTTAAGGAAGGAAGGGGGAGCTGTGGCTCACCATCATGGTTGGGCATGATCCTGGGACTGACTTGGTCCTGGGTGGCAGGAACTTGCAGCCTGGCTTTCTCACATCTCTGAATTGGGAAACAGAGACAGTGATTGTAGCAGAACCTGGGGACCATGTTATCACCCACAAACTCCACCTTAGGAATCCTACATCCGCCCCTTATCCAAAAGATTCTATAATCTCCTCAAACAGTGTCACCAGCTGGGGACCAAGTATCCAAACAAAATAGCGTATAGGAAACATTCCACAATCAAACCATAACAGGATTCAAATCTAACCAAATTTGGTTCACTAAATTTGTTTATTAAGCCCCAGGGGCTTTCTATTGAAACTCTAAGAACTACAACACGATGACAAAGTGCATTTGAGATCAGAACCAGGGCAAACTGAGAATACAGCTGTGCTAGAGGGGCTAGATGCTGTAAGACCAGTCACAGTTGGGGTGTGAGGAGGCTGTAGGGAACTTACTTCCATTGTTCGAATACACTGATGTAGCACCAAGCTGCCTACTAAACATCTCCTCTTTACCCATGGACAAAAGCTGCCCTTAGCCTTAATCAGAGAAGCATTTCCTTAGAATGAATGGCAGCAAGTGCAGAGACTTGTGGCTGTCCAAGATGCTGAGGATAATTGGTTGCAGGCTCAGGCCTTAAAGAAGACATTTATACCATGCTCTTAAAGGCTTATAGAACATTGTAGGAGTGGAAAGTATGCAAGAATTGGGAGGCTGGATGGAGGACTGCCAACCTCTAGACTTCATACAACCATTACAATCATTACCTCATGACAACTGTATAACCTGCACATGACACATGCCCTACCAACAGCCAGCTGTGGAAAGGAGAGAGGACTGTAGGGCCCTACTGCTAAACTATTGGCCTTTACTGCTAAACTATTGGCTATTGATAGATTCTGGGAGAGGAAGAATCTTCATCTTCATTTGCATCCCCATTGGTGAGACCTCCAGGCTCCAAACAATAGCTCTAAACCCATGGTCACATAGGTTGTCCTGATTAAATTCAGGAGGTCACAAAATGAACAAACAGACATGAATCTGAAAGAGATTTATGAGAGGAGCAGGCATAGACAGGGACAGATAAAAAGATGGGAGAAGGTGGGGGCAGTGGTTAGTAAACACTGTTTACATGTGTAAAATTGTCTAACAACAAATTTACTTGACAAAATATAAGTTCAGAGATTTTGCTGATACAGAGAAAAGAATTTGTCCACCCCAGAAATAGAAAACAGAATCTAGAGTCTCTAGACCATGTCATCCTTGTATATAGAATATAATCAGATATTACTGGAAATTCAAAAAATGGAAAATATGACAACCAATGAGTAAAATAATAAATTTAGATCGACAGATGGCTTAGATCTTGGGAATAATTATAAGATCTTTTAAGTAAATGTGAGAAGTATCTAGGATTAAGAAAAAAATATGTGAGACATTGTTTTAGGTATAAAATTAAAGGAGGTTACAAAAATAGGGCAATCAAAATAGTATAATAATGTGGCATTTTAACAAGTCTAAATTAACTAATGCCAAAAAACTTATGCTACATCAATTCCCATAATTTTAAATAAAAGCAAGAATAATATCAATAACATGCCCAAGTCTTAATGAACTTGAACATAAAGGGAAAAATACAAAAAATATTCATCATGTTATTTTAAAACTTTCATAAGACAAAATAACAAAAGACAAAAGTTTTCAAAATATTACTAAGAGAACCATAGATATGAGATGGTCAGCAAAACCCACACAGACCAAATCCAAAGAAAATCTCACTAAAACATCATAAGCTGATAAAAAATGAAAAGGAAGAAAATAATATCTTAGAAGAAGCCAGAGAAAAAGCCCCATGGCACATGGGAGAAGAGAAACAAGAACAATGACTAACTGCTTATCAGGAGCGATGGGGAACAGAAAGCAACAGGAAGATGTCTTCCCAGTTCCTAAAGGAGGAAACAAAGTCTTCAACACAACCAATAAAAATACCCATCAACAAAAATACCCACCAAAACTAAAGCAAAATAAAGATACTTACAAATAACTAAAACCAGAAAAATGTCTCACCAACAGACTCAAGCTATAAGACATACTATGAAATGGACTCTCAACGACCTTTTTTTTTTTTACCCATAGATTAGTGCATTTCTGAAACCTCATCAAGGAAGCTTCTTTTGCAGCAGATAGCTATTAACACAGAGACCCTTAACTGGTCAGTGTGCTGAGAATAAAAGACTGCTGAGTGTTCAGCCCTAAACAGGGTATCTGTATCATACCCCTCTCCCAAGGTTCAGGGATCACTGAGAAAGACCCTGAGAGCCAGCAGTAGTGGATGACTATAATGAAACAATGCTTTCTGGACACAACAGGGCAGTTGCACATATGAATTCACAGCAGTTGTGACAGCACACAAAAAGACTTGCACAAGCATAAGCCAGACAAAATCCCAGCATGGAGGGGGAAAGTGGATGTAAAGTCCTGGTGTTAGCTAGGGAGCTATTGGCAATTGATGGCTTCTGGGAGAGGAAGAGACAGCTTTCATTAAGGTGTGACACTGGGTAGGTTGGCCAGGCTCCAGGGGATGGCCCCAGACTCAGAGCATTTGGGCAGCAGAAATTGGACTCAATGGGGTTTATATTTTTAAAAAAAGACATGGAGTTGGAAGGCAGGGAGGTAGGGTTGGATCTGCCAGGAAATAGGGATGAGGTGCATTGAGTATGATAGAATACACGCTATGAAATTCTCAAAGAACTAGTAAAACTATTATTCTTAAAGGAAGAAAAGAAACCAGGCATGGTGGTGCATACCGCAGAGGCAGATGGATCTCTGTGAGTTCAAGGCCAGCCTGGTCTACAGAGCCAGGTCCAGGGCAGCTGGGGCTACAGGGAGACCCTATCTCGAAAAGGAAAAAAAAAGAAAGAAAGAAAAAGAAACACTGCAAGGTTACAAGATGTCTAGACAGAGGGAAATTATCTCAGATGGAATTTTAGACCTGAAAAGGAATGAGAACTAAAAACAGGAAATATGGGGTAAAATTTTGTTGTGTTTTCTACTTGGAGTCTTTAAAAGAAAATTAAGTCAAGAAAATTAATAGTGTATGTGGGGTTTATAAGATAGAGCTAAGTATAGAACAAAAGATGGAGTCTCTTCATGAGATTCTTCCATTAGATAGAGTGCTCTAATAGCAGCTTCAGGAAGGCTGTGATTAAGTTAAATGTGCATATTATAAACTCTAGACAAAGGACTTTTTAAATAAAAAATATAGCAATAAATCAAATTGAAAAAAAGTAGAACAAAAATTTAAAATGGCTTTATTAACTCAAAGGGAGTCAGGAAAGGAAGAGAAAAGTAAAAGAGCCAGACAAGTTAAAAAAAAAAAAAAAAACCAAAGAAGGTTTTCAGTGACCATCCACCTGAAACAGACCAGAGTTTGAACTGGCTTCTACCTCCTGCCCTCTGGGTGACCTTGGCAAAGTGTTGGAACCTCTCCAAGTAATCAAGTGCTATCAAAAGATGACAGCACCTGCCTCCTAGATTTATTACATCAAAACTTATGGTACAGGCCATGACCTAATGAACTATATCACTAAACAAACAGTGGGGAAATCACAAAGATGTCAGTGAGGTTAGTCAGCCGTGTGTGTGTGTGTGTGTGTGTGTGTGTGTGTGTGTGTGCGCGTGCGTGTTGTGCAATCTAGAGATTGATCATTCATTGTGTAAGTGCATGTTGGAGAAACCAGTGTTGGGTGTCTTCTTTGACCACATTTTTTTGAGACTCTCAAGCATGACTATTTTTTGGCATGGCTTCCACCCCTCCCAGACCTTCTCCAACTCCTCCCGTGCCCTTTGCTCCCTCTCAATTTCTTGTCCTTTTCGTTCATTATTATTGTTACATATACATACATAATTTATAAATATGCATATATAATGCATTGATTGAGTCCATTTAGTGGTGCTTACATAGACCTGTGTTTAGGGCTGTCCAATTGGGATTAGATAATTTGTTAGGGAGCTGGTCCCTAGAGAAAACTGATTCTTTCTCACTCAGCATTCATCAATTGCTTCAGGGAGAACCTATAGCCCTAGCTGGCCAGGAACTCACTAAGTAGACCTGCTGGCCCCAATCTCACAGAGATCTACCTCCCTCTACCTCCACACTGCTAGGAGTAAAGGCATGTACCACCATGCCCAGCAGCCTGTAGCTCTTCATCTTAAGGTGGGACACCGAAATTGCCCCCATTTACCTTGGCATGTCAACAGATTTGTCATTATGCAGATCTTGTTAGAACACCACACCCTGGGGATTTCACTGGTACAGTTTCCCTGTTGTGCCTAGAATTCATTAACTACTAGGAGGAGTCTTGTCCCACTGGCTGTTAAATTCCTTCTATCCCCCTCTTCTTTGCCACCTGTTAGGCACCAAAGTTGCATTGTAGATGTGTCACTTAGGAGTGGGCACCTCAAAATCACTTATCCTCTGCATTTAACCAGTTGTGGAACTTTGTAATAGACTCCATCTGTTACAAAAAGAAGCTTCTTTGATGAGAAAAGGTACACTTATAAATATACATATTTACAATATATAGTAAGAAATCACATTGCTCTAAGGAAGTGACAGGGTAACTTCTTCTCTACGGTCTATCACCTCTCCAGCCATGTGTACTTGGCTGTGTTTATAATACTATGAATGAGTTCCCTCCCATTGAGCAGGGCTTAAGTCCAATTAGATAGCTGCTGATTACCCCCAAGATTTAAAAAAAAGCCACTATTACATCACTAGAGATAGTTTTCTGAGCCAGTCATTGCTGTGGTACACAGGCTTTACAGCGGGGTAGGATAACTGATCCATCTTCCTTTGAGACAGAACCTATCAATGAACCCAGAGCCCACCAATTTGGCTAAATGGACTGGTCAGCAATCCCTGGGAATCCTCTCATCTCTGCTTCTCGGTATTAGGGTTCTACGCAATGCTACCTGCCCAGCTTTTTGAAGAGTTACTGGAGACCTGTATCCAGGTTTTCATGTGCACACAGTAACATTTTCCCCACTGAGCCATCACCCTAGCCCAGTCAGCCGGCTTTCTGTTACTGTAATGTAATACCTGAGATAATCAACTTAGAGAGATGAAAGCTTTGTTTGGGCTTATACTTTCAGAGCCTTCAGTGCACAGTCATTTAGGCTCATTTCTTTTGGACCTGTGGTAAGGGGACATATAACAGCAGGGGCATGTGGCAAAAGGGCAGAGTCTGTTTTCTTTAAAGGTGTGATGCCAGATAGGGGACTAGAAGCAGAAAGAGGAAGAGGATGGGCCAGGATTCCCCAGTGATCCAAAAATTACCTGTATAGGCCCTGTATACTAAGGTTTCCTCTAACTCCAAGTAGAGCAGAAATCAATGGAATAGAAATAAAGAAAACAATACATAGAGTCAACAAATCCAAAAGCTGGTTCTTTGAAAAGATAAAATAGGCAGACCTCTAGCCCAGTCAACCAAAAGAAAAAAAAAAGAGCAACTCCAAATCAATAGCATTCGTGATGAAAGGGGAAACATCACAACAAAGAAAAGATCCAGACAATCATACATGAGAATACTTCAAAAACCTATACTCCACTAAATTTGAAAACCTAAGAAAAATGGATGAATATCTGAAATCCTGGGAACCAACAAAACTTAACCAAGAAGAGACTGACAGTTTAAACAGACCCATAATATGTGAGGAAATTGAAGATGTAATAAAAAAAAAACTCCTAACTAAAAAGAAAGCCTGGGCCCAGATGGTTTCACAGCAGAATTCTACAAAACATTTAAAGAGGTCCTACAACCATTACTACTCAAACTGTTCAGAAGGATACAAACAGAGGGAATTCTCCCAAATTCCTTCTATGAAGCCAGCATCACCCTAATACAAAAACCAGGCAAAGATACAAGCAAAAAAGAAAGCTATAGACCCACCTCATTAATGAAAACAGATGTAAAAATTCTCAACAAAATACTTGCAAATTGCATACAGACCCACATCAAAAAGATCATCCAACATGATCAAGTTGGATTCACACCAGAGATGCAGGGATGGTTCAACATATGTAAATCAATAAATATCATAAAACACATAAATGGACTGAAAGACAAAAACCACACAATCATCTCAATTGATGCAGAAAAAGCCTTTGACAAGATCCAGCATCCCTTCATGCTTACAGTCCTAGAGGGAATCAGACTAAAGGGAACATTCCTCAACACGATCAAAGCCATATATAGCAAACCTACTGCCAACATCATCCTAAATTGAGAAAATTTGGAATCATTTCCCTTAAAAGCAGGAACCCAGCAAGGCTGCCCCTTCTTGACACTCCTCTTCAACATAACAAGCTTGAAATGCTTGCTAGGGCAATAAGAGAAGGAAATTAAAACAGTACTAATTGGAAAAGAGGAAGTTAAGCTATCCCTTTTTGCAGATGATATGATAGTTTACCTAAAGAAAACTAAAAACTCCACTAGAAAACTTCTAGAAATGATTAAGAGTTTCAGTAAAGTGGTGGGATACAAAATTAGCCTAGAAAAATCAGTAGCCTTTATACCAATAATAAACAAGTAGAGAAGGAATATAAGAAGACCTTCCCACCAACAATAGCCTCAAAAGTAATAAATTACCTGGGAACAAACCTAACCAAAGATACCAAAGATCTCTACAACAAATTTTAAACCCCTGAAGAAAGAAATTGAAAATGACATCAGGAGACGGAAAGATCTCCCATGCTCATGGATTGGAAAAATTAATATAGTAAAAATGTCCATTTTACCCAAATTGATATACAGAATCAATGCAATCCCAATCAAAATCCCCATGAGCTTCTTCACAGACTTAGGGAAAAAAATCCCAAAGACCCCAAAGAGCTAAAGCAACCCCGAGTGAAAAATGAAATACAGGGGGATTCCTCTACCAGACTTCAAGCTATATTACAGGGGTATAGTCACAAAAACAAGCTGGTAGTGGGCATAAAAACAGACCTGTAGGGCAATGAAACAAAATTGAAGATCCAAACGTGAGCTCATAAATTTCATACCACTCTCATAATATTTACAAAGTGTCAAAAAAAAAAAAAAAAAAAAAAAAAAAAAAAAAACCTCAGTGGAGGAAAGATAGCATCTTCAGCAAATGGTGCTGGCAAAACTGGATTACCATTTGTAGAAGAACAAAATTGAACCCTTACCTGTCACCCTGTACAAAAATCAACTCCAAGTAGATCAAAGATCTCAACATGAAATCCAAAACCCTGAAGATGATAGAAGAAAAAGTTGGCAACAACCTACAAGATATAGGCATAGGAAAAGACTTTCTAAATCAGACAGCAGCTGCACAGGAAATAAGGTCAACAGTCGACAAATGGGACCTCATCAAACTCAAAAGCTTCTGTACAGTGAAAGAAGCAATCAAGGAAGTGAAGAGAAAACCCACAAAGTGGGAAGAAATCTTCACCAGTGATATATCTGACAGAGCATTAATGGCAAGAATATACAGACTACTCAGAAAACAAAAAACTAAGAAAACAAATGACGTACTCAAAAGATGGAGTAAAGAGCTGAACCAAGATTTGACCAGTGAGGAAGTAAAGATGGTTGAGAAAAATCTTAAAAAGTGTTCAACATCATTAATAATTAAGGAAATACAAATTAAAACCACTCTCAGATATCATCTCACTCCAATACGACTGGCTAAGGTCAAGAAAACAAAAGACACCAAATGCTGGAGAGGTTGTGGGGAAAGGGGAACACTCATCCACTGCTGGTGGGAATGTCAACTGGTACAACCACTATGGAAATCAGTGTGGAGAACCCTTAACAGACTCAAAATGAGCCTACCACCTGACCCAGTCATACCACTCCTGAGTATATACCCACAAGACTCATCCTACCACAAAGACACATGCACATCCATGTTTATTGCAGCTCTCTTCACAATAGCGAAGAGCTGGAACCAACCCAAATGCCCCTCAACAGATGAGTGGATGACAAAAATGTGCTACATCCACACAATGGAGTACTACTCAGCAGTAAAGAAAGATGATATCATGAACTTTGCAGGTAAATGGATGGAACTCAAAGCCATTATGCTAAGTGAAGTAACACAGTCCCAGAAAAATAAACAGCGAATGGTTTCCCTCATTTGTGGATGCTAACACCAAATCCCAAATTGAAAGGCAATCTGAACAACATTATTATTGTATTTCTTTTTATCTGAAAGCCACTATGTTATTATAATGTAAATCTCTTAATGGGATCTAGAATCAACCCACCACTTATTCTCAGACTCTGTAATTACTGTATATGGGTGGAAGGTATGTATTCATATTTTAGAGTAATATAAAATTAAAGCAGGAATTCCTAAACAAAAAAAAAAGACTGAGAGAAAGATGCAGGAATTTATGGCAAAATGCATGATCTGGGGAGGGGTAGGGGGAAGGGAAAGGGGAATATGTCAAAATTGAACTGAAAAATGATGTCTGAAATACACAAAGCATCAATAAAAACATTATATTTTTTTTAAAAAAGATCTGCACTGAGACTATACATTGGTTTGGAAAAGCTGGCATCGTTGCTACATTGAATTTCCATCTATTTAGGCTTTCTTTGGAGTCTTCCCTTGATACTTTTCATTTTTACCATTCAGGTCCTGTATATTTTATGAGATTCACACCAAGGTGCTTCTTCTTTGCGTCCTTGTCTTCCTCCTCTTCTTTTGATCTGTTCTTTTTTTTTTTTATTTTATTTATTTCTGTAATGTGTATCAATGTACTGTCTGCATGCAGGTCTGTGCACCCGTGTCGTGCAATGCCGCGGAGGTCAGAAGAGGGTCTCGGATTCCCCTGGAACTGGAGTTCTCCTGGAATTGGAGTTTCAGACGGTTCTCAGCTGCCTTGTGGGTGCTGGGGATTGAACCCGGGTCCTCTGTAAGAGCGGTCAGCGCTCTTAACCGCTAGGCCATCTCTCCAGCCCTTTTGATCTGTTCTTTACGGCATTTCATTTCTTATTACTTCGGTGCCATTTTGTGTTGATTTTTATTCATTATCTAGCTAAAATCATTAGTTCTGAGCATATTAGTTCTAAGTGTAGCATTGGCTGTAGAGGAGCCTCATGTGTTATCCAGTTAGGAAAGTTCCTCCCAACATTCCCATTTTTCTGAGACTTGTTCTAAATCAAGAATGAGAACTGAATTTTCTACAATAATAAGTAAAATCATGTTATTGTGTTATTCTTACTATATCCATCTTATTACTAGGGTATATTTACAAGTTTTTAAATATTGAATCAATCTTTTATCTCTGAAATAAACATATCTTGATCATGGTAATAATGTATTTTTATACTGCTAAATTCTATGTGCTAATATTTAAGGAGGTTTGTGTCTATATGCACAAGGGATATTAATCTATAATTTTTTGTAATGGCTTTGACTGGTCTAGTGCCAGGATAAAAGTACCTTGATAACATGATTTGGAAAATGTTCCCTCTTGTCTACATTGTGCAGAACGGATGTTAATGCTGTTTTAATTTTCCAGTGAAGTCATCTGGACCTGGAAATTTCTTTGTAGAGAGATTTTATACTTAACAATTCAAATTTTTTAACAGTTATGAGGGTGTGGAAATTATTAATGACATACTGAACAAACTGTGGTGGTCCAAACCTTTCCAAGAGGTTGCTTAACCTGTGAGTTTCATGAGTATAAAATCTCTAGTCACGTGTCCTCAATAACCTCCTAATGTCTGCAGGTTTTGTAATGCTGTCCTCAATTCTCACCTTAATTTCGACAAGTTTGGTCTTCTGTTTGCCAGTCTTGTATTAAGATGTATCAATGTCACTGGTATTTCACAAAAAATCCATCATTGATTGTTTTATTTATTGTTTTTCTATTTCAAATTTCATTAACATTTAACTTTTCAGAGTTTTCTTTTCCTACTTTTGTCCGATTTTCCCCCTTTCTTTCTGGAGTCTAAAAGTGGAAACTTAGATTATTTGAGACCTTTCCTCTTTTAATGTATAAATTTAGTGCTATAATGTCCCCTCTCAGTGCTGCTTGTCACTGTGCCCCACACATTTTGATATGTGGTATTTTCATTCTGTTCAGTGTAGGAATTGCGTTATATCTGCATGGCTTTCACAGCCTCTTGCTTTGACATTTTACTACCTTGAAGCATAGAACTCTTACCTCCTTTCATATTTCCTAACCCTCTCTTGTTGATAATTACCTTAAATATGTAGAACATGCACATTCTAACCACATCATATGGTGTTATAATTTTTGTTTCTCCCGCCAAATATAATTTAGAAAATCAAGAGCAGAAAAATACATTCCATTCATTTTACCGTTCCTGGTTTCCAAGATTGCTTCTTCTATCTTTTATACCGTCCTTTCTGTTTAAAGAGTTCCTTTCAGGCTGGAGAGATGGCCTAGCGGTTAAGAGCGCCAACTGCTCTTGCAGAGGACCCAGGTTCAATCCCCAGCACCCACATGGCGGCTGAGAACCGTCTTTAACTCCAGTCCTGGGGATCCAACATCCTCTTCTGACCACCGTGGCTTTGCATGACACAGGTGCACAAACCTACATGCAGACAGTATATTCATACACATAAAAAATAAATTTAAAAAAAGTATCAAAAAAAAAAAAGAGTTCCTTTCAACTGTTCTTTAAAAGTAGGCATGCTAGCTGGGTGTGGCAGGGCACGCTTTTAATCCCAGCACTCAGGAGGCAGAGGCAGGTGGATCTCTGTGAGTTCAAGGCCATCGTTGTCTACATAGGAGTTCCAGGCCAGCTGGGGCTGCAGGGAGACCCTGTCTAAAAAAAAAAAAAAAGACAAAAGTAGGCATGCTGGTCAGAAATTGCCTGAGTTTACCTTCATCTGACAATGTCTTTATTTCCTCCCTTTCATTCCTGGAAAGTACTTTCAATTAGGTACAAAAAGCTGGACCCAGAAAAAGACAGTGCATACAAACACACACACACACACACACACACACACACACACACACACACACACCCCACAGCATCACTTCCTGCACAGGAATGAATTCTCCTCCGCTTCTCACAGGAGAGGCACCAGGTCAGTTGCTGCCTTTGAGACTTTCTTTAGCTCTCTGAAGTTTGGCTATGTGTTATGAATCTCTGGGTGGATTTTGAGTTTGTTCTTTTTAGGATTCACTCAGCTTCTAGGCTCCATAGAATTCAAATTTTTCCATTTGAATGGATAGCAAGTCTGAAGCCACCATTTCTTCACATAATCTTCAGCTCCATCATCTCCCTTTGATTTTGGCTGCACTCCAGTAACAGGAATGTAAGGCATGTTGTTAGTTCCCTGAATCCTGCTCATGATAGTCTGTTTTCCTTCTGCTCTTTAAACTGAGTGATTTTTGTTGCTCTACTTCTCTTGGACCCTGTGACTGAAGAATGGGTGTGAGTGCCCCCTTCACCCCCTCCAGGTGGCATCCACTGACACCATTCTGAAAACTGACTTTCTGGTCACCCAGCAGTGAAAAGTGTCCTCACTAGCTGGGAAAGGACTAAGCACATTCTCACTGTCTGGCTCGAGTCTTTTACTTATTTACATTTTATGTGTGTTTATGAGTTATGAGTGTTTTGTGAGTGCTTTGCCTGAGTGTATGTAAGTGCACCACATATGTGCAATGTACATGGAGATCAGAAGAGGACATCAGACCCCCGGAACTGGAGTTATGCACCATTGTTAGCCGCCATGCGGGTGCTGGAAACCAAACCCAAGTCTTCTGCAAAATCAGTCAGTGCTCTTAATGACTGACCCATCTCTTCAGCCTCAAATTTATTTTTGTTTGTTTCTCTACTCTCGTTGGCATTTTGAGTCAATTTCATAAAACTAGGGTTTTACCATCATGTCTTTTCTTGGGTCCTGAGATCACTAGACACTGTGCCTTCCCTTTTCAACGTTTTGTTCTGTCTTTCTGTTCATTTTATACATAATACTCAGGGGGGCTCATCCTATTTTGCATGAGAAAGAGGGAAATGAAACAGCCTGCTCTGTCTTCCCAGATGTGGCAGTTCCAAAAGGCATTTCATTTTTATACAATTTTCTCATCTGCTGGAATATTTCTTAGGGCAAGAAGTACCTGTGTGTATATTTCTCCAGAACCTGGCAAAGAACATGTCCAGCATATGCCTGTCATTTGCACTTATGAATGGATGGCACACCTAAGTGCCCATGAGTAGTCCTTTACAGGGCTCAGCTCTCTGTTACCTGTTACAGCCCCTCCCACACTGAGCCTGCACCTGTAGTGGACTTGCCCATCTGCATTACCTGTTACAGCCTCTCCCACACTGAGCCTGCACCTGTAGTGGACTTGCCCTTCTGCACACAGCTGGAGCCCTGAAGGGACCTCACTCTGAACCAAGGCTGTGTACTCTAGCTTGGACGTAAATTCTGAACACGAGGAGCAGACCAGTGACAGAGAACAGAGACTGCAACTCTCAAGTGTGCATACCCCAGGCATCTGCTATGGCAGAGCACACAGCAACCAGGGTGGAGCACATAGAAGCCTTCTGAAGGACTCTGTCTGGCTGTTTCCATATCATCTCCCATTTGCTGCCACCTCCAAAGCTGCTAGGCTACAATCCCTGAAAACAAAGGGGACGTCTAGGGATTTTCCAAATTGAAACAAAATTGCATCTCATTAAAATGTGCACACATACTCACATGTTGCATACTCAAGTTATGGGTTACATGAATTCCCAGATCACTGGGTAATTTATTCTGTTCCTATTCCCACGCTGTTGAGAAGCACAGAAGTACAAAGTAGCAAACATAAATAATGAACAGCTTTAGTGCCTTTATCAATCATAAACATTGTGCTAAGTCCCCCAGGAGAGGCCAGTAATAAATCCTCCATTCATGCTTGGGGTGCCCAGTCTCTGTGTGGGGAACTTGGGAGCCTCCTTCCCTCTCCCTCCCTTCCTCTCTCCCTTTTTTCCTCCCTCCCTCCCTTCCTCCCTCCATAGCAGGTTTCAAGGAGCAGATGCTAAACTGGACTGCTTTTAAGCAAGTTCAGTCAGCCTCATAGCCTCCTTCCTTTAGAGGAATATATATAATTAAACCAGCTTTGGACAATAGAAATATAATGTAAGCCACACAGGAAATTTTAAATTTTTAGTAGTTACATTTTTAATGAGTAAAAAGAAATAAATTTATGTACTTTTGCTTCTGTTTAAAAAGTAAGAAGTATAGAGGCCTGAGAAATGACTCAGTGATTAAAAGCACTTGCCGCTCTCACAGGGGACATGAGATCAGTTCTCAACACCCAGGTCAGTAGCTCAGAATCACCTGTAACTCCAACTCCAGGCATTCAATGCCTTCATCTGGCCCCTATAGGCATCTACATACATGTAGCATATATGTACTTGCACGCACACACACACACAGAGATACACATAAAATAAACACATTAATAGTCTAGAAATACTTTTTATGCTACATGTTATTTAACCCTCAAATATCCCAAATGCTATCATTTCTATGTATAACTGTTATTTTTGAGAAATTATTAATGAGAATTCCCATTTTTAAGTCCATGGAATCCAGTATGCCTTTAACATTTATGGCTTATCTAAATTTGGACCAGCACATTTCATGTATTCAGTAGCTACATGTGGCCAGCAGCTATCATGGTACAGGGTTAAACCAAGAACAAATGAATGAATGAATGTGTAGATGATTGTTGATGAGTGATGAGGAATGAATGAGTGAAGGTGAATGAATGAGACTGAGCAAATGAATGAGAGTGAATGAATGAATGAATGAATGAATGAGTGTGAGAGTGAACTAGACAGTAAATGAAAACTCGGAGGTCCCCAGCTGGTCCCTCGTCCTGACCACACGTGCTTGCTGAAGATGGGCAGCCTAGAGCAGGTGACTTCCCAGTTATCACGAGTATAAATCCTACCTGGACAAAGGTTCTCACTTTCCGAAGCTCTTCACACACAGCCTCCAGTCCTCGTGGCAGCCCCATTAAAGCAAAGGAGTCTGTAGGAGACCTGGGGTCCAGACAGCTCCCCCACCCCACCCCCACCCCACCACCCCCACCACCCTCTCCCTGTGCAGACAGGCTGCTCCTGAGCCTCCACTATGAAAGGTGTCTGAGGTCTCTAGCAGAAGCTGCTGGCCTCTGTTGCCTGCATCTGAGGTGCCACCATGTCTCACAGCCTTGACAAAAGACAGGCACCGGACATGTCTTCGTTCTAAAGGCCCAAGAGTGTTCTAGGGAGAAGCTGCCTATCTGAAGCAATGAGCAACCCCTAGCCTGGCACTACACTCTAGAGTTTGGATTTTCCGCTGTCTCTGATCCTTTTTCTCCCAGAGTCAGAGCACTCTGGGGTCACTGCAGGGGCTTCTTGGAGACCATTCTGGCACACTGCTTGCCTGGTGCTCGGGCCCAGGGAGTGAGTGTGAAAAACATAGGGTTAATAAAGAATTGGATGAAGGCCGGTAACAGGGAACATGGAGTCAGCAGTGGCTAGAGATGAACGCAAGCCTTGGTCAGGCATGTAGAACTAGGTAATAAATTAGTCTTAGAAATCTTACAGACATAAAATAAATAGCTGCTCTCTGTACACTGAGTGAAGGGTTTGGAAGGGGTAACTTATTATAGGTTGTGAGTTTTCCCATGAAGAATGGGTAGCTTCCTATGGGGTGGGGCTTCCTATGAATAACAACCTATGTGGGAACTACATGGAACTTGCATCAGCTCTCCATAGCTCAATCCTTAGTCCTGACTCTATGAACTCTTGGCCTGTGGGTGAAACATCATGATGGTGGGAACATGAGACTGAGGACGCTCTCCCCATGGAGGCCAGGAAGCAGAGAAGACACTCATGGTGCCAGCTGTCTTTTTCTTCATCTGTTATTCCATCTAGGTCCCTAGCGTATGGGATGGTGCTGCCCACATCCAAGGTGTAGCTTCTCCTTGAGTTAACCTCTGGAATCATGTTCACAGACACACCCAAAAGTGGGGTTTACTAATCTCTCAGACACTTCTTAATCCAGTCAAATAGACAATCAAGATTCAGCCTCATAGAACCAAACAGAATGATCCTGGACCAACACTGACATATACTAAGGGTCTCCAAACTATAGTTCTGAATAATGGTTAAGAGTTACACTCTTAACCATTCAGGGTTGTATTTATTTACCACAGTATTATAAAATACTGCTAGCACTCCAAATCAAAACTTCTTGTTCAAGTCCAACTCTCCTTTTCCACCACTTTGTTCCAAATATCCCAAGACTGACTCCTTCCCCTGAGTAGAGAACATCTTCCAGAGGAGTCTCAAAGAGGCAAATCCTGAACATCCTGCCTTCCCCATGGAGAGGGGCATCCACTCAGAGCAGGGGTCCTCCTGAGTCCACTTTGCTTTAACTCACATTCTGAGATGCCCATGCTGCACCTGCTGCCCAGTCTTGTTGCAACCCAAACTATCATCAACATTTCTTTCCTTCTAGTTACACTCTCTCTCACAGAGATCCCAGCTAGATGATCCCAAAGCCTCCAACCTTCCCAGAGCAAACATCCACCCCACACAGTGACAGGGTTAGAGCCTCTTAAGTAATAGCTCCACATTCTGCAGACCCCCTCAGAACACCGGCTCTGCTCTGGAGTCCCTTCCCGGGTCCTATTAGTAAGGTTCTCTTCCACCTACTTCGGTTCCCCCTGATGAAGTGCCCTCTACTGCCTGACCCCTATTTTCAGTTTACCAAACATATTCAAATCACGTCTGAACCCCAAAATGTAGACATGGTTAGAGTATTTACCCCAAGAAGCTTCTAGGCAACCATGCAAAATAGTGGGCACAAATCTGAACTGCAGGGTAGTAGTTATTCCTCTCATAAAAATAAAGCCAATTCTCTCACCTGGACTCTGCCAGCCATTTTGCTTAGGTGGGCTTCTTCATCAACAGACCCTTTGTTTTCTGTAGCACAGTTTGCATGACCTTATTGTTTTAGAGGACACCTTGGAAGGTCAATGCCCCTGTCTCAGTTTGAAGAGTTCTTCGGAGTCTTCAGGGACAGAACGACTCAAGCAAAGGCAGAGTGAGGGCAGCCAGGGACAATGCCTTCTCCAGGGAGCTCCAGGGAAAGATTGGCTCCAGCTCACAGGTTCAGTCTCCAACTTCATTTTGAGTTATTTAATTGCAGCTATAAAGTAGATTAACTGCTTCATGCTGTTAGTACAAATAAATACTTCTTTCCTTTGTCTTAACACTTTTTTTTATCACATTTCAATCCCAATACCAAAGTTCATGTGGGTGTTCAGATACACACCCTCTAGGTATCTCACCCCAAGTGGCTAAAACTAGATAACAAAAGACCAGAAAACCCAGGAAGGGGCTCTGCCTGTGCATGATATGTGGACCGTTCTGTCAGTGAGCTCTCATCAAACACAGTTCAATGTTCTGGACATTCGCACATATTTTCATAGCTTTATAGTTTATAGTTTCACAAGGATTGCTAAAGCCTGTGTATGACATACTCTCCTTTAACTTACCCTTCAGTTTTTTTTTTTACCCTTCAGTTTTAAAGCAATGTTTTTCAACAAAGAATCCACAAAACAAGTATACAAATTTGTCCTAAGTGCTTGTTAAGAAGGAAGGACTTCGAAAGACAAAAAAAAAAAAAAAAATAATAAAAAAACAAAGAATCTTAGCCAGGCGTGGTGGCACATTGCCTTTAATCCTAGCACTGAGGAGGCAGAGCAGGTGGTCATTTTGAGTTCAAGGCCAGCCCTGCTCTACATAAGCAGTTCCCAGGACATACTGGGCTACAGGAGACCCTGTCTCAAAAAAGAAAAAAAAAAAAAAAAGACTTTCATGGGCCGGGGGTGGTGGTACACACCTTTAATCCTAGTACTTGGGAGGCAGAGGCAGGCGGATCTCTGTGAGTTCAAGGCCAGCCTGCTCTACAGAGTGAGTGTCAGGCTAGCTGGGGCTACAGGGAGACTATGTCTCAAAAAGACAAAAAAAAAAAAAAAGAAGAAGAAGGAAGAGGAGGAGGAGGAGGAAGACTTCTGGGGTAGGAAAGATGGCTCAGCAGTTAAGAGCACTTGCTTCTCTTTCTTAGAACCCTGGTTGGCAGCTAGCATGCATATGGAGGCTCATGACCATTTGTAATTCCAATTCCAGGGACTCCAATGCCCTCTGGCCCCATGGGCACCAAGAATGCACATGCAGGTAAACACTCATACATATCAAATAAAAATAAATAATTTTTAAAGGAAGATTTATAGGTCCCGCTGAGATAATTTGAATCAGGATTCCTGGGGGTGTGGCCATGAAGCAATATTTTTTAAATCAATTCTGCAGAAAACACTAAGTGTTGCTCCACACTTTTATCAATTATGATCACTGGCTTCCTGATGACAATGACAACAATGACAATGACAATGGCGATGACAACAATGATGACGACAACAACAACAACAGAATATGGAGATGATGGCAGTGATGATGAAAGCAATAATGAAAGGCATGTTCCTGGACATTTCTTTGGTGATTTACAGTTATTAAAGCCCTGATATTATTTCCGTTCGTTCTCTGAATGACTTGATTGTTACAACCCCATTTGCAGACAAGAGAAGAGCTGAGATTCACAGAAAAGTTAGAAGACTTTCCAAATCAACAAAGCCCTTGCTCTGCATTCTTTTCCAGAAATAACACACTTATGTGGATCAATTCACTCAGCCTGTCCCACCTCCCCAGAAACCACAACTGAAGAGTCACCAGCCAGACCTGATCAGTCTCAGCTCAGAGCCAGAGACTTATTTGATGAAGGACAAAATGTGTGACCTTGAGTCATGTTCTATCCAACCAAGACCTCAGCCTCCTCAGCCAAACACTACACAGCTCATAATCTAAAAGCCTCTTCACCCCATGTACTCATTAGAAATATTGTACAACAATCAGAAGACCTGGGGCTTGTGACTGAGCCTCTACTGTGCATGTCTGTCCCTGGACAAGTCACCAAACATAAATCCTGGCCCCTATACAATGATATTTTGTTAAGATTAAATGCACAGGGTGCTGGAGAGATGGTTCCATTGGTAAAGTGTTTGCTGTGCAAATAGAAGACCCAAAGTAAATCCACAGAACCTACAGAAAAAAAAAAAAAAAACAGGCATGGTAACACACATCTATGATCCCAGTGCTGAAGCCTACTGCTGATTGGCTAGACACCTTGGTCTAATCAGTGAGCTCCAGGTTCCAGGGAGAGAGACCCTGTCCCAAAAGAATCAAGGTAAGTTTGAGAAATGATACATAAATGCTTAACTTTAGTCTCAATCTGCATGTTTATACATATATATACACACACACAAATGTGCACACACCTGTACATACACATACATGTGTCCAAAGATTAAGTGGTCATAATGCTCATGTTCTTCACAGTGATAAAATACATGCATGGTCAGCTGGGCATGGTGGCAACACCTTTAATCCTAGCACTTGGGAGGCAGAGGCAGGCGGATCTTTGTGAGTTCAAGGCCAGCCTGGTCTACAGAGTGAGTTCCAGGACAGCTGGGGCTACAGGGAGACCCTGTCTCAAAAAGACCAAAAATATATATANACATGTGCCATACAAACACACACACACACACACACAC
Source organism: Rhizomys pruinosus (assembly GCA_009823505.1). NCBI lineage: Eukaryota > Metazoa > Chordata > Mammalia > Rodentia > Spalacidae > Rhizomys > Rhizomys pruinosus. Next base: position 668,752 of record VZQC01003035.1, read on the forward strand.
ACACAACAACACCACCACAACACACCCACACCCCACAGCCACCACTTCCTAGAAACCCACATGGAACATGAAATAGTATTCTCTTCCGCTCCTCTCACAGGAGAGCACCAGGTCCAGTTGCCTGCCTTTTGAGACTTTCTTCCAAGCTCTCGTATAGATTGGTCAGAGATTTATGAGAATCTCGGGTGGGCATTTCTCTGAGTTTTTCTTTGTTAGGATTCACTCAGCTTCTAGGCTCCATAGAATTCAAATTTTTCCATTTAAGTCCCCCGATAAGCAAGATCTAAAAAAGCCACCAGTTCTATCATCTATATATCTTCTCCCAAGAATTTCCATCATACCCCTATGGTTCTCTAAGCGTCTCTGCGAGTCCCCCCATACTAGGTCGGATGTCAAAGCATTTGTTCTCCCTAAGCCTATAAACCCCACTGACTTATTCCGATAGTGAGTGTCAGATTTTCTTCTGCTCTTTAAAAACTGCAATGGATTTGATCTAGTAGCTTCTGAGCTTCTCTTAGGACCCTTTTCGTGCACTGAAGATTCCCATGAATAAGAGATAGATATGAGTGAGATAAAAGTGCTTGACCAACCCATTCACACCCAACCGGTCTACACCCGAATTCAAATCCACTGACACCATTCTGAAAACTGACTTTCTGGTCACCCAGCAGTGAAAAGTGTCCTCACTAGCTGGGAAAGGACTAAGCACATTCTCACTGTCTGGCTCGAGTCTTTTACTTATTTGTACAATTTTAGGTGTCGCAAGTGATCCACAAGCCCTATGTGTTTAAATGATAGAGATGTGTTTGTGAATGTTCTTTGCCGAGTGTATGTTAAGTTGCAGGCCACATATGTGCAAATGTAAACGATGGAATCAGAATGAGGACATCAGACCCCGAAACGGAGTTATTAACCTCCTTGCACCCCATGCTAGTCGCGACGCCCGATCTGTCGCTCGGTGGCTGGAAGACCTATGAACCCAACCTTCTGCATAAAATCACGTACAAGTGGCTCTTAAAGCTTAATGACTGATCTCCATCGTCTTCTCTCCAGCCCCCCTCAAATTTATTTTTGTTTGTGTCCAATTGACGTCTCGCCCTTCGCCGCATCTCTTAAGTCAATTTCATAAAACTAGGGTTTTACCATCATGTCTTTTCTTGGGTCCTGAGATCACTAGACACTGTGCCTTCCCTTTTCAACGTTTTGTTCTGTCTTTCTGTTCATTTTATACATAATACTCAGGGGGGCTCATCCTATTTTGCATGAGAAAGAGGGAAATGAAACAGCCTGCTCTGTCTTCCCAGATGTGTTATCCGGCTTCACGTTCACACAAAAATGGCCAATTTCGTGTTGGTAATTACAATTTGCTTCTTCTATTTCATGCTGGAATATTTTCTTTAAGGGCAAGATATTGGAGTACCTTGTCGTATTTCTCGCGAGGACCTTGGCAAAGAACATGATTGCCCCTCAGGGCATAATGCTTGTCATTACATAGCTCCACTTAAGCGACCAATGTGACCTGGCTATGGATGTGCACATCCTTTATTGTAAGTGGACGTCGATGTTAGCATTCCGTAAGTGTAGCAGGCCTCAGCGTCCTCCTTTGTTTCAAACCTGTTACTAAAAACCTCCCCTAACCCACACAATGAAGGGCTCACACCTTGGCACTCGTGTAGTGTACTTGCGCCCAACATCTGCATTACCTGTTACAACAAGTTTCATCCTCCTGCCTAACATAGATGGCCTTGCACTTTATTAGTTAACGTTTGCCCCCATCTTTTGCTCTAAATATTGAATTTAACTCTTTTTTTTAGCAGTCCCTTCCCACACTTGTATCCTGACAAAACGCTGTAGCTTGACCATTGAACCCAATCTAGCGGAGCCTAGCGAGAGATGCTGCTTTCCACCCCAGCCCCTCCCACACTGAGCCTGCACCTGTAGTTGACTTGCCCATCTGCATTACCTGTTACAGCCTCTCCCACACTGAGCCTGCACCTGTAGTGGACTTGCCCTTCTGCACACAGCTGGAGCCCTGAAGGGACCTCACTCTGAACCAAGGCTGTGTACTCTAGCTTGGACGTAAATTCTGAACACGAGGAGCAGACCAGTGACAGAGAACAGAGACTGCAACTCTCAAGTGTGCATACCCCAGGCATCTGCTATGGCAGAGCACACAGCAACCAGGGTGGAGCACATAGAAGCCTTCTGAAGGACTCTGTCTGGCTGTTTCCATATCATCTCCCATTTGCTGCCACCTCCAAAGCTGCTAGGCTACAATCCTGATAAACCAAAAGGGACGTTCTTAGGGATTTCCAAATGAAACAAAAATTTGCATCTCATTAATAAAGTCACATCATACTCAATGTGTCATTGAACTCAAAGTTTTGAGCGGAACCGTATTAGCGGATTGGAATTTCCTCAATTACTCCCACTGCGAAAGAGCGAGTAATAAAATTCTTTCCACTAATTCCCAACGCTGTTGAATAAAGCACAGAAGTACCGAACAGTAGCGATGAGAACATAAATAATGAACAGCTTTAGTGCCTTTATCAATCATAAACATTGTGCTAAGTCCCCCAGGACAAAAGGGCCAAAGCTAGTCTTCAAATCCTCCATTCATTGCTTGGGTGCCAGTCTCGTGGATACCTTGGGAGCCTACCTCCCTCTCCCCCTCCCTTCCTCTCTCCCTTTTCCTCGCCTCCCTCCCTTCCCTCCCTCACATAGCGAAGGGTTTCAAGAGCGAGATGCTAAACTGGAACTGCTTTAAGCATTAGTTCACCGTCAGCCTCATACCTCCTTCCTTTTAGAGGAATATAATATAATTAAACCCAGCTTTGGACAATAAAATAATAATGTCCAAAACCACACAGAGAATGGGTTAAATTTTTAGTATTACATTACATGAGTAAAAAGATAAATAAAATTAGTACTTATTGCTCTGTTTAAAAAAGTAAGAAAGTATAGGAGGCCTGAGAAATGTCCCAGTGGATAAAAGCACTTGCCGCTCTCACAGGGGACATGAGATCATTCTCAACACCCAGGTCAGTAGCTCAGAATCACCTGTAACTCCAATCCACGGCATTCAATGCCTCATTTGCCCCTATTAAGCAAATTCTACATTACCATAGTGTAGCTATTCCTGATATGGAGATGTACTCTGCTAGCGCACACACTCACACACAGATGATACACAGAAAATAAACACATTGAATAGTCTAATAGAAAATACTTTTTATGCACTTACATTATTTAACCTCAAATATTCTCCCACTAATGCTAATCCATATTCTATGTCATTAACTGTTCATTTTGAAAATCATTATGAGAATCCCACTAGAGTCCATGGAAAATCCAGTATGCCATTTCAACATTTATGGGCTTAGCCTAAATTGGACCAGCACATTTCATGAGTTCAGTAGCCGTTGTACATTGGCCAGCAGCTATCATCGCGGTACAGCGCTACATAAACCAAGAACATTATAGATGAGATGAATGAAGGGCATGACCATGGAGTTGTTTAATGAACCATGAGTATGAGAGTGCGGATATTGACCCGGTATTGAGTGAAGCGTGAATCAATGGAGGACCTGTGAGCATTCTTAGATAATGAGAGTGTAATCACGAAATGTACAAATGAGGCCATATACACCCCCATATACAACCTAGTAAAAATGATGTGATGATGAACTAGACGCAGTAAATGAAAAACTCTGAGAGGTACCACCAGGCTGGATGATCCCTCGTCCTGTACCAAACAGCTGAAACATTAGCTAGAAATGGGCAGACAGCAACTAGGAGACCAAGTGCAAACCTTTCCAGTATCGACAGTTACCTTAAATATATAATAAAAATCCTACCTCGATCAAAGGTTCTCATCTTCTCGGAAAAGACTAAACTTTCACTAGCACACACGCCAACGCCAGTCCTCGTTCGCCAGCCCCTTATTAAAGTCACAAGACAAAAGAGTCTGTAGGTAGTAACACTGGTGTTTTCCAGACAGCGTAACTCCCCCACCCCACCCCCATCCCCACCAACCCCCACCACCCTCTCCCTGTGCAGACAGGCTGCTCCTGAGCCTCCACTATGAAAGAGTGTTCTTATGACTTTAAAATCTACAGAAGCTTGCTGGCCTCTGTTGCCTGCATCTGAGGTGCCACCATGTCTCACAGCCTTGACAAAAGACAGGCACCTAAACCAGAATCAAGATTCCCATCTCAATATTCCTAATAAGCAGATCCAAGATGTGTTTCTAGGTAAGAGACTGCGCCTTACCAACTGATTAGCAATATCTGAGCAAACCCACTAGCCTTTGGCACTACAACGTCTAGAAGATTAAGGACCTTATCTAACTGTGCTTCAACTACTTGACCTTTGTCTCCCGAGTCAGAGCCACTCTGGGGTCACTGCAGCGGGCTTTCTTGGAGACCATTTTCCCGTAGAACCACTTCTTCGCTCCTCTGGTCGCATCGGAACACCAGACGTCAGCTGTGACAATATCATACGGTGTGAATAAAAAGAATTCCATTGTAAGTGGCCTTGGTAAGTCTTCGGAACATGTAACGAGTCTTAGAGATAGTACTCGCAGCCTTGTTCAGGCATTGTTAGAATATAGGTGTAATGAAATTAGAGTCTTTAGAAATACTTTACAGAACATCATGAACTTTATATAGTAGTATAGGACTCTCTTTTATTCATCATGATAAGGTTTTAGTGAACGAGTGAAAAACACCTTCTATAGGTTGTGAGTTTTCCCATGAAGAATGGGTAGCTTCCTATGGGGTGGGGCTTCCTATGAATAACAACCTATGTGGGAACTACATGGAACTTGCATCAGCTCTCCATAGCTCAATCCTTAGTCCTGACTCTATGAACTCTTGGCCTGTGGGTGAAACATCATAAGAGTAAGATAGGGAAAACTTGAGACTCCACGAGAACCCGTACGCTCTTCAACTCTACATTTACGTGCCAGGAACAGGAGAAGACACTTCATTGCCAGCTCCTGGCTTTTTCTTATCTTTTTTATTTCTCTTTACTTATTGGTCATCTTATCGTATGGAAATGTGCTTGCATCTACACATTCCTATATAATTGTGATAGTTTCTCCTTGAGTAAACCTCTGGAATTCATGTTCACGACACACCAAAAGTGGGGTTTTACTAAATCTCTCAGACACTTCTAATCCAGTCAAATAGGAAAAATCAAGTTTCAGCTACCCACTATGAAACCAACAGAATATCCTGGACCTACACTTGACACATACTAAGGTCTCCAAACTATAGTTTTCTGTAATAATGGTGTTAGAGTTACACTCTTAATCCAGTCAGGGTTGTATTTATTTACCACAGTATTATAAAATACTGCTAGCACTCCAAATCAAAACTTCTTGTTCAAGTCCAACTCTCCTTTTCCACCACTTGTCCAAAATATCCCAGAGTACTGACTCCTTCCTCTATAAGAATAAACAATCTTCTCCGAGGTAGTCTCAAAGATGGCAAAATCCTGAACATCCCTGCCTTCTTTGGAAGGGTGCATCCACTCAGAGCAGGTCATCCTGTGGTCCACTTGCTTTACTCCATTCTGTATGATGCCCATGGCTGCACATGCTGCCCAGTCTTGTTGCAACCCAAACTATCATCAACATTTCTTTCCTTCTAGTTACACTCTCTCTCACAGAGATCCCAGCTAGATGATCCCAAAGCCTCCAACCTTCCCAGAGCAAACATCCACCCCACACAGTGACAGGGTTAGAGCCTCTTAAGTAATAGCTCCACATTCTGCAGACCCCCTCAGAACACCGGCTCTGCTCTGGAGTCCCTTCCCGGGTCCTATTAGTAAGGTTCTCTTCCACCTACTTCGGTTCCCCCTGATGAAGTGCCCTCTACTGCCTGACCCCTATTTTCAGTTTACCAAACATATTCAAATCACGTCTGAACCCCAAAATGTAGACATGGTTAGAGTATTTACCCCAAGAAGCTTCTAGGCAACCATGCAAAATAGTGGGCACAAATCTGAACTGCAGGGTAGTAGTTATTCCTCTCATAAAAATAAAGCCAATTCTCTCACCTGGACTCTGCCAGCCATTTTGCTTAGGTGGGCTTCTTCATCAACAGACCCTTTGTTTTCTGTAGCACAGTTTGCATGACCTTATTGTTTTAGAGGACACCTTGGAAGGTCAATGCCCCTGTCTCAGTTTGAAGAGTTCTTCGGAGTCTTCAGGGACAGAACGACTCAAGCAAAGGCAGAGTGAGGGCAGCCAGGGACAATGCCTTCTCCAGGGAGCTCCAGGGAAAGATTGGCTCCAGCTCACAGGTTCAGTCTCCAACTTCATTTTGAGTTATTTAATTGCAGCTATAAAGTAGATTAACTGCTTCATGCTGTTAGTACAAATAAAATACTTCTTTCCTTTGTTCTTAACACTTTTTTTATCACATTTTCAATCCCAATACCAAAGTTCATGTGGGTGTTCAGATACACACCCTCTAGGTATCTCACCCCAAGTGGCTAAAACTAGATAACAAAAGACCAGAAAACCCAGGAAGGGCTCTGCCTGCTGCATGATATTGGAACCTCTCTGTCAGTGAGCTCTCATTCAAAACACAGGTTCAATTTCTGGACTAGTTAACTGCAACAGTATTTCAGAGCTTTATAGTTTATAATTTCCACAAGCGATTGCTAAAGCCTGTGTAATGACATACTACTCTCTTTACTTACTCGCTCAGTTTTTTTTTTACCCTCAGTTTCTAAGCAATGTGTCAACAAAGAATCCACAAAACAAGTATACAAATTTGTCCTAAGTGCTTGTTAAGAAGGAAGGACTTCAGAAAGACCAAAAAAAACAAAAAAAAAAATAATAAAAAAACAAAGATTTTAGCCAGGTTAGGTGCACATGCCTTTAATCCTAGCACCTGGGAGGCAGAGCAAGTGGTCATTTGAGTTCAAGGCCAGCCCTGCTCTACATAAGCAGTCCCAGGAACATACTGGGCTACAGGAGACCCTGTCCAAAAAGAAAAAAAAAAAAAAAAGACTTTCATGGGCCGGGTGGTTGGTGGTACACACCTATTAATTCCTTTATATCTTTTGGGAAGGCAGTAGTCAGGTCTGAGTCTCTATTTCAAGGCATGGCCTGCTCTACAGAGTGAGTGTTCAGGCTAGCTTGGGGCTACAGGGGAGACTATGTCTTCAAAAGAACAAAAAAAAAAAAAAAGAAGAAGAAGAAGAAAGAGGCCAGGAGGGGAAGTACTTCTGGGGTATGCGGAAAGATGCTCCAGCGAGTTAGAGAGGCACTTGCTCTTCTTTTATTCAGAACCTCTGGTTTGTCAGCATTAGCATGATCATTTATGGTAGGCTTCATGACTCATTTGTAAGATTTCCAATTTCCAGGACAAATTTCCATATAAGCGCCTGCCCCGATTGGCAACCAAGAATCACATTGCAGCGTAAAAACAACGTCATACATATTCAAATTATAAAAGAAAATAATTTTAAAGAAGATTTATAGGGTCCCGCGAACGATAAGTATGAATCAGGGATCCTGGTGCAAATGGAAATTAACACGTAATGTACTTGGAATTGTTGTGCCTATGAAGCAAATATGGTTTTAAATCAATTCTGCAGAAAACACTAAGTGTTGCTCCACACTTTTATCAATTATGATCACTGGCTTCCTGATGACAATGACAACAATGCCCCAATACAAAGTGCAATTGACAACCAATTGATTGAACCGAACTATATCACAATCAACTATTGGATAATATCGAGATGAGCTGAGTGATTGATTGAAAGCAAAATAAAGCCTATATGTTCGTCGGACATTATCTTGTGATTAATTACATAGTTGAAATCTATAAAGCCCCTGATTTTATTTCCTGTTTTCCGTTTCTCCTCAAAACCTCGAATGACTTGAATTATGTTACAAACCCATTTGCAGACAAGAGAAGAGCTGAGATTCACAGAAAAGTTAGAAGACTTTCCAAATCAACAAAGCCCTTGCTCTGCATTCTTTTCCAGAACAAACACCACTTTATGTGGAATCAATTTCACCTAGCCTGTCCCACCGCCCCAGAACGCACAACTGTAAGAGTCACCAGCCAGACCTGATCAGTCTCAGCTCAGAGCCAGAGACTTATTTGATGAAGGACAAAATGTGTGACCTTGAGTCATGTTCTATCCAACCAAGACCTCAGCCTCCTCAGCCAAACACTACACAGCTCATAATCTAAAAGCCTCTTCACCCCATGTACTCATTAGAAATATTGTACAACAATCAGAAGACCTGGGGCTTGTGACTGAGCCTCTACTGTGCATGTCTGTCCCTGGACAAGTCACCAAACATAAATCCTGGCCCCTATACAATGATATTTTGTTAAGATTAAATGCAGCAGTGTGCTGGATGAGATGGTTCATGGTATAAAGTGTTTGCTGTTGCAGAATATAGAAAGTATCCCCAAAGTAAATCCACAAACCTACAGAGAAAAGAAACAAAAAAAACTGAGGCATGGTAAACACACATCATGAGATCCCCTAGTGCTTGAAAGAGACCTATTGACTTGCCTGAATTGGCTAGACACCTTGTCTAATCCAGTGAGCTCCAGGTTCCAGGAGAGACCCTGTCCCAAAAAATCAAGGTAAGTTTGAGAAATGATACATAAATGCTTAACTTTAGACTTCAGATCTGCGATTTGTATTATACATAACTATACTATAACAACACACACAAATGTGCACACACCTGTACATACACAACATGAGGGTCCAAAATTAAAGTGTCATAATTGCGACATGTTCTTCACAGTGATTAAAACCCATGTCAGCTGAGCATGGTGGGCAAACCCTTATAATCCTAGCATTTGGGAGGCAAGAGGCAGGCGGATCTTGAGTCAAGGCCAGCCTGGTCTGACAGAGTGAGTTCCAGGACAGCTTGGACGGGAGACCCTGTCTCAAAAAGAACCAAAAATATATATATATATATATATGTGTGGTCACTGTTGTCACTGCTCATAACAATCCAATCACCATGTGGGATTCGAGATCAAGATCACTCTCTTCCACCTTCCATCATTCACCGTCTTCCCTATGACCTAGGTGCCACCATGTCTGTTCAAGCTAGGAGCCAGCATCCAGCATATTAGCTGAGAATGGTTAGCAGTAATTCTCAGGCTGTTTTTCCTCCACACTTTGTAGCAGTTCAGAAAGGCAAGTCGCAGTCATAAATTGTGTACAGAAAGGACGGCACGTCACCAAAGGGGCCATTACCTCCTTAGAAGTCAAGCAACATAGATTAGAATGGAAATTATTTGGGATCTTCATCAGTTGGCTGAAATTGTTCAAGGCTCAGCAATTCACGGAGGTTTGCCACTGGGTCATTGATTTTAGTAGAGGGAGAGAAAGTGGTGTGTGTGTGTGTGTGTGTGTGTGTGTGTGTGTGTGTGTGTGTGTATACATGCAGATATGCTCCATCTTTTGTTGAGATTCAAAATATAAAACAAAAACAGACCACATTCTATCAGGCTGAGATTGCTCCAATGATATGGGTCTAGCATTCTTGGCCTAATTCTGTCTGGCTCAGTTCTCTCAGGGGCACCAAGAGGTCCCTGTAACATGTTGCCATGGAAGACTCAGCATGGGATACACGGGAGAGGCCTTCTCCAAGAGAGAATAGCTACAGTCAAGGTCAAACAGCCTAGAGACCAAGGACATCTTTAGAGCAGAGGCCCTCCATACAGTACCATGAAGTTCTGGACCCTTACCACAGACCCTAGTGGTATCTGGAAGCACAGGGCAGCTTTGACTCTTCCTAACCAGAGATGCAATTGTCTGGTCTTATCTGCTAGACTCTTTGGTCAAGATGAACACGAGTAAGTAGGAACAAGAGTAAAAGCTAGCCTTGACTAAGAGTTCCCTAAGCCCTCACAGGTACTGTGGTAATGTTACATGTGCACTGTCTCATTAGACCATATAAAATACTGGTTCTATTAGTAGCCCCACTTAGTAGATGGACAAACTGAGGTTCACAGTGATTCTGAGACTTACTGAAAATCACAGACTCCATCAGCACCATGCTGCTCAATTTTTTGTTGCCATAACAAATACCTGAGAGAAATGGTTTAAAGGAGGCGAGATTTCTTTTTACTCGCAGTTTCTGAGGTTTTCAGGCCATCGTAATAACTAGCTTCACTTTTTTAAGCCTGTGGTAAGGCAGAACATAATGGCAGAGGGCATGGCAGACAGGAAGGAGAAAGAAACAGACATAAGGGGAACGGACAGGAAGCAGCTTGCCAGGATGTGTCTCCAGTGATCTGTTTCCTCCAGCGAGGCTCACCAACAAGAGCTCCAAGGCTCCTTCAAAATGGTGCCACCAGCTGGGGACCAAGTTTCTACAAATGAGCTCAGGGTGGGGGCAGTTTATATTCAAACTATAAGAGGGAACCCCTATATTCTTTGGGAAACAGTAACTTGAATTCTCTCTGTTGAGTCCATTATTTGGGCCTGGCCCACAGAGGGTATAGATCTATGGTGCAGAGGTTAAGACTCAAGTTCTGGAGATGGGTTATGTGGTCAGCACACACCTATTCACAAAGTAGTCACTCTAACCTCATAGTGGCTCAGTTTTCCTATTTATAAAATGGTTATAATCCACTTCATAAAAACCTAATGGAGGTATAAATCCACTAATATATGCAAAGTCCTTATAAAAATACCTGGCAAACCCAAGGAAGTGGTATTTGGAAAGCTAAGAAGCAAAACAGAAGCATTAATACAATCCTAAAATGCACAACTGCTAAAATCTCTAGGCTGGTGGGAGAGAGGAGAAAGTTGGATTAAAAGACCCAGGGACTTGGGTCACCAGAGAATTCACTTGGAGTGGGAAACCTAGGAGAGGGCAGCCCGTGTAGGATGTGTGGCCCCATCTCCTACCAATGTCTCCCACTGGAAATTTGCTGTCCGAGAAGCTGGAAAACAGTCTGATGAGACTCAAGCCTTGCCCAGCAGAGTAGGGTATGGCAGGGCAGGGACAGTGGCAGCAATTTCCAATGATGAAATTCACACTTCTTTGCCTGGTCTATAAGGCCCAGATCATGGGCCCGCCAACCCAGACCCTCTAAGTGGGACCTTCTTTCATCCCCTAAGAATCCAGTTTTTGCCTGCCTGAAGGGCTCTCTCTGTTCATACCCTGACCTGTTCCTCGGCCCCTGCCCTCAGCTCCGTTAATGCTTCTCATTCCTCGGGTGTCAGCTGAACCATCAGCTCCTCTGAAAGGCCTGTCCACCCCGAGGCTAGAGAAGGTTCTGCTCATGTCCAACTCAGCCCCCTTTTTGGTTATAGCAATTTTTATCCCTCATTTTCCCCCAAACACCCAGCTCGGGGTCTGCTGTAGACCTGGTGTGCACACTTATTTGTTGAGAGAACACATACAAAGGAAATGCTTGGAAATCAAGCCTCTACCATGTCCCCAGAGCTACCCAGGCCCCGGTTCCTTCTTGCTATTGTGAAATGCCTGCAATTGGAGGATTATGAAGAATAGACATTTATTTCATACAATGTTGGAAGTTGAGACATCTGAGGTCACAGGAATTCTTGGGACACAATTCAGTGATAAATGGTAAAGTAGGGGTGTGTGTGCGTGTGTGTGTGTGTGTGTGTGTGTGTGTGTGTGTGAATGCACATGTGAAAGGCAAGTACAGTATGTGAGTTGAAGAGGTGCCAACTAATCTCCTTTTATCGGGAGCCCAATCCAAGACAATTAGCACAGTCCTCCCTCTGATAATGACATTAGTCCATTCAAGAGGACAGAGCCTCTGTGACCTAATCACATCTTTAGGGTCCTACTTCTCAACTCTATTTCATTAAAGGTAAATTTTCCAATACCTACAATTTGGGGCTTGCCCCAGGAGCACAGTTCTACCCTGGACCACTCAGCAATTGCCATCACCCTAAGGAAATTGAGACACCCAGCCAAAAGCAGGAGCCTTCTCTACGTGGGACCCTCCATCAGCACATCCCCAGCGGCACTCCCTCAACCACTCCCACAACCCTCTATGGCACGGAAGCATCCCAAGGCCTTCTCTCTTTTCTGTACCTCCTAAGAGCATTATATAGAATTCTCTAGGGTCACCTTGTGCTCTGAATAATTTAGCCCTGAAAGCTCTTCAGGTCATTTGAAAGTTGGTGGAGGGTTCCAAAATGTGAAGACTAGAGCCCTGAGAGGCTTCGGGGGTCTCTCCTTCTACGAAAATAGGAGAGAACAAATGGAGAAGGGGAAGTGAGGGCAGCTTGCTGCTTAGAAAAGAGAAGGGCTGGGACTGAGGAGAGCGTACAGCCCCAGCAAAAGTTGGGCACAGCAAAGTAGGCCAGAGGGTCTGGGATGAGGATGTGTGATTAGTATCACTAATCATTTCACCAGCTCAAAATAGTTTTTCTCCTCTGAGACTGTCTTCCCAGGGTCAGCGGCTTCTGATTAACCCAGGTTGCTGCCGTGCTGCTGTAAGATAGAAAGAGTTACACAGGGAGACTGGAGGGTCCCCACCAGAACTATAGGAACCCCAGTCTCCCCCATAGCACAGGAATTCTCTCCAGGGATTACTGTACCCCCATACTCACGGCGCAGCACACAACACAATTAGCCCAAGCCCCTCCCAGAGAGCAAAACCCAGCAAGCCAGGGTAGTAATTGGCAGGGCTTGGGGCCAGCCCTGGGGGATAGTGATTGGGAGAGTCTCCTGTCTTCTGCATGTCACCCTCACTTATCCTCAGGGTGCTGTGCCTGGAGTGCTCTCTGCAGCTGTCTTACATCTGCTCCCAGGACAGCATCTCCAGCGATTCAAACCATACAGCTCTCTGTTCGAGCCCTTGTCATCTCTCAGCTGCCAGACTAGCCTGTCCCTTCCCTTCCTCCTGTAAGTCGCTTGTTCAACATGGTTGTTTGGAAAGGGGGACAGCAGGGGACAGAGGCCCAGAATTACTGCTGCAGTTAATTGCCTGGGTGGCAGCAGGGCGAGGCAAGGACATGTCAGCCTCAGAAGGCAACCAGATTCTCTGCTGAAGGTCATTATACGGGCAGCAGCATCAACATCTTCATCCCACAAGGCCACATGGAAGATGACAAGTCGGCTGACCTGAGTGCAGCTTATCTTCCAACACTGCAGTGGGCATCTCTGGTGGCCTTGGGGCATAGTCCTCTTTCTCAATGCCACCTCACTGGCAGGCACTGTTAATTGGCAGCTGTGGGACTGGACAAAAGACACTGTTTTCCAAAATATGGTCCCTCCACCCAGAATCCCCCAAATCCCTCTGTCCTCAACTGGATCCTGCTTTTCTTTAGGGTCCCACCAGTTGAGAGCTCTAACACACTGGCCCATGGGGCAAATGACCAGCCAGAATATCGGTCATGGTTAACAAAAGGTACTCACAGAGCTGACTCTGTACTGGAGAAACAGAAGAGGATGTCAGTTGGTACAGGATAAGAAACAAACAATGGCTTCTGCCCCCAAAAGATGATAAATTACCCTGCTCACTCCTCCTGTTATGAGAGTCAGTGCCTCCAGCATGCAGGCGGAGATCAAGGCACAGGGAAGCGGTCAGTGATCAGTGATCACGAGGCCTCATCCACAGGTAAGTGACAAAATTCCAAAAGGCCAGTAAAGAAAGGGCCAGAGTGGGCCACACAGGAATCATGGGAACTAGTGCATGTGGTTGAAGAATGGAAGCCCCCAAGGACCATGTCCAGAGAAGGACCCAAAGCCAATTGTTCATAGCAGAACTGTTGTCCTCTCTGGTTCTCTAGCCCCAGGAAGGAACAACAGAGAGGAGACATAAGAACCCAAAACTGTGTGGCCAGAAACTGACAGGGCCAAGACAACCAAAGCCAGGCAGGCTGTGGCCAGGAGCTAATAGTCTAGGCCCTTTCTCCCTCCCCCTCCCCAGGGAGATCGCCATGTAATCCTACCCACTCTGGCCTTGGGAGACACTGCCAAGCACAATGCTTGATCAGAACCCACCTAGGACTCCAGGCAGTGCTTGATCAGTACCCACCTAGGACTCCCGGCAGCTGCCTCTCAACCCCACCACGGCATAAGAACATCCTCTGTGCCTAGCAGCCCACAAAGGCATCACACTCTGTCCAAGGAGGCCTCCTCCACTCACATTCTCAATGCACCAACATGATTTTTGCCTGCTGAGATCATTGTTAGGGAAGATGGGTAGGCCAGCTGTTGCTACCCAGGATCAGAGAACAGTAAAGCCACTGTCCTCCGACCCACCACACCCTGCCAGCTGAGGGACACAGGCAGGCATTTTTATGCACAAATCCATCACACTGTGTAATACAACTCCCACTCTATTTTCCAGCTATAAATGCCGATAGACAGTGTATACCCCCACTGGGCAGTTTGAATTTCTAGATAATCCACGCTGGTCATAGAAGGATTTAGGTTTCCCTGTGAAGCTGACCTCCAGGTCAATATACAACTTCCCTCCACAATAGCCTTAGTTTATTGATGAGGACATTAGATCTCCAAAATCACAGTAGCCCTGCGATTCATCACGCAAAGATGAATGGTCAGAGCCATTTGTGTCTGAGGCATGGGAGTGGGGTTGTCTAACATTAAGTACTGTGTCATATCCTGAGGACTAAACCACAAATAGTAAACGGTGTACTTGGAGAGGTAGACGCAAACACAAAGAACGTAAGGATTGTGCGGAAGATCAATATGTGGCAACAACTGTCTGTCTGGAAAGTCAAAAATGGCTTCACAGAGCAGGTGCCTAGACCTGCAGGATGGAGGCATTGTCTCCAACATCACGGGGGCCAGTCTACAGCAAGACCTTTCCATGTACTGAAGAAGGCACTTAGTACATCCTGGGTTGATCCCCACAACAATTCTTTCCTCTGTACTTCACAGGGGAGGAAAGGAAGCCTTGGGGTGTATAGCCCATGTCACAGGGCTGGAGTAGACCAGGAATCATACCTAGTCAGTGTGGCACCAGCATTCTCAAGCACAGTGCTTTATCACCTCCACAGCACTTTAGTCATAGCTGTCGGGGGAGGGATGTTGGAACACGAGGAAGACCTCAGTGGCAAACTTATGTGCAAAGACACAGGGGTGGGAGCAATAATGATGTCCGTGGTGACCTTCAAGTACCCAATCATGGCAAGGACAGGAGTTGTCACTCAAGAGGCAGGTGGCACTGAGTTATGGGATACCATGGACCATGGATCCAGACTTAGGTCAATAGGCAATAAATAGAAAGCTAGATGTTAAAAGAGAGAAACAGCGTGGTGAATTTAGACTAATGGTAAATAAGGGTAGAGAGACAGCAGTAAAGAGACTATAGCCATGAACAGTGACAGTAACTCAGGGAAAAGCCTCAGTCACCAACTGGTTTTAAGAAAGAGGATAATTTGCAGAGGAGTCAGCCTCAGAGGCTGTGCAGCCAGATGAGAGCAACTCCAGGGAGGTCGACACAATGAGTCCAGGTGGCATGGGTGGGCAGCATCCTGTGAATCTAGTCAGTGAGTAGTTCAGCCCAAGACGTGTGGGGCAGGAAGTGAGGTCTGGCCAGTGTGTAGACATGAAACTCTGGGTGCAGGAAGAGAGTGATGAATGGGATGGAAGAGGCAGGGAGAAGGGGAGTGATCAGCACGGACACCAGGAGCTCCTGGTTATCCAGTCAGGGAGAACTATGACAGAGCAGTCTTGTGGTCTGCGAGGCGTAAATGGAAGACAAGAGGTCTCAAGAAAGATGGTGTGTAGTGCAAATGGGACCCACGAATTGTCATTGGTAGCTTGTGTCAGTCACATGGTAGTTCAATGAGAATACAAAAGGAATTTCACTAAGAAAAAAGAAGATAGTCACAGTGCATGGCTGTTTTCATTTCAGATGACTTGGAGTTATGTGAGAGAAAATTTGTTAGGTACATGTAAGTGCTCTACTTCGCCTAGAACATAGTATACATCCTGGCTCCTCTTTGGCAACTCCCCTTTAGAGAAAGCTTTAAAGATGGCCCAGGAGAGAACTTAATAGATGGACCAGGAGAAAGCTTCATACATGGACTAGGAGAAAGCTTCACAGTAGACCAGGATAAAGCTGCATACATGGACTAGGATAAATATTCATAGATGGACCAGGAGAAAGCTTCATACATGGACCAGGAGAAAGCTTCATACATGGACCAGAAGAAAGCTTCATACATGGACCAGGAGAAAGCTTCATTCATGGACCAGAAGAAAACTTCATACATGGACCAGGAGAAAGCTTCATACATGGACCAGGAGAAAGCTTCATACATGGACCAGGAGAAAGCTTCATACGTGGACCAGGAGAAAGCTTCATACGTGGACCAGGAGAAAGCTTCATACGTGGACCAGGAGAAAGTTTCATACGTGGACCAGGAGAAAGCTACATACGTGGACTGGGAGAAAGCTTCACAGGTAGACCAGGAGAAAGCTTCATACATGGACCAGGAGAAAGCTTCATTCATGGACCAGAAGAAAACTTCATACATGGACCAGGAGAAAGCTTCATACGTGGACCAGAAGAAAGCTTCATACGTGGACCAGGAGAAAGCTTCATACATGGACCAGGAGAAAGCTTCATTCATGGACCAGAAGAAAACTTCATACATGGACCAGGAGAAAGCTTCATTCATGGACCAGAAGAAAACTTCATACATGGACCAGGAGAAAGCTTCATTCATGGACCAGAAGAAAACTTCATACATGGACCAGGAGAAAGCTTCATTCATGGACCAGAAGAAAACTTCATACATGGACCAGGAGAAAGCTTCATTCATGGACCAGAAGAAAACTTCATACATGGACCAGGAGAAAGCTTCATTCATGGACCAGAAGAAAACTTCATACATGGACCAGGAGAAAGCTTCATACGTGGACCAGGAGAAAGCTTCATACGTGGACCAGGAGAAAGCTGCATACGTGGACCAGGAGAAAGCTGCATACATGGACCGTGCTGCAGTAAGTTTAAGAACGGTGAGGAAGGAGGCACAGAGGGCGGGACGTAAAGGAGAACAGAGTGGGCTGTGATCACAGGGGAGAAGAGGGAGGCAGAGAAACCATGCTTCACCTGAGCCATGAGGAGAGGTGAGGGTTAGTGAACAAAGTGGAAGATTACAAGACCTAGAAGTTGAAGGACTACTTGCCAGGTAAGCCCTGTCTTCTTTAATTTTTTTTTTTAATTTTTAGTTTGTATGTGTGTGAATGTACTCTCTGCATGTAGGTTTGTGCACCCGAGTCATGCAATGCCGCGGAGGTCAGAAGAGGGTCTCGGATTCCACTGGAACTGGAGTTAAAGACAGTTCTCAGCCACCATGTGGGTGCTGGGGATCAAACCCAGGTCCTCTGCAAGAGCAGTCAGTGCTCTTAACCACTAGGCCATCTCTCCAGCCCAAGCCCTGTCTTCTTTTCAGTAAGATAATAATAAGAGTAAATGGGCCAGTAATGAAGTTAGGACATTGCGGGGTACAAGACTAGAGACCTGGAAAGAATGATTGCCAAGCAGAACTGAGGGCCTGTCCGATGGCTCAGTCATGGCTCTCTCCACTAGTTAGGCTGTTTTCTCCAGGAGTTCGCAACAGACCAGGTAAGGAGGAGAATTGACAGGTGTATGGATTGACCCCAAGATGTCAAAGTTAGCTCAGAGGTCTAGTCTGACTAAAACACACCCAGGCTGATGAAGCAGCTAGTAAGAATTGGGTTGGACAAGCACATAACAGGCTCTTGCCCAACATAGATGGGGCCCTGCCTAGGGGCAAGGAGCAGAATCCAGGGACTGTACCTCTGAATGAGGTCACTGATCAGTGACAGTAAAGCATTCTGAGGTAAGTGTCTGCAAGAAAGCTGTAAAGTGCTAAATGAGTTTGCATCTGGCTTTGACACCTATCTGTTGTGTGGCCATAGGCAGATTTTTTTAACATCTCTGAACACATCCCCTCCATGAACTTCATCCTAACAACCCTGCTCCCTAAGGGGGTTGTCACCCAAGCCTCCAAGGAGAGAACTGTGAAAGTTCCTTGTAAGCTGTATGCAAATGTCGGCGGTGATCTGCAGGCAGGAGGAGGTCAAGAGAGTCTGCAGATTTCAGGCAGGATTGGAACGAAGTCATTCCCCGTAGTCACTTGTGGGGCTGCCTTCCCCTCACTCTGCCCTTGTCCTTCATGAATTTCATGGGTGTTTTCTGACCAATCTCTAAAACCTACTGGAGTCCATTTGAATTCTAATCCCATCCTCCAAGGTGCCCCCTCCAGCCTCAGCTGGGTGTCATCTATGAAATTAATGAGCGTGCTCTCCGTTTCACCGTCTAGTTCATTGCTGGAAACATTAAATAGCCCAGGGCTCCAGACAGTGCACTGCTCCAAATGGCCTCTCACAAGTCTCTGGAGGGTTTGTTTGGAGCCAGACACTTCCCCTTCTGGATTTCAGCCATAACCGCATCGTCACCACCACTAGCTTCACGCGGAGGTGTTCTATCTGTGCAGCACATTCAAGGCTCCTGGCTCGTCCCTGAAATCCACTCCACTTCCAGTAGCATTTTTCAAAAGACTCTGGATCTACCACCTTGACCCTGATCCCCACAAACGGTCCATGCTATGTGGGCCTCTGAGTCATCATTCGCCTAGCCCATGATATTTAGTGTATATGCTAGTCCATTCCAGTCACAGTAGCAAAACACCTCACGTTGAGTAATTTGTAAACAGCAGAGAAGTATTTCTCACAGTGCAAGAAACTGGTAAGTCCAAGAACAGCATGCTGGGAGCTTTGGTGTCTGGAGAGGAGCTGTTCCTCCTACGTGCTGCCTTCTGTATGTCCTTTCATGGTATAAGAGGTAGACTGCTCTAAAAATCTGTGATGGTGAATCTTGATGATCAACCTGATTGGATTAAGAAGTGCCTAGTGGATGAATACAGTATACAGCACACCTCTGGATCTGTCTGTGAGGGTGACTATGAAGAGGGTTATGTAAGGGCAGCAGACCTACCCCAATTATAAGCAGCACCATCTCGTAGGCTACATGGAATAAAAGAAGAAGTGAAGAAAGCCTGCTAACATAGGCATTTCCCTTCCTCTGTTCCTTGGCTACCATGAAGTGAACAGCCCTCTCTGCTGTCCTCCCACCACCATGATGCTCACTTGACCTCAAGACCAAAGCAATTGGGCTAAGAGAAGATGAACTAAAACCTCTGGAAGAGTGAGTCGAAATAAGTCCTTCCTCCTGGAAACCGATGTTTATTCAGGTGTTTAGCACAGAAATGAAAACGCTAATATGCAAATCTATAGTGAGGGCACTAACCCATACCCAAGGACGAACACGGAAACCAGCCACCTCCCAAAGGCTCCACCTCACGATATGGCTGCATTAGAGATGATTAAATTTCAACATATGAACTAGGGGTGATGCAAGTGTTCAGGTCATATCAGTATATAACCAAAATATCAGGGTATCACCAACAACTTACTACTGAGGGAGGATTCTTGGGGTACCAGCTAGAAATGTCTTGAATATAATATATATAATATATATAATATATATAATATATATAATATATATAATATACATAATATACTCAGATCTGTCTCCATCATGCTTTCCCTGAAGGCAAGTTCTAAGACACAGTTCCAAAAGACAGAAAGAACCCTCTTCCTCCTGACATCCCTATTCTTTTTACTTCCTCTGCATGATTCTCAAGGAATCCATCCAACTTCTGTTGACTACCTACAAAATGCCAGGCATTGGTAACTAGCCACTAACATGATCTTGTTTATCTTTCTGGGGTTCTCATCCAAACTCTCCCCTGCTCTCTGTGCTCCCGACGTCACCAGTCATTCTTTATCCAGAGAACTTACTTTAAAAATCCTCCACTGACTTCTTCCCCTATCCTGAGTATCAGTTGCCTGACACTGTTCCCCAAACTAAAAATAGACAAACCCATACAAATACAAGAAGCACATAGGACCCCAAACAGACAAGATCAGAAAAGAACACCCCACGCCATATCATAGTTAAAATGCTAGATGCCCAAAACAAAGACAAAATTCTGAGGGCTGCAAAAGAAAAACAAGTCAAATACAAAGGGAAACCCATCAGAATTACAACTGACTTCTTGGCTCAAACCATGAAAACAAGAAGAACATGGAGCAAAGCATTCCCAGTGTTAAGGGACTATGGATGCCAACCCAGAATACTTTACCCAGCAAAAATGTCGACTATAGTTGAAGGAGAGAGAAAAATCTTCCATGACATAAACAAGATGATGGAATACATGTCTGGAAAACCAACTCTTCATAAAATACTTGAAGCAATTCAAAGGGCAGAAGAGAGGAGCAACAATCCTCAAACACCTAGGAAAAGAAACCAATAAAAACATAACCATAGGAGCAAAATCAGAGGCTAGAAGTCCAAATGGAAAATAAAGTGAAAGGAAGCAACATCCATCTTTCAATTATAACCTTAAATATTAATGGGCTAAACTCCCCAATCAAAAGGCATAGACTGGGAGAATGAATTCTGACTTCTGACTTGTCCTTCACTCTCTGTATCATTGCGGCTACCTTTCAGCCCCTGTCCAATGCTTGTCATTCTCTCTATCTCTCTGCTCTATGCTCAAGCAGGCAGTATCTCTTTTATAGCTACTATCCCCTACAACCTGGAGCCACAGCCATGCCCACTCCAATTTTTGCTCTTTTTATTACTGCTTGGCCACCTCCAACTATTGGGCTAGCCATTCATCTGTCTACAAAGAAACTACAGTGCTTTTTAGCTCCAGTCTTTAGCTCCAAAGGGTCTGGATAGGTTACTTCTGTAGGATGCTGGCCATCAGATTCTAATACTGCAGTTAGTACCTCACGTCTCCAGATGAGAGACCTAGGCTTCTTGGGAGAACTAGGAATCATACCCAAGAATTCCCTTCAAGAGGGATCAGATCTGGGCCCTTAGGGTCCTTTTCACTCAACTGTGATGGCTAGTTTGCCTGGCATAGTGCCAGAAGGGACTAAATTACACTGGTGTAAGAGATTTGTGAAGATAGACACCATGATATCCAAGACTGCAGATTAAAACATGGAAGATAGGAATTCATTTTTTTCTTGAGGAGATTAGAGATGATTCACAAAAGTGACACACATGGAGACAAGAAACGAGTAAAGGAAGTTAAAGAATGACACTTTCTAATTTGGCACTCTGTCAGCTATGTAGAGAAACTTCTTTGCCTTACCCTAAGTGGCATACAGCAGCAGGGATGTGTACATGTGTGTGTGTGTGTGTGTGTGTGTGTGTGTGTGTGTGCGTGTGTGTGTGTGTGTATATGCATGTATATATGTACATCCAGGCCATACCCTTGTATCTATGCAAGTGTGTCAGCCATGGGTAAAGAGGTTGTCATGAATTTTCTTTCAGGAAACCATAGAAAAGCCAGAGAAGTAAGACTAAAAGGGTGAACTCATAGACTTCTGCTAGGCCACCTTCAGGAATTCCCTCTACGTTACTGTCCCATCTACCCTGATCCAGACCTAAGCAACTCTTCTGGGCTTCTCCACGGCTTCTCCTCATGACACTGCCATCTTGGGTGCTGCAACAGTCAGCTAACTAATCTCCTGTCTCCAGCCCTCTTCTAAATGGTTCTCCTGATTGACTCCTTCCCTTCCTCAGTGGTTCTCAACTCCCTTATGACTAGCAAGACTCTCTATGTCCATCAGCTATAGACCCTGCTGGTTCTTCATCCTCATGGCTCACTACTCTTGGCCCAAACCCAGACTCAATGTCCCACCCATGCTATACAGTACTGTTCTCCTACTCTGTCCCTCTACTCTCCCTGGTGCTTCTTGAAACACCTTTGCCCCCCCCCGCCCTACCACCTCCTCTTGGCCTGGCCGACCCATAGTCCATCTTGCACACTCAGCCAAGCTTCCTTTGCCCACTTCTGCCCCTACCTTTGCCATCGCAGGACATCAGGATCATGCATTTTGTCTCCACCGGAGTGTAACCATGGAGAAGGCAGGAGTCATGCGACTCTGCATCAGTCCTTGCTGCCAAACGACTGAACACACTATGCTTCATTAGCAAAGCTTTGACTTCAGCATGGCATGCTCAATGAAATTAATCATTTTGGTGTTTCCTTCTGGAAAATGATATCATTTTAAAAATAAAGATTACCATAGATGAGGAGAACTTTAGAACCCCTCAAGTTCAAAACTCAAGTGTCACCTGGAGGAGTTCATACCTGTAAGAAAATGAATCCCCCAACACTATAGGAATAGCTACATGTGTGATGGGTACTCTAGTACGTGCTAACCCATGGTACTCCCTTCTGTATCCCCCACAACTCACCCTATAGCTGTTTAAAAAAGTATTTTCCCATGTTTTTTCTTCTGTAAGCCACATACAATCCTACAGTGGTGGGCCAGGAGCTACCAGTGTTTACATTTTACTGATCAGGAAATTGAGGCACAGAAAGATGAAGTCACAAGTTCCAGGACTGACTGAAAGACAGTCACTTGGAATCTAGAGTTCTCTCTCTCTCTCTCTCTCTCTCTCTCTCTCTCTCTCTCTCTCACACACACACACACACACACATGCACACTCGACAGTATCTAGCCTTTGCCCTATCCCTCAAGTAGGGTGAGATGCCAACAAGAAGCAGAGTGATACAGCCAATGCCACGTTGCCATAGCAACATGTCTACAGCATGCTGATGGGATAGTGACCCAAAAGACCCCCAAGACAACAGACCTTTCTGCTTTCAGCTGGGGCA
Source organism: Rhizomys pruinosus (assembly GCA_009823505.1). NCBI lineage: Eukaryota > Metazoa > Chordata > Mammalia > Rodentia > Spalacidae > Rhizomys > Rhizomys pruinosus. The sequence continues at coordinate 691,513 of VZQC01003035.1, forward strand.
GAACTATGTTCAGGGTTGTCATTGTTCAACTGGGACCTGACTTTATTTAAGAAAATTATTTTTCCTGCAGCCTCATGAGCAATGGACTATATCCTGCCTTTTTAAAATGAAATTGGGAAGCCGGAGCTGACCTGACACATCCCTCCACTTCCCTGTGCACACTTAAACATTCTGCCAAAATTAATATCTTTATTCCAAAAACCTTCAGTTCACATAGGGCAAGCAATGTCTGCCTGCGCTGTACCGAGTATGCACTTCAGTCTTTATATTACCCAGAGGAATGAGCTGCTATTATGAAATCATTAAATTAATAACTTGGTAATATAGGCAGATATATAAAACAATCTGTTCATAGAACAAAAGAAATTACTACGTTCCAAACATTCATAATTTAATTTAACAGCGAATTAAAGTAGCATACATAATTTTAGCCTCAAAATGTCAATAGAATTATGTAAATACAGCACCGAGTCTTGGGCTGTGCGTGTGTGTGCACTCACGTGCACGTGTAGGGCTGTGGGTGTGAACGGAGGGCGGAGGGTGGGCCTGACATTTCCCTCCTGTAGGCCTCTCTTCTTCACAACACTGAAGCAATTGACAGGAATAGATAAGGTGCCCAGCTTTTAATTAAGAATTTATTAAACATTCAAAGAGCTGTGGAGGAAAAAAAGCCAGCAAGGCATTCTGCTGGCTGCCAGAGCTGAGCAAACAGTAAGAGTGACAGAGGAGAATGATCTATCAGGGCCCCTCAGGCTCCCTGGGGAGTGCAAGCATCGGAGGCCACTGGCCCTGGACACACAGTCTGTGAGAATCTATGTGATTTGTAACTGTGGAAGGAAGACGACGGGGCACAGTCTCCTGGCTACTCAGTGCCACCAGGACAAGGAGAGTGTCCTTTTGTCTCAACATTTGTTGAGACCTAGCTATCACCATGACAGCTCTGAGGGTGTCTCAAGGTGATATGTAATTAGCCAAGCTCTAATCCAAATGGCCTGAGGCCTTATGTTATTCTATGAGTCTCTCAGTACAGAAGTTCTTAATTGCCCCTCTGCTGTGATCTGAAAATCCACATATCAGAATCTTCATTCCTAGTGCAGCAGGGTTGAGTGATGGAACTTTTTTAAATATTTTATTATTTTATGTGCATGAGTGTATTGCCTGCATGTGTGTAAGGGCACCCATGTCATGCAATGCCTTCAGAGGTCAGAAGAAGGCAGCAGGTCCCCTGGAACTGGAGTTATAGACAGTTTTAGCCACCACATGGGTGCTAGGAATGGAACCCAGGTCCTCTACAAGATCACTCAGTGCTCTTAACCACTGAGCCATCTTTCCATCCCTGAGTGATGGAATTTCTTAAAGGTGATGAGATCATGGATTGTCATTGGAATGGGTTAGTCACTTTTGCAGTTCTTTCCTGATAAAAGAGTCTGATGTGGATGGTAATTCCCATGGGTGAAAGACAGAAGAAGGAAGAAGTCTATCTACCAGGGAAAGCCTTGATAACTAACGTTTTAAATAAAAGCATATACAACTTTTATCTCCTATAAAATATTTCTGTCCTATGAACATGAATGGTATACTAGAAGAGGAACAATTAGACCCAGTAATCCAGTTAGCAAATCATTACAGTAGTTTTAGGGTGAGGGGACCAGCAATGTGAGCAACAGAAGACAATATGGATAAAGAGAGGGGTTTGATCCATGCAGTCACTCAGGGCCCCTAACTCCTTCCACCTTGTGGCTCCATCATAACACACACAGTCCTCCACTGGTCTGTATGTACATGACCAGCAAAGGAAGGCAAGTGAGACCCATAGAGGGTTGTGTTCAAGCCAGGGCTAAAGGAGGAAAACATCCCTGACCCCATGTTTTGTTGTCCAGAACTCATTCATTGCCCTGCTGGGAATCTGGAAGGACATAAGGAAACACTTTCCTAACTTCTACACCTGGCTGTGGAGAGAAGGGACAAGAAGTCAAGAGTGACTGTTTTTAGGCCTAGGGAGTAAAAGATTGATGGGAAAATTGATACAAAAAAAGGTATTCTGAGGGAAAAGCACAAGGATTGCAAACTTGGCATAGTACATTCATGTATCTAATACTTACAATAACCCAAGAGAATTATAAGACAGCTCTTGCTGAAACAAGTAGCCACAACATTATTCAAGGCACTTGGCATAACAGTGCCACTTCCTTAAATGATACATGAAATAATGTGACTCCAAAATAATATATATGACACCAAAATAAAACATGAATAATATATGGCACCAAAAGCACAGGTAACAAACTAAAAACTAGATAACATGGACTTTGATGTTCATAACTTTTATGAGATGAGTACAGTGGTAAGTTCCTGTAATCCCAGCATTCAGGAGACTGGGGCAAGAGGATCACGAGTTTGAGGCAAGCTTCAACAACATGACATGACGCTGTTTCAAAATAAGTAAGCAGTAGCTGGAGAAATGGCTCAGTGGTTAAGTTATTGCTCTTACAGAGGACCCAAATTCAGTTTCCAGCACCCACATCAGGCAGCTTATAACTGCTTGCTACTCTAGCTTTGTGGGATTCAGCACCTTCCTCTGGCCTCCACAGGTCCCCATATTCATATGCACACCCACATACAGACACACACTTACATACATGTCATTTAAAACTAAAAAACAGACCTTTAAAACAAACTTTCATGCATTGAAGAGCATTGTCCAAAAAGTAAAAAAGGCAACCCCATGACGGAAGAACATAAGAAAATATTTGAAAATACAATAAGGATTAATATCTAGAAAAAAATATCCTACAACTAGCCAACCAAAAAAAGTCTCAATTCAAAATGGACTAAGAGGGCTGGAGAGTTGGCTCAATGTTGAGAGCACTGGCTGGTCTTATAGAAGACCTGGGTTTAAGTCCCAAACCCCCATGGTGGCTAACAATGTAATATAACTCCAGTTCCAATGCCCTCTTCTGACCTCCATAGGCATTGCATGCATGGGTACATTTACACACATATAGACAAAACACTCGCACACAGAAAATAAAGGAAATAAGTAAACAATTAATAATAATAATAATAATAAGTGGACAAAGGATTTGAATAGAGCAAGGGAAGAGAGGGACATAGAAAGGGGAAGGGGAGGAAAGGAAGAAGGAAACAGGAAGCTGGGAGAGAGAGGAGGAAAAAAGAAACAAAACATAACAAGTGCTTGCATGGACATAGAGAAATTGAGGGCTTCCTCATTCACGGTGGGATGTGAGCAGTGCAGCAGCTCTCGGAAAAGTCATGGTCATTCTTGAAAAATAACAAACTCAGAATTACCATATAATTCAGCAATTACACTTCTGAGTGTACTCACAAAAGAATCGAAAGCTGAGACTTAAACAGACTTTAGTTCTCAAATGTTCACAGCAGCATTATTTATAATAACCAGAGGATGTGGGGGCAATGCACGTGTCTCCCTGAGGAATGAATGAACAAATATCGCTTATACACACAGTGAAATGTTGTTCTTTTTTAAAAGGGGGAGGGGCATTCCATCATATCACAAATGAATTGAAAGTTAAGCTCTGTGAAGTAAGCCAGTCACAAAAGGAAAAGGGTGGTGTGAGTCCACTGTATAAAGCACCTGAAGGAGTCAGACTCACAGGCAAAAAGTACAACAGTAGTTTCCAGGAACTGGTGGTAAGGAAGATGGTAAATTAGTGTTTAATGGGTGCAGAGATTCTGCCCAGAAAGATAAAAATGTCCCGGGGATAGATGGTGCTGATGGTTGTACAACAATGTGGATGCACTTAATGGTACTGAACTGTACACCTAAAAATGGTTAAGACAGTAAATTTTATGTTAGGTGTATTTTACCACAATAAAAAAAGAAAGGGTAAGTTCATCTACCTAAAAATGCAGGGTCATATGGAGAGTCCCTGTTCAAACCTGCTTAGATACTGAGGGGGCTATCTAAAAATCTCTCTCCACACATCTGTCTCCTTCCAAGGTAACTTATCACCCCTCTCCACCCACCCTGCTTCCACCCAGCTCCTCACCTCCCTCGGCATGCAGCTCTCCCCGCAGGAAGCTGGGTTAGAGACTCAACGTCCTCTCTCTGCACTCCTCCCTGCAAACCTCTCAGTCCAGCAATCAAGCCTCACAAATTTTTGTCCTTTCCTCGCACCTCGACCTAGGCAAGCTTCAGTTCTGGCTTATCCAAAGTTTAGATCTGTGTCTCTTGTGTTAACAATTGCAACAGCTTCCAAACAGCCATTCCTCTAGTTATCTTCCTCAACCCAGGCCAAGATCACCCCTGATGGGCTCCCAGGCAGACTGCAGGATTTCACAGGCATTGTTATATAACCCTCAACTTACACTGATGCATGTCCATTGCCCTTGTAGCAATGAGGAAAGCAAGAACTAAGTGTTCAGCCAGTACCATAAGGTGTCCAAGCAGTGAGTGGCATAGCTGGGACTCCCATAGATGTTACTGGGCATCAGCTAGCTAGCAAGGACAGCTAGCATTGACCCAGAACTAAGGAGTGTTAGGTACAATCCAGGTGCTGCTTACACAGTGTTGTGAAAGAGGCTATTACTATGCCACTGTGCACAGAGGGGTTAAAAGTAAACTGCCCAATGTAAATCACAGGACAAAGTCTGGGACGCAGACCCAAGGCCCATGCAATCTAGGACACAATTGTGCTGGAATATAGAATACCAAGTCTCACAGCAATAAGCCACTCTTCTCCTGCCAAAACTATAGATTAAATTCTAGCCTCTGCAGCATGGGAATCAAAGCCCAACCCTGATGTTCAGAGTTGCTGTGACCCATGCACCCTGCATCAGCCATATCAGCCACTTGTGTGACCAACAATGGCCCCCATTGTTTTTTTTTCATCCTGGGGGACTCTTCTGAACCTCTCTTCCCTTAATACCTGAGCCATCTGTAGAAGGCGCAGTTGATTGCCATCTGTTCCACAAGACCCTGACATCGTGATAAGAGAAGAACTATGTACTTGGTCCCATTCCTAGTCCCTTGCACAGGGCTTTTAAAGCCCTTGAAATTTCCTGAGTGACAGGGGTGATCAGGGCATCTTTTGTTATAGCATTTTGGTCTCATCCCTAGTTCCTGATGTTGAGTTTCTAAAACCCTTGGAATTTTCTGAGTGCTGCAGGTAATGGAGGCTTCTTTTGTGATTCATAACTAGTCCCTTTCAACGCTACCAAAGTTTCTGTTAATTAGGTGACTGGTGTCTGAAAGCCCCCTCCATAGCTTCAGGAAGAGGCTGGTTGCCAGAGGAACCAACCTCTGATTAAAGTGATAGAACCTTCAGCCTTACTCTCCAGCCTCTCAGGAGAGAAGTAGGGCTGGGGTTAATCCCAGCAGCCAGTAGCATGACTAGTCAGCCTCTGCAATGCAACATCCCCCAAGAGCCCTGTGGAGCTCCTGCACTGATAACAGAGCCAAACAGTACACCCCAAATTTGAGGAGACAGAAGCTCTTACATTCCAGACCCTTCTAGATCTCACTCAGAACTACTTCATCTGGCTGCTCATTTCTGTCCTTTGTAAAACTGGTAAACACAGTAAAGTGTTCCTATGAGTTTTATGAGCATATTATCAAATCTAAGAAGGAGGGTCTGGGAACCCCCAGCTTATAACCAGGTGGTCAAAAGAATGGTTGACCTCAACTTTGGATTGATGTCTTAACTCAGAGGACCTTCCTGTGAAACCAAGCCCTTGAGTGGTGGGTGAGGGCTCTACTAACTGTGGGTACCAATGTCCAATCACTGCAGGTGCCATTAACGGCATATTACATATGCCACTTATGTCTGCAGAGGTTCGGATTGTTTGTCAGTGGTTAGAGTTGGTGGGTGTAGTTGGTGCGGGTAGTCATTACTTTTTTGTTACTATGGGAAAACTAGCTCACAAGAAGCAACTAAAGGAAGAGTTTATTTTGGCTTACAGTCCAACCGATATAATCCACCATGGTGAGGAAGATGTGTCAGCAAGCATGAGAACTCAGCTGGTCACATTGCATCTCCAGTCAGGAAGCTAAGAGTGAAAAGGAAGTAGGGCTAGGCTATAAGATCTCAAGGCCCACCACAAATGATCCACTTCCTCTAGCAAGACTCCACTTCCTAAAGATTCTTCAACCTTTCCAAAAAGTACCACCAGCTAGTGACCAAGTGTTCAAATGCATGAGCCTATAGAGGACTTTTCACATTCAAACTATGAGTAGTAGAATAAGCTCCACATGTCTGGTGTTAGAAGCATGTGGAAAAGATTGGTTTTCATTGGATGTCCACCTTCATATCCAGAACACATTTATCATTCATTTATTCAATCAAGTCTATCAAATGCTTTCTCTAGTCAGGCTGCATGCCAAATGCTAGGGATATATTGGTAAACAGGACCCAGTCCTATCCCTAAGTCAGTTTTAAACACATGCCACTTTTGTCCATCCTCAATGGCTCCTTGGATTAGCATAAACAACTTATATGCTTTGGTTACTATACCATGGGTCCCCAGAGGTCAAGATGACACCTTATTAAACTTGACATTCCCCTCCACATACCTCAATCTGAGGAGATGCTTGGAAAACTTATTCAATGAGGCAGGGTTTGAATGACTCTTGTACCCTACTGAATGACAAATTTCATGAAATTCACAGCCTCCAGCGTTGAGTCAGGACCTGGGTGTCTGTGTAGACCTAGTTTGGGAGCACAGTCTCCTCAATTTGCTCTCTTAATCTTACTACTGTTCATTTGCATAGCAGTCAACATTTTACATAATATTTGTACATCCATTTCCTCACTTGATTCTCCACGGTTGGAAAATATAATCTTTTACATTGGCTTGAAATTAATTTTCTATATGTTTCGTAAGCATATTTTGATTGCTTCTGATTAAGTTGTCAAATCAAGGAAGTCATCTGAAATTAAACATAATATCCCCAGAGTAGTAATCCAGGGTGAATGATCTGGGGCTCAAGGTGTTTTAGAGCTAAGTTCTACCTGTTAAATGAGGCCACCAACCTCGCAAATCCATTGTTGGATTGAACATTGGCCCAGAGGAGCTGCCTGGCAAAGAAGATGAGGGTAAATTATCTCTTTGCTAATACTGGCCAGGCGAAAATGTTGCTGTTGAAGAGGTCGGGCCATAGATCCTAAGAAACTGAGTTCAAGTGGTTTCCCACAGCACTGAGTTCTCCTTAGAGCCCAACGGGAAAGCCCTTCCTACACCCTCCCCCATTGGTCCCTAAAAGCATAACTCCTGATAGAACTCCACCCACAGCCTAATTCAAGCTCTAGACCAGCGTTCCACGCTTCAAAACTTACAGCTTCCTTGCTTGCAGTTGTTCATTCACAAGTTCCAGTTCGACATTCAAATTTGAAAGACATGATGTTTTCCATTGGACTGAAATTAATTTGCTGTAATTCACACTAGTGTATTTTGATTGCTTTTGATTAAGTTTAACAAACTAAAAGAGTCTGCTGAAATTAAGCATCAAAGTAAACAATCCCTTTTCTGAAGCTCCTTGTGCATAATTATCAACCTTGTCATTCTTGCTAAATATATCCATTATGTGACAACCCCTGTCTGTGCCTGAGTCATGGTAATTAATACAGGATCCCCAAATCAATTCCAGAGAAATCCTCTAAAAATCAAGGGAATCTCATTTGCATAACTTCTAAAATGCATGAATGGATTGTTTTGAAACTAATATGAAAAGCTAGGGGCTTTCACAGGTCAGGGTTTCTTTGTAAAAATAATTAAATAAAACAGGTTGCATAGCTAATATTGGGTTGTTGCAAAGAAAAATAGGTCTTTAGTGGAAAGTATAAATAAACAGGTAAAAATGACTCTTTGGAGCTGTCACTTTGTAGAAAGCTTCACCAAAATTAATGGCTAGTAATTAACCACCCAAGCAACTAATGGGCTGAGAAAAGTTCACAGGCGGCTTTGTAACATTGCTAAAAATGCTGAAAATTAAAGTTAATATCGTTTTATTAAAATGTGGGGAAATCATTTAAATATTTTTAAGGGAGGAAAAAAACTCTCCAGGCCTCCATTTGTTTGTTTACTTTCATCTAGGGAAATACAGAGAGGATGAAAAAAGAAGAAAAAAAAAAAAAAGACAGCAACAATGTTGGAACAGAGCTGCTGGTGGCAAAATCTGCTCGGCTGCTTAGAAGTTTAGCAACTCCAGGCACACGATGCAGTCTGTCAAAGCCTTCACGTCCTCATTGAAAAATAGGACATGCATGAGACTACTCTGTCTCTGCTCACTCGTGACAGTAAGCACATGACAACTCTAGGTCAGGACCAGGTCCAAAGAATCCAAGTAGTATTTACCCAGATAGCGCTCAGTTGCTCCGGCTGCAGCTCCCTCTCAAAGTACATCAATTATTCATGATAATAATAAGAAAAGAATAACCAGTATTTATCAAGCACTTATCAGATCCCAAGCTAAGCACTTTTCCTGCATTATCGCCTTGAACCCTCACAATAACTCATGAGAAAGTTACTATTAGCATCCTCTTTTTTTTCTCAAAGTTTAAACAACTCTTCTAATGAGTTAAGGGCAGCCAGCTCAGCAGCCGAGCTGGTTTCTGGACACAGGGACACATGGGTGTAATCATCATACTATTCAGTACCCCCTGGGATAGAGGTTTCTAACCTGGAAAGGTGCATGGATGAGCTTCAGGAGACAGGAGGCAAAAAACATGTTATAACGTATGTGTGGATTTTGTGAGGGAGTACCCAAGGTACTCTCTGAACCTCAAAGGAGTCTTTGACCTCCAAGTGGTTGAGGGGCATCTACTTGATGTTTTCAATGGGACCAGCTAAAGTGGCCAAGCAAATCTACTTGATTTGCTTCTTGAAATGTGTCTGGAGATCCTCAACACCAGCAGCACTGGAGATGAAACAAACTGTGGGCCTTCTTGCAGAATGCAAGGAGAGTCAACATCAACCCAAGAGATACTAGGGCTACTCATCTACCCCACAGGACCAAGGAAAGTGTTGGAGGAAATATCATGTAACATAAGCCTGAAAAGATGGCAGGCTGTCCGTGAGCAGGAGGTGAGTTCTGTGGTTTGGATGCGTTTGGTTCCTTAAGTGGGCATATACCAGAAGTTTGGTCCACAGTGTAGCAACAAGAGAAGTAATGGGACCTTTAAGAGGTATGGCCCAGCAGGAGCTCCTTTGGTCATTGGCACTGTGCTCTCAAAGATTAAGGTAGTTCTCATGGAACTCCTAAACTAGTTCTCTGGAGAGAATTGTAATTAAAGAGCAACCCTGGCTCCTTTTCTCTCTGGTTTCCAATCTCACTGTGTGTTCAATCCTTTTCACCCTTGTCTGATATCTTCTATGAGTTCCTCACTAGAGCCAGGGCCAGATCCTTGAATCTCCAAAATTGAGAGCTAAAATGAATGTTTCCTGAACAGAGACTTCACAAGTGAGGAATTAGAGATGGCTGAGAAACATCTTAAAAAGTGTTCAACATCACTAATAATTAAGGAAATGCAAATTAAAACCACTTTAAGATATCATCTCACTCCGATAAGACTGGCTAGGATCAAGAAGACAAATGATACCAAGTGCTAGAGAGGTTGTGGGGAAAGAAGAACACTCATCCACTGCTGGTGGGAATGTAAACTCATACAGCCACTATGGAAAGCAGTGTGGAGAACCCTTGGAAGACTCAAAATGAGTCTTCCACCAGACCCAGTCATACCACTCCTGGGTTTATACCCACAAGACTGGTCTCACCGCAGAGATACATGCATGTTTATTGCAGCTCTCTTCACAATAGCAAAGAGCTGGAACCAACCCAAGTGCCCCTCAACTGACAAATGTATAGAGAAAATATGGTACATCTACACAATGGAGTTCTATGCAGCGGTAAAGAAAGATGACATCATGAACTTTGCAAGTAAATGGATGGAACTTGAAGCCATTATGCTAAGTGAAGTAACACAGTCCCAGAAAAACAAATGACGAATGGTATCACTCATCTGTGGATGCTAGCACCAATTACCTAATTGTATGGCAAACTGAGCAATGTCAATATGATCTGAAAACAACTGTGCTCTTATATTGTGAATCCCTTAAAAATAAATAAATAGGGACTGGAGAGATGGCCTAGTGGTTAAGAGCACCAACCGCTCTTACAGAGGACCAGGGTTCGATCCCCATCACCCACATGGCAGCTGAGAACCATCTGAAACTCCAATTCCAGGAGAACTCCAGTTCCAGGGGAATCCAATACACTCTTCTGACCTGTGTGGCATTGCATGACACGGGTGCACAAACTTGCATGCAGACAGAAATAAATAAAATTAAATAAATAAATAAATATTTTTAAAAATGAATGTTTCCCCCTCCTCTTCCTCCTCCTCCTTTTCCTCCTCCTTTTCCTCTTCCTACTCTTCCTCCTCTGACTTCTCCTCCTCCTCCTTTTCTTCTTCTTCTTCCACTTCTTCTTCTTGGTCTTTTTGAGATAGCATCTCCCTGTAGCCCCAACTGTCCTGGAACTCACTATGTAGATCATGCTGGCCTTGAACTCACAGAGATCTACCTGCCTGTACCTCTTAAGTGCTGGGATTAAAGGGGTGCGCCACCATACCTGGCAACATTTCTTCTTTATAAACCACACAACCTCAGGTATTTAATGAAAGTAATGGAAAACAAACTGACATCCCAAGTAAAGACATTCACTCATGGGGAAATGCCCAAACAGAGGCATTAAGAATGCAGCCTTGGCCAGGCATTGTGGTGCATGCCTTTAATCCTAGCACTGGGAGGCAGAAGCAGGTGAATCTTTGTGAGTTCAAGGCCAGCCTGGTCTACAGAGTAAGTTTCAGGACAGCTGGGGCTACAGGGAGACCCTGTCTCGAAAAGACCGAAAAAAAAAAAAAAAGGAATGCAGCCTTGCTCCTCATGAGGAAGGCTCTTGATTATCACAAGCAACAACATTATTGACATGAGTAACATAAAGCTACACACAGGTAGGTGCTTGAACATGCTATCCATGTCATATGAGGAGATTGGGAGCCATTCACAGTGACTACTTGAACAGGAATCTGAGGTGATCAGATGAATATTTTCAAACATCACTAGGTGATAGGACAGAGTTTGAACAAGAGGAACATGACCACAGAGAACTCCATGGGCATAAGGAAAAATAGCAAAGGTTCAAAGTGGTGTATATGTTAATTACCAGGATTTGATCATTATACAATGTACACATGAACAAAAACATCACATTGCACCCCATCAAATGTATAACTATTGTGTAAATTAAAAATAATAATAAAGACTGCTAAAATTAAATTTTAAAAAGAATCATGGTGTGGTTAATCTTGATCGTGAACTTGCTGGAATTTGGAATCACCTGGGAAACACGCTTCTTTTTTTGTAATTTATTACTTTTTATTATATATATATATATATATATATATATAATTAAAAATTTTTTTTTTTTTTTTTTTTTTTTAATGAAATCTAGACCCCAGCCACCCACCCTATCCCCCCACCCACCACAGAGCTCATGCATTCTGCCACATGCTTTTTTTTTTTTCATCTCTTTCTCAGTCTTTCCTCAAAATTTCTTCTCCATGTGGAGGAGTTTGGAGGATGGCCTACGCAGTTAAGAGTGCCGGACCGCTCTTACAGAGGACCCAGGTTGGTCGTCCCAGAACACCACAATGGTGGCTGAGAGCCCGTCTAAAACTCCAATTCCAGGAGAACTCCGTTCCAGGGGAACAACACCCTCTTCTGACCTCCATGGCAGTTGCAACGACTCGGTGCACAGACCCTACAGGCAGACAGTACATGCATATACATACAGAAATAAATAAAAAAATTAAAAAAATTCTCCATGTGGAAGTTTGACTGTTTTTAAATTCTTTTATCATTCTTTGATGGTCCTTTTTTTTTTTTTTTTTTTTTTTTTTTTTTTTTTTTTTTTTTTTGTTGTTTTTCAATATGCGATCTACCCCAACTACTTTGGACCATAAGCTCAAGGGGCTGTGCACAGAGATACTTACAACTAGGTAATTGGCAACTAGCCATCACAGATGAGGGATAACCATTCATCGTTTGTTTTGTGGGACTGTTACTTTCCAACTCGCAATAAGGATATCTTCTAGTTCCAGCCTTTTTCCCTGCAAAGCTCATGGTTCATCTTTTCTTTAGTCTGCTGCAAGGACCCATTGTGTAGATGTACCCATCATTTGCTTTCTATCCACTTGTCAGTTGAGGGTGGCATATATGGGTTGGTTCAGCTCCTTGCTACTAATGAAGAAGCTGAAATAAACATGGCCGTGCATATATATCTTGTGGTGGAATGAGTCTTGAGGGTACATGCCCAGGAAGGGTATGGCTGGTGGGTGGCAAGTTTCATTCCAAGTCTTCCAAGGGTTCCCACACTGCAGTTCCATAGTGGCTGTAACGAGTTTACAATTCCACCCAGCAGTGGACTGAGTGTTCCTTTCTTTCCCCACAACCTCTCTAGAACTTGGTAACATTTGTTTTCTTGATCCTAGCCAGTCTTAATTAAGAGTAAAGAATGATATCTTAAAGTGAATTTTGATTTGCATTTCCTTAATTTTTTAGCAAACGTTGAACACTTCTTAAGAAATTTCTCAGCCATCTTTAATTCCTCATTGTGAAGTCTCTGTCAGCTCTTTGCTCCAAGTCTATTGGTGGGTCATTTGTTTTCTTTCTTCTTTGTTTTTTTAGTAGTTTTATATATTCTGGAGAATCAATGCCTTTGTCAATGTTTCTGTGGTGAAGGTTTCCTTCCCGCTCTGTGGGGTTTCCTTCATTTCCCTTGATTGTTTCTTTTGATGTACAGAAGCTTTTGAGTTTAAATGAGGGCCCATTTTGTCAACTGTGGACCTATACTTCTTGCACACTGCTGTTCTGATTTAGAAGTCTGTCCTACTCCTATGCTTGTAGGTCTGCTCGCCAACTCTTTCCTTCTCTCACCTTCAGAGTTTGGGGTTTCACGTTGAGGTCTTTATCCATCTGGAGTTGACCTTTTTTGTACGCAGGGCGAGAGGTAGGGGTTTAATTTCATTCTTCACAAGTGGGTGATCCAGTTGTTTGTCCAACACCCTTGCTGAAGATGCTGCCTTTTCTCCATGTGGCTTTCTTGGTGTCCGCTTGTCAAATATGAGGTGGCTGAAATTGTAAATGCGTGAAGTATGGATCTTCGTTTTGTTTTCCATTGGTCAACAGGTCTGTTTTTGTGCCGTACCAGGCTGTTTTATGACTATAGCCCATGTAATAGTTTTGAAGTCTGGTGTAGAGATTCCCCCTGTGTTGCTCTCTTCACTCAGGGTTGTTTTGGCATATTTGGGGTCTTTTTATTTTCACAAATGAATTTAGCGACTTTTTTTTTTCAAGCCTGGTGAAGAAACTTCTAGGGATTTTAATGGGATTGTGTTAACATCTATACAAGAGTTTGGGTAGAATGGAACTTTTTCATTTTTTTTGTTAATTTTCCCAATCCATAGCTTGGGGGGGGGGTTCTACCTTCCGATGTCTTCTTCAATTTCTTTCTTTAAGTGTTTAAAAATTTTGTTTTGTAGAGATCTTTGTGTCTGTTGGTTAGGTTTGTTCTATGTATTTCTATTGTTTTTTGAGGCTATTTGGTGGAGTGGGAAGGTCCTCCTTATCTCCTTCTCCAGTTGCTTGGTTGTTGGTGTAAAGAAGGGCTACTGATTTTTTAGTTAATTTTTTAATCCTGCCACTTTGCTGAAGCTATTAATCATTTCTAGGTGTTTTTCTGGTGCAGCTTTTAGCAATCCCTTAAGTAAACAATCAATCATCAGCAAATAGGGAATAGTTGACTTCTCTTTTCTAATGAGTACTCCTTTAATTTCCTTTTTCTTGCCTTATTGCCCTAGTTAATTTTCCCAATCCATGAGCATGGGAGGTTTTTCCATCTTCTGATGTCTTCTTCAATTTCTTTCTTTAAGGGTTTAAAATTTTTGTTGTAGAGATCTTTGGTGTCTTTGGTTAGGTTTGTTCCTAGGTATTTTATTGTTTTTGAGGCTATTGTGAGTGGGAAGGTCTCCTTGAATTCCTTCTCCAGTTGCTTGTTGTTGGTGTAAAGAAGGGCTACTGATTTTTTAGGTTAATTTTTAATCCTGCCACTTTGCTGAAGCTATTAATCATTTCTAGGTGTTTTCTGGTGCAGCTTTTAGCATCCCTTAAGTAAACAATCATATCATCAGCAAATAGGGATAGTTTGACTTCCTCTTTTCTAATTAGTACTCCTTTAATTTCCTTTTCTTGCCTTATTGCCCTAGCAAGTGTTTCAAGCACTATATTGAAGAGGAGTGGTGACAGGGGACAGCCTTGCTGAGTTCCTATCTTTAAAGGGAACGTTTCTATCATTTCCCCATTTAGGATGATATTGGCTGTGGGTTTCCTGTATATGGCTTTGATTACATTGAGAAATGATCCTTCCAATCCAATTCCCTCTAGGACTTTAAGCATGAAGGGATGCTGGATTTTGTCAAAGGCTTTTTCTGTGGGGAAACACACTTATAGACGTGTCCGTGGCAGTGCTCCAGAGACCTCTAACTGAACAGAGCAGGCTCACCCTGAGTGTGACACCATCCTGTATGCTGGGGTCCAGACTAAATAAGAGGAAGAAAGAGAGCTGCGCACCAGCAGTCTTTGCTTCCTGCCTGCAGACACATCGCTGGGCCACCTCTCACTCCTGCAGCCACCCCTTCCCCATCGCGATGGACTGAACCCTCGAGCCAGGAGCCACAACAAACTTCCTTCTGAAGCTGCTTTGTCAAGTGTTTCATCACAGAATAGAAGTAACCAATACACAGGACCGTCCCATACTGTCTGTCCCTCCAGCACCTGCTTTGCCCCACATCCTCACTCATCAGGTTATACACATCAAGGACAACTGGAGCTTGTCGGAAGGAAACAGTAGAAATTGGAACAGAAACTCTATTGTGTCCCATCTGGCTAGGGAGCAGGTTCAGTGAGCTAGAGGCTGAAGGAGAACTCTGAGCTGGTAGCTCTCCCGCCCCTGCTGCCCACAGCTGCTGCTGGAGGCCTGGGAAGGGGTGGTCTATATAAGGTACCTTCCTTTCCTTTCTCAAGTTCCCTCACCCTTCTGCTCAGTAAGAACAGTGTCTACTATGCACCTTCCATGCCAGGAAGAGACTAAGGGTGGATCCAGGAGCGGGAGGCATTGGCTCCAGTGGGGCAGCCACTGGCCAGGTGCATGTAATCCTGCAAACAAACTCCTACCACGTTCCTGAAAACAACCCTAATGAAACTCATTGGATCACAAAAAATCTGAAACTACAAGAGGGGCTAGTTGGAAGTTTATTAGTGGGAATGGAAAGACAACAGACAGAATAATGGGAGGAGATAATAAATATATATGTGCATATATGAAAATGTCAGTGAAATCTGTTATATGTATTGATTCATGCTAAGACAAAAATATTCATACATATGGAGCTAGGTGCAAGTACTCTCCTCAGTGAGCATGTGTTCACATGGAACATTGGGGCCTTCGCACACAAAACCAGAATAGTACATCTCCCCCTCATAGAAGGTTCTGGACATAGCGCCTATCCCTAAGGTACCCTGAGCTCCTTTGAAGTCACTTTCATAACCTGTCTACTGATCTTCCATGTAGATCTCCCCTCAAAGATAGAGAGGCTCCCACGTGAAGCCGTCTTCACTCCTCCCCTCTGAGGTCTGCTGCAATGCAGTCTAAGGTGGGATGGAGGCTAGAACTTGTTCACCTGCAAAGTTCCATTTGTCATTCACAATGGTGTTGGAATCTTCTCACAAGGGTACCTTTCTCTCACTCACAGAAAGGCATCCTGGGGATGAGGGAGCCCTGTATCCATGCAAACCTTTTTTTAATTTTTTAAAATTTTATTTATTTTTGTATGTGTGTGAATGTACTGTCTGCATGCAAGTTTGTGCACTCGTGCAATGCTGCCGGGGTCAGAAGAGGGTGTCGGATTCCCTGGAACTGGAGTTAAAGATGGTTCTCAGCCACCATGTGGATGTTGGGGATAGAACCCGGGTCCTCTGCAAGAGTGGTCGGAGCTCTTAACCGCTAGGCCATCTCTCCAGCCCCCATGCAAACCTTTTTTAAAGACAGTCTCAGAATTCCTTTTGGGAATGAGATGGAGGGAATAGAGGTCATTTCATGACAGTTTCATATGGTGCCCTGTGCCTTGTGGTCACACTGTAATTTTCTGTCTTATTTTTTGAGAGAGAGAGAGAGAGAGAGAGAGAGAGAGAGAGAGAGAGAGAGAGAGAGAGAGAGAGATAAAGGCCAGAGGACAACCTACAGGAAATCAACTCTTTCTTTTCACCATGCAGGTTCTGAGTACTGAACTCAGGTCATCAGGCTCGTGGGTGAGCATCTTTGCCCAGGGCCATCTCACCAGCCCATCCACTGTAATTCCATGACAACCTGGTGTACTAGAATTATCAGGTGAAGCATCTGAGGTTCAAGGAGGCAATGTAAGTTCACCTGCAACTACTCAAGAGACAGTTCCTTCTCCAGGCTCAAGAGGCTGACTCAGAGCTGCCAGCTCCCCCCAAATCCATCCCTACCTGCCCATGAAGCTGCTTGTAGTCCTTCTTTTACAGAAGACACTAAACACAGAAGTAAAATCAATGAGAAATAATAAGTGTTTTTTAAAAAATGACTCCATAAAAAGACAAATGTAAAAACAATAAAAATAAAAGTATGGTTTTAAAAAAAACAATTGGGCAAAATCAGTGCAGGATGCCAGGAGAGATTAATTTGAATTTTAAAATCTGGAACATAAAACCACAGCCAAACAGCAAGGCAAAGCTGAGAATGGGGATGGGGGAGGTAGGGCTGGATGATGGGCAAGAAGCCTTCCCTGGGGAGGTGGTCTTAAACCTAATCTTTGAAGGGCTCTTTTCAAAGAAAATCTCAGAAGAGATGTAAAACTGTAAAATAAAAAACAAAAACCACCAAAGTGAAGTGATGGGGTGAGAGATGGTGCTCTGTGCAGGGACGTCCAGAAGCCATCGGCTTAACAGACCCAACTGTTGTGGGGGTGAGGGGGGTAAAGACAAGGATAGGTCAAGGGTCCATTGGCAACAGCAAGGAGGAGCTTCAGGGTCACTGCAGGAGTCTGCAGCAAGGCCGGGAGCAAGTAGGAGTGGTCAAAGGGCCACCCCAGTAAGCCGGAGACCAACCTTAGCTGGCTCCTAGCCAGAGGGGCTGAAGGGCGGCCTCACTGGCTCAAGGTCAAGAGACCACATGAGGGGCTGCAGAACGGCCAGACCCCAAGGGAGCAGAGTCCTCTGCTGTTGCAGAAGGGCTTGGCCCAGTTCTGCTTCCACGGACTGAGGAGGTGTCAGAGGCAGTAAGGGATCTGCTGCAGAAGAGCAATGCTCTTGGCAGGACATGGGGGGCCTGCTGGTGCTGACTGGCCTCTCCTTCAGCCAGGGAAGGGTCAGAGCACGTGGTCATCAGAATAGAGGAACAGAGGAGGAAAGCAAGATGTACAGGGGTACTGGTGGGGTGGACAGGGACTAGTGTGCCTAGTAACAATGGGTAGTTCATCAGGGGAAGGCATCCCTCCCTTCCCCATCCTGACATTCACATGTGCTCACATACTTCATACATGTACATGTCCCACCTGTGTTGCCCCAGCTCACATGTGCATACAAGCTGCCATGATCCTATGTGTCATTTTCTCCCCATCCCTACACACATGGGTGCACCTGCTTACACAGTCACATGTGCTCACACATATCACATCCTTGCCTGTAACTCACCTCCTCTCCTCAGCCTGGCATTCACACACATCTGCTCACACACTCCGTCATTTCACCTTTCCCCTCCCAACACTCACACGTGTGCCTGCGCACACACGGCACTGGCTCACATCTCCCGTCTCCCTGCCCCTGACGCTCATGCACACCCACGGGCAGGCAGAGATCTCTGCACACAAAGAAGCACAGTTTCATACACACATGTACACAGAAAGGAGAGGGAGAGAGAGAGAGAGAGAGAGAGAGAGAGAGAGAGAGAGAGAGAGAGAGAGAGAGAGAATGAACCAAGCTTTAACTCAGATTACCAAGATTTTCACCAGCCTCCGCAAAATTAGTGGAAAGGGTCAATGAAGTGAACACTACGTGAGGCCATACTTATTCAAGTTAAAAGATTCTCTGTCTTTCTAAAATTGTGACCTTTCTTCTCGCATATGGGGTTGGAGGGGGGGAGCGTTACAATATCCCTTCCATTCAGGAAGAACAATGATAAAGGACAACAGAATTTGTCCCTCATGTCTTTTCTTGGCAAAACACAAAGCTGTCCTATATTGGTTTCCATCGATTATTTTTTTTCCCCTTCTGTGAACTCCAGATCCAGGAAGCCACATCTCTGGTCTACACCATGGTTTCTGGAACAGGCAAAGCACCCCCTGCCTCCAGTCCATTATCCTGGGAGTATGTTTTACTCTTGTTGTCCTGAACTAGGATCTAATTGATGTCCTCTGATGGCTGATTCCCTCCTGTGTCCCTTAGACACCCCTCTGCTGGGAGGCAGTGCTGGCCTTTCCGGTGCGGCTCTGCACTCTGGCAGCCCAAGCTTCAAAGCCCTCCCTAGCACCACCGTGAAGGTGCTGCATTCCAGAAAGGGCTCATTTCAGTGTGCTGCTTGGCCATGGCATCCCTTAATCACAGTACTCTACATCTCACTTCATGTCCCTTAACCCAGTTCACCTTTGGAGCATCATTAGCACCCCGTGAAGGAGAGAGCAGAGATCACTGCATCTACTTTTTAAGCCAAGGCAGTTAAGGCTTAAAGAGAGAGAATACCAAAGCCCCCAGCCCTGGCTCAGAGCCCCTTCCTTGTTGCCGTGTGTCTGCCCCTTCTCCTCGGCCTGAGGCCACCATGCTTCTGCTCTGCACAGATCTAGGCTGCCTCCCCTGCCGCCCCCCTGCCCTCTTCACAGCAGAGAAAACCATTTCTGTTATAGATTTGCTCTCTCCATACAAAGCATGCAGAACAGTGTTGCTTGGCTTATAGTGTTCTTTCCATGGGCAGCTGTGGGGCTAGATGGGTGTGCAAGGCAAATCCTAGTTGCTGTGTGATGTCTGACAGCAGCATGTGTACACCCATACTGTGATTTGAGTAGTTGCACTCAACTGTGTAGTTACTGGGCTGGAGCTATTTATAGAACTGTGTCCACAGACCTGAGCCCTTTAACCTGTGATCTTACAAAAATTATGGCACCTATTCTAAAAACAGTTTTGAAAGGGAATAGGAAGAAAATGTTTTCTCTGGTTTTTCTGGGCAAAGATAAAAACACATTACTATAAGATACCATTTATTAAGCATGTATTATGGGCCAGTGTTATACATATGTGGCCTCTAGTCTTTCTAACAGAGCTATGAATAGACATGACCACCTCTAATTTATAGATAAGGAAGCAGAGGCCAGGACCAGCCACTGAACTATTCATGAGTCCCATGGAATGTGCATCAGTCTTCTTTCCAGTACCCTGCAGACAAAGACTCACACCACCTTAAATATACAAACAAGACAATGCAGCTTTGGCCTGTTCAAATAGAAACTTCCTTACTCTTCATATATCTCTGGATCCTCTACATCTGGAACATTTTTTTTTCTGTACACAGATGTTTAACAAATAGCTATAGATCATAAAAAAGTCACTCAAGCAAGCAAAACCTTGATTGGTCAGAATCTGCCAATTCAGAGCCTCAAGTAAATCACTGAGCTTCTATTTTAAATGAAACAGGCAAATTATAGCATAAGATTTGTGTCTGCTCTCCTCAGGTGAGGATCAGACAGGTTGCTGAGTAGGTGGGTGAGTGGACGGATGGATGGATGGATGGATGGATGGATGGATGGATGGATGGATGGAGACTACATGAATACTTGCCATGGAGTCAGTGTTCTGCCCTGTATGAGTGTCATATTTGGTGAGAATGGATTAATGTAAGCTTGACTCCCATGGCCCAAGAATATGTCTGCTCTTCAGTAGGATCAAAGGCAAGACTGAAGACTACCTTGTTCTAGGATTTACATTACATGTTGCATGGAGAACAGAATTATATTATAATAATATGATTTTATGATCTTATGGATGTTATTACAAAATTATAATAATGTTTCCAACATGTGCATTGCATTATAGTAATTGAAGTAGGAATACAGTCAGAGAGGAAAAAATGAAAACTTCTAGTAGTCTAGATGGAAAAATTCAGTCTATTGAGTTGACTCTTAGTTCACTTGACAATTAAATTACCCAAGCTAACCAGTCTCAGTTAATCAAGGTTAGAGTGCAATTGGGACTGACTCCACAGATTACTTATACCCTGATGACCAACCAGGTCCATAAATACATTCTCCCCGGACATAAACAGAAAGCAGCTCTGACTTCTCAACACTTGCATGCACCAGTTGCTGGTATTGGCTCCCCACTGCCCTAATACAAGTGAGAAGAAAGTGGGCCACAGACTCAGCCAGCTCTGAGCATGGCCTGGCTACTGCTTAACAATACAAGGCACACTGTTCTGTCCTTCAGAATCTCTGTCTCCTCATCTATGAAGTGGGATGACACCATCTGATGTCTGGAGTCACTGATATGTTTTTATTGTCATTTTCTTGCTGACACGGTTTCATATAGCCTAGGATAAGTTCAGAGGATGAGCCCAAACTCCTGATTCTTCTGATTCTATCGCCTTTATACCCCCAAGTGCTTTGACTTCAGGTAGGTACCACCATATCCGGTGTAGGCAGTGCTGGGGATCAAACCCTGTGCCTCTATATGCTGGGCAAGCACTCTACCAACTTAGCTATAGACCCATCCTTTGGAAATTAAATATTTTTCATCTGTCTTCACTCTTCAGAGACAAGTTTTTTAAAAAAGATGTATGGATTGTTTATTAGCTTTTCATTGCTGTGACAAAATTCTAGACAAAGATAAACAACTTAAGGAAGGAAAGATTTATTTTGACTTATAGTCTTAGAGATGTGGGCCCATGGTCAAATGGTTCTGTTGCTTTTAAGCCTGTGGTAAAGCAGCGTAATGGCAAAAAGACATGGAGGGGAAATCTCACCTTATGGTGCCAAAAGGGATTAGGAAAGAGGGAGAAGCAAGGAAAAGAAGGAGGGAAGGAGAAAAGAATGGAGAGAGAGAGAGAGAGAGAGAGAGAGAGAGAGAAGATCTGGGGACAAGACATACTCTTCAAATGTATACCCCAGCAACCTAATTCCATCAGCTAACTCCTACCTCTTAATAACCCATCTAGTTATGAATCCCTCAGCGACTTAATCCAAGATCCAGTCACCTGTCCACTGCACCACCACCGGGGACCAACCCTTCAACCCATAAGTGGGTGGGTGGAGTTGCGTTTCATATTCAAACAGCAACACAATTAGTTACAGCAACAAGGCAAGGGTTAAAGTGACAGCAAAATAAGAAAAGAGTTAAAGCAGAGATGCAGCAGAAGCCAGAAGCAAGGCCATCAAGGTGACAAGGATCTAGGAGGTAGGCACACAGGAGCCTGAACATCACAGAAGCGACTGTGATCAAAGAAGAATGGCCATTCATTCAATGCACAGGGTTCCTAAGAGAAACACCAGATGACTAGATGTAGAACTGTAGTTGACTATAGGACCAGAGGAGGTTGTCTCCTTGGATACCTCTTAGATAGCCCTGCATGATGTAACACCTCCTGATCACATCTTCAACCACTCCTATGATGGACGGACAACCTCCTACTAAAGACCCTTTCTGTACCAGGAGCTCATTTAGGGGAGGGAATATGAGAGAGGAAAAATGGCAGGGTCAGTCTCAGGGTCAGTTGTAATAGTATGACAGTCTGGGATAAATCTAAACTAGTAACAGTATATTACAGACTACCAACTTTATAATCCTTTAAAATATTGTTTCTCCTAAAACAGCATAAAAATGTTAGGTATTGAAAAATGATGGGCTCAGGGGCGTTCACCCCAGATATCTCTTGTGATACAGCTAATCTGGACTACAGGTCACACCCATAACTCCACACCCATGGAAGATCCTCTTGTGAGGTACCCTCTTATGAGCACTGAGTTGAGAATCCCCACAAGAAGATCAGCTGGGGAGAAGGCATCTCTCCTCTATCTGGGGCTGTCAGTGGGCACACACGACCAAAACTCTCCTTCACAGTTCTGGGTCAATTCAAGCATACAATTGACCACCTAATGGTGGGTGAATTGGGCCCCACCATTAAGAATTACTGTAAGAGCCGGGCGTGGTAGTGCACACCTTTAATCCCAGCACTCAGGAGGCAGAGGCAGAGGCAGAGGCAGAGGCAAGTGGATCTATGTGAGTTCAAGGACAGCCTGGTCTACAGAGTGAGCTCCAGGCCAGCTGGAACTAAAGGGAGACCCTGGCTCAAAAGAAAAAAAAAAAAAAAAGAATTTTGGCCTGACTGACTGACTGAAACAGTGAACTTCTGCTCAAAACAGTCAAATTCCTCATGGAGAATATTGAGAAAGACTGAGAAAGATGAAAAGCATGTTTGGCACAATGCATGAGCTCTGGCAGGGTGGGGGAATGGGCAGGAACACGGGTCTAGATTTGTTAAAAAGAAATAAATTTAAAAAAAAAAAGAATTTTGGCCTGGAAATTTTTAAGTAGGTAAAAAAAAAATTATGAGCTTTCAAATCAAGTCTGTGTATGTGGAATGCTACACACTGAAGTTAAATAAACTAACCAGTGAGCAATGTCTTATCATTCATAGTGAACAAAGAAAGAAAAAAGGCATGGGCACAGGATTAATAAATGCCAGAGTCTAGATTTGAATGCTAGCAGTTGAACTCAAACCATACAGCATTTCTGTTTAAAGAGAAGTTAAAGGATCAGAATCATCCACTAAATTGGTACTGTCTTCTGTGGTCCTTGCTCTGGAGGTCTCCTGCCAGAAGACAGGCGTCAGAGTCTTTGTCTCTTCAGACTAGTTATCTTCTAGTTCAGGGCAACAAATATATGTTCTTAATAGAAAAGGGATCAAAGAGCCTGTATTCTTCCTTGGTCTGAAAAACACAAGCTTCAGCTAATTCATCAGGCACATATTCTTTTACAGAATGTCACCAAACTAGTCAATCTGTATTTAAGAAAAGCAGGGATACACATACTCCCTTTTTTGAGTAGGAAAGACTATTATCTTTGTCCAGTCAACAGATCAAGTTTTACAAAGTCACTAAAAATGAACAAGTGATAATTACAAGTTACTAGGGTGTCCACCCTTCCAAGAGCTTCTTAACAGCTGTGGACACACATGATCTTCCTCCACTGTTATATTCAATTCCAGCTGCTAAATCAACTACATGGTGCAAGAGGCTACACCAAAAGCAAATTAGCAAACTACAGAAATGAGCTTCTAGAACTGGGAAATGAGTCTCCAAGAGACAGAGTGAAATCTGAGCCCCACTTACCCCAACCCGGGCTGGTGCTGCGAGTAATTGCTGTGAAACCTGCTGTTCTCAGATCCACCAGCCGCACTCTGGTCATCGCACTAAACAGGCTTACAACCAAATGTTCTCCAGGCAACATAAGTGCATAACACACTTTACCTTAGATTAGGCTCCGCTGTGTCCATCTGATTTTTATTTGCTTGTTTGTTTGTTTACATGAATTTTTAATAGTCCACATATCTTTCTTTTCCTACTTTAAAAAGTTCTGAACGGGCGTGGTGGCGCACGCCTTTAATCCTAGCACTGGGGAGGCAGAGGCAGGTGGATCTCTGTGAGTTTAAGGCCAGCCTGGTCTACAGAGTGAGCTCCAGGCCAGCTGGGACTTAAAGGGAGACCCTGTCTCAAAAATACAAAAGAAAAAAAAAAAAGTTCTGGTCAAATGAGTCACCAGGAAAGTAAGACTCACCCGTGTGGGGGGGGGGGGTACACACACCCGCACATGCATGTGTAGATCCAAACCAAGAAAATCGTTTTGGTTTGCTCTTTTTTAATTTAATTTTTATTAGCTTAAAAAGCAGCAGGTTTCCTCATGGAATTTTTTAAATTTTTTAACTTATTATTTTTATTTTAAGTATATGAATGTATACGCAATCTTTAAGTATATGCAGTCTTCCACCATGGCTTTACGACATTCAAATGATAAACAATTTGGATCAAGTAGAAGAATACTGTCCTTTTTTAAGCCTTGGACATGGCAATCCTGGAACTCAATGGTTAACACCTTTATCCAGGAAAGGGTAAGGAGCTAGAAAAAGAACAGGCAGAATGTGGGATGTTAGTGTACTGTGATCTCCAGCTCCTTAACCCAGAGATCTTACTATCAGAAGTAAGGAAACTGAAAGTTAGGTGTAGTTGCTAAGTGTTCCAACAAAGCGAATCTTACAAATACCACATGTTCTCTCATTTATGTGGATTCTACCATCTAATTATTATGTGTGCTTGCTTATATGGAATGAGGTGTAGAGGCTGGGAAATTGGAAAGGGGCTTGCGAGAGGAAGAAAAAGCTTTTAGGGAAAGAATTGGGGAGGGCAATAGAACGTGAAAACTGAATGGGGTGTACTGGGGTGGGAGAGTCCAAGTGGGGAGTTCAGGGGCCAGAGAAATGGGGAAATTAGGGAGTATGGATGGCCAACCGACACTAAGTACGTACAAAAAGTCCATACGGAAGGGCTGGAGAGATAGGTCAGCAGTTAAAAGCACTGGTTTTTTTAGAAGACCCAGGTTTGGTTCCTACCACCCACATGGCAGCTAACAACCATCCCTAACTCCAGTCTCAGGGGATTCAACACCTTCTTCTAATCTTCAGGGGCATTGCAAAACACAGGTATAGTTACATAACATGCAGGCAATATACTCATATACATAAAATTAAAAATTATTTTTTGTCATTTTGACACTGGGTCTCCCTATAGCCCCAGCTNTTTAAAATAGAAACAAAAACCAACAATTAATTTATGTGGTGGCGATATGGTTCTCTTTGCATGGCCGTCCTTAAGCATCTGCTTAACCGACGACCCACCTGTTTTGGGGGTGAGGTTTGTCCCTCCCCAGGACGTCATAGTCACTTTTCCCTTGGCCACAGCAATTAGGAGCTTAATTTTCCCTGCAGGAGTCTGCAGCAAGGCCGGGAGCAAGTAGGAGTGGTCAAAGGGCCACCCCAGTAAGCCGGAGACCAACCTTAGCTGGCTCCTAGCCAGAGGGGCTGAAGGGCGGCCTCACTGGCTCAAGGTCAAGAGACCACATGAGGGGCTGCAGAACGGCCAGACCCCAAGGGAGCAGAGTCCTCTGCTGTTGCAGAAGGGCTTGGCCCAGTTCTGCTTCCACGGACTGAGGAGGTGTCAGAGGCAGTAAGGGATCTGCTGCAGAAGAGCAATGCTCTTGGCAGGACATGGGGGGCCTGCTGGTGCTGACTGGCCTCTCCTTCAGCCAGGGAAGGGTCAGAGCACGTGGTCATCAGAATAGAGGAACAGAGGAGAAAGCAAGATGTTACAGGGGTAACTGGTGGGGTGGACAGGGGACTAGTGTGCCTAGGTAACAATGGGTAGTTTCAACAGGGAAGGCATCCCTCCTTCCCCCATCCTGACATTCAGATTGCTCACAATACTTCAATACATGTTCATTCCCCCTGTGTTGCCCCACTCACTGTGCATACAAGCTGCCATATACTATGTGTCAGTTTCACCCCATCCAGACACATACATGGGTGCACCTGCTTACACAGTCACATGTGCTCACACATATTCACACACATCCTTGCCCTGTAACTCACCTCCTCTCCTCAGCCTGGCATTCACACACATCTGCTCACACACTCCGTCATTTCACCTTTCCCCTCCCAACACTCACACGTGTGCCTGCGCACACACGGCACTGGCTCACATCTCCCGTCTCCCTGCCCCTGACGCTCATGCACACCCACGGGCAGGCAGAGATCTCTGCACACAAAGAAGCACAGTTTCATACACACATGTACACAGAAAGAGAGGGAGAGAGAGAGAGAGAAGAGAGAGAGAGAGAGAGATAGAGAGAGAGGAGAGGAGGAGAATGAAACCAAGCTTTAACTCAGATTACCAAGATTTTCACCAGCCTCCGCAAAATTAGTGGAAAGGGTCAATGAAGTGAACACTACGTGAGGCCATACTTATTCAAGTTAAAAGATTCTCTGTCTTTCTAAAATTGTGACCTTTCTTCTCGCATATGGGGTTGGAGGGGGGGAGCGTTACAATATCCCTTCCATTCAGGAAGAACAATGATAAAGGACAACAGAATTTGTCCCTCATGTCTTTTCTTGGCAAAACACAAAGCTGTCCTATATTGGTTTCCATCGATTATTTTTTTCCCCATTCCTTAACTCCAGATCCAGGAAGCCACATCTCTGGTCTACACCATGGTTTCTGGAACAGGCAAAGCACCCCCTGCCTCCAGTCCATTATCCTGGGAGTATGTTTTACTCTTGTTGTCCTGAACTAGGATCTAATTGATGTCCTCTGATGGCTGATTCCCTCCTGTGTCCCTTAGACACCCCTCTGCTGGGAGGCAGTGCTGGCCTTTCCGGTGCGGCTCTGCACTCTGGCAGCCCAAGCTTCAAAGCCCTCCCTAGCACCACCGTGAAGGTGCTGCATTCCAGAAAGGGCTCATTTCAGTGTGCTGCTTGGCCATGGCATCCCTTAATCACAGTACTCTACATCTCACTTCATGTCCCTTAACCCAGTTCACCTTTGGAGCATCATTAGCACCCCGTGAAGGAGAGAGCAGAGATCACTGCATCTACTTTTTAAGCCAAGGCAGTTAAGGCTTAAAGAGAGAGAATACCAAAGCCCCCAGCCCTGGCTCAGAGCCCCTTCCTTGTTGCCGTGTGTCTGCCCCTTCTCCTCGGCCTGAGGCCACCATGCTTCTGCTCTGCACAGATCTAGGCTGCCTCCCCTGCCGCCCCCCTGCCCTCTTCACAGCAGAGAAAACCATTTCTGTTATAGATTTGCTCTCTCCATACAAAGCATGCAGAACAGTGTTGCTTGGCTTATAGTGTTCTTTCCATGGGCAGCTGTGGGGCTAGATGGGTGTGCAAGGCAAATCCTAGTTGCTGTGTGATGTCTGACAGCAGCATGTGTACACCCATACTGTGATTTGAGTAGTTGCACTCAACTGTGTAGTTACTGGGCTGGAGCTATTTATAGAACTGTGTCCACAGACCTGAGCCCTTTAACCTGTTCTTAACAAAAATTAATGGCAACCATTCAAAAACAGTTTTGAAAGGACTAGAAGAAAATGTTTTTCTCTTGGTTTTTCTGGGCAAAGAATAGAAAACATTACGATAAGATACCAACCATTTATTAGCATGATTAAATGGGCCAGTGTATACATATTTGCTCTAGTCCTTCTAACAGAGCTATGAATAGACATGACCACCTCTAATTTATAGATAAGGAAGCAGAGGCCATGACCAGCCACTGAACACTATTATGAGTCCAATGAATGTGCATCAGTCTTTCTTCTTTCCAGTACCCTGCAGACAAAGACTCACACCACCTTAAATATACAAACAAGACAATGCAGCTTTGGCCTGTTCAAATAGAAACTTCCTTACTCTTCATATATCTCTGGATCCTCTACATCTGGAACATTTTTTTTTCTGTACACAGATGTTTAACAAATAGCTATAGATCATAAAAAAGTCACTCAAGCAAGCAAAACCTTGATTGGTCAGAATCTGCCAATTCAGAGCCTCAAGTAAATCACTGAGCTTCTATTTTAAATGAAACAGGCAAATTATAGCATAAGATTTGTGTCTGCTCTCCTCAGGTGAGGATCAGACAGGTTGCTGAGTAGGTGGGTGAGTGGACGGATGGATGGATGGATGGGATGGATGGATGGAGATTGATGGAGGGATGGAGACACATGAGATGAATACTTGCCATGGAGGCAGTGTTCTGGCCTGCTGCCCTGTATGAGTGTCCATATTTGGTGAGAAATGGATTAATGTAAGCTTGCTCTCCATGGCCCAAAGAATATGGCTGCTCTTCCAGGTAAGTAGGATCAAAGGCAAGACTGAAGACTACCTTGTTCTAGGATTTACATTACATGTTGCATGAGAACAGAATTATAATTATAATAATTGATTTTAACTGGATCTTTATGATGTATATTAAAAATTATAAGAAGTTTTCCAACATGTGCATTGCATTATAGTAATTGAAGTAGGAATACAGTCAGAGAGGAAAAAATGAAAACTTCTAGTAGTCTAGATGGAAAAATTCAGTCTATTGAGTTGACTCTTAGTTCACTTGACAATTAAATTACCCAAGCTAACCAGTCTCAGTTAATCAAGGTTAGAGTGCAATTGGGACTGACTCCACAGATTACTTATACCCTGATGACCAACCAGGTCCATAAATACATTCTCCCCGGACATAAACAGAAAGCAGCTCTGACTTCTCAACACTTGCATGCACCAGTTGCTGGTATTGGCTCCCCACTGCCCTAATACAAGTGAGAAGAAAGTGGGCCACAGACTCAGCCAGCTCTGAGCATGGCCTGGCTAACTGCTTAACCAATCCTAAGGCCACGTTCTGTCCTTCAGATCTCTGTCTCCTCAGCTATGAAGTGGGATGACACCATCTGATGTCTGGAGTCACTGATATGTTTTTATTGTCATTTTCTTGCTGACACGGTTTCATATAGCCTAGGATAAGTTCAGAGGATGAGCCCAAACTCCTGATTCTTCTGATTCTATCGCCTTTATACCCCCAAGTGCTTTGACTTCAGGTAGGTACCACCATATCCGGTGTAGGCAGTGCTGGGGATCAAACCCTGTGCCCGCTATATGCGGGCAAGCACTCTACCCCTTAGCCATAGACCACATCCGTTGAAATTAAATAGTTTTTTCATCTTCTGTCACTCTTCGAACAAGTTTTTTTACAAAAGATGTATGGATTGGTTTATTAGAGTTTCATTGCTGGTGACAAAATTCATAAGACAAAGAGAACAACTTAAGGAAGGAAAGATTTCTTTGACTTATAGTCTTAGAGATGTGGGCCCATGGTCACATGGATTTTTGCTTTTAGGCCTTTGGTAACGCAGGCGTATGGCAAAACGACCTGGAGGGGCAATCCCCTCTGGTGCCAAAAGGGATAGGCAGCGAAGAAGCAGGCAAAGAGGAGGGCCAGGAGCCCGCATGGAGAGAGAGAGCGCGAGAGCGCGAGCGCGCGCGCCGCTCGATGGGCCAAAGCCCAACTCCCTCATGTCAACTGTCTACCCACAGCCCCCTAATTCCATCAGCTAACTCCTACCTCTTAATAACCCATCTAGTTATGAATCCCTCAGCGACTTAATCCAAGATCCAGTCACCTGTCCACTGCACCACCACCGGGGACCAACCCTTCAACCCATAAGTGGGTGGGTGGAGTTGCGTTTCATATTCAAACAGCAACACAATTAGTTACAGCAACAAGGCAAGGGTTAAAGTGACAGCAAAATAAGAAAAGAGTTAAAGCAGAGATGCAGCAGAAGCCAGAAGCAAGGCCATCAAGGTGACAAGGATCTAGGAGGTAGGCACACAGGAGCCTGAACATCACAGAAGCGACTGTGATCAAAGAAGAATGGCCATTCATTCAATGCACAGGGTTCCTAAGAGAAACACCAGATGACTAGATGTAGAACTGTAGTTGACTATAGGACCAGAGGAGGTTGTCTCCTTGGATACCTCTTAGATAGCCCTGCATGATGTAACACCTCCTGATCACATCTTCAACCACATCCTCGTGTGGACGACAACCTCCTACGAAAGACACTTTCTGTACGGAGCTCATTTAGGGGAGGGGAAATATAGGAAAGGAAAAAATGGGGCAGGGTCAGTCTCAGGGTCAGTTGTAATAGTATGACAGTCTGGGATAAATCTAAACTAGTAACAGTATATTACAGACTACCAACTTTATAATCCTTTAAAATATTGTTTCTCCTAAAACAGCATAAAAATGTTAGGTATTGAAAAATGATGGGCTCAGGGGCGTTCACCCCAGATATCTCTTGTGATACAGCTAATCTGGACTACAGGTCACACCCATAACTCCACACCCATGGAAGATCCTCTTGTGAGGTACCCTCTTATGAGCACTGAGTTGAGAATCCCCACAAGAAGATCAGCTGGGGAGAAGGCATCTCTCCTCTATCTGGGGCTGTCAGTGGGCACACACGACCAAAACTCTCCTTCACAGTTCTGGGTCAATTCAAGCATACAATTGACCACCTAATGGTGGTGTGAATTGACCTCCCCCACCATTAGAATTACTGTAAGAGCCAGGGCTGATAAGTGCACACCTTTAGATCCAGCACTCAGGAGGCAAGGCAGAGGCAGAGGCAGAGGCAAGTGGATCTATGGGAGTTCAAGGACAGCCTGGTCAACCCCCCTACAGAGTGAGCTCTCAGCCAGCTGGAACTAAGGGAGCCCTGGCTCAAAAGAAAAAAAAAAAAAAAAGAATTGGCCTGACGTGACTGACTGAAACAGTGAACTTCTGCTTGCTCAAAACAGCCAAATTCCTCATGGAGAATATTGAAAAAGACTGAGAAGATGAAAGCATGTTTGGCACAAATGCTGAGCTCTGGCAGGGTGGGGGAATGGGCAGGAAAAATCGGGCTAGATTTTGTTAAAAAGAAATAAATGTAAAAAAAAAAAGAATTTTTTTTTCTTTTTGGCCTGGAAATTTTTAAGTAGGTAAAAAAAAAATTATGAGCTTTCAAATCAAGTCTGTGTATGTGGAATGCTACACACTGAAGTTAAATAAACTAACCAGTGAGCAATGTCTTATCATTCATAGTGAACAAAGAAAGAAAAAAGGCATGGGCACAGGATTAATAAATGCCAGAGTCTAGATTTGAATGCTAGCAGTTGAACTCAAACCATACAGCATTTCTGTTTTAAAAGAGAAATTAAAGGATCAAAATCAATCCCTAAATGGTACTGTCAACGTCTGTGGTCCTTGCTCTGGAGGTCTCCTGCCAGAAGACAGGCGTCAGAGTCTTTGTCTCTTCAGACTAGTTTATCTTATAGTTTCAGGCAAAAAAAAAAAATAGATGTTCTGAAGAGAAAAGGGATCAAAGAGCCTGTATTCTTCCTTCCTTGAGTCTTGGGAAAAACACAGCTTCAGCTAATTCTCAGGCCACATATTCTTTTAACAGAATGTCCCAAACTAGTCAAATCTGTGATTTAAGAAAAAGCAGGGATACACATACTCCCTTTTTTGAGTAGGAAAGACTATTATCTTTGTCCAGTCAACAGATCAAGTTTTACAAAGTCACTAAAAATGAACAAGTGATAATTACAAGTTACTAGGGTGTCCACCCTTCCAAGAGCTTCTTAACAGCTGTGGACACACATGATCTTCCTCCACTGTTATATTCAATTCCAGCTGCTAAATCAACTACATGGTGCAAGAGGCTACACCAAAAGCAAATTAGCAAACTACAGAAATGAGCTTCTAGAACTGGGAAATGAGTCTCCAAGAGACAGAGTGAAATCTGAGCCCCACTTACCCCAACCCGGGCTGGTGCTGCGAGTAATTGCTGTGAAACCTGCTGTTCTCAGATCCACCAGCCGCACTCTGGTCATCGCACTAAACAGGCTTACAACCAAATGTTCTCCAGGCAACATAAGTGCATAACACACTTTACCTTAGATTAGGCTCCGCTGTGTCCATCTGATTTTTATTTGCTTGTTTGTTTTGTTTACATGAATTAATAGTCCACATATCTTTCTTTTCCTACTTTAAAAAGTTCTGAAACGGGGCGTGGTGGCGCACGCCCTTGATCCGAGCAATTGGGGAGGCAAGAGGCAGGTGGAATCTCTGGAGATTTAAGGCCAGCCTGGTCTGACAAGTGAGCTTCCAGCCACTGGGACTTAAGGGAGACCCTGTCTCAAAATAAAAAAAAAGAAAAAAGATTCGGGTCAAATAGAGTCACGCAGGAAATAAAGACTCAACCAGGTGTGGGGGGGGGGTAACACACACCCGCACATGCATTGATAGATCCAAACCAAGAAAATCGTTTTGGTTTGCTCTTTTTTAATTATAAAAATTAAAAAAAAAAAAAAAAAAAAAAAAAAAAAAATTTTTTAATTGTTTTTAACTTATTTATTTTTATTTTAAGTCTATAATGAATGTATACGCAATCTTTAAGTATATGCAGTCTTCCACCATGGCTTTACGACATTCAAATGATAAACAATTTGGATCAAGTAGAAGAATACTGTCCTTTTTTAAGCCTTGGACATGGCAATCCTGGAACTCAATGGTTAACACCTTTATCCAGGAAAGGGTAAGGAGCTAGAAAAAGAACAGGCAGAATGTGGGATGTTAGTGTACTGTGATCTCCAGCTCCTTGACCCAGAGATCTTACTATCAGAAGTAAGGAAACTGAAAGTTAGGTGTAGTTGCTAAGTGTTCCAACAAAGAAAATCTTACAAATACCACATGTTCTCACATATATATGTGATTCTAAACATCTAATTATTATGTGTGCTTGCTTATATGGAATGAGGTGTAGAGGCTGGGAAATTGGAAAGGGGCTTGCGAGAGGAAGAAAAAGCTTTTAGGGAAAGAATTGGGGAGGGCAATAGAACGTGAAAACTGAATGGGGTGTACTGGGGTGGGAGAGTCCAAGTGGGGAGTTCAGGGGCCAGAGAAATGGGGAAATTAGGGAGTATGGATGGCCAACCGACACTAAGTAAAGTACAAAACATAAGGTAGAGGTGGCTAGAGAGTGGGTCAGCAGTTAAAGCACTGGTTTTTTTTTTTTTTTTTTTTTTTTTTTTTAGTTTAAAAAAATAAAAAAAAAAAAAGAAAAAAAAACCTGAAAGATATGGCAGGACAGTTATGGCAAGAATACATATCTGATGGGGTGGGGGTGGGGGGGAAGAAGGGAAATATGCCTGATCGGAATTGGAAAATGATGTATAAATGCACACACCATCATAAAAATTAAATTAAAAAAAAAAAAAAAAAAAAAAAAAAGCACTGGTTTCTTGTGCAGATGACCAGGGATCAATTCCCACATGGCAGCTAAAAACCATCTATAACTCCAGTTCTAGAGGATCCGACACCCTCTTCTGACCTCCACGGTGCACCTATCTACATGAAACCAACATACTCATGCACATAACCCAGGCTATGGTACTTGGTTACGACAGCCCAAGATGACTACATTTGCCTGTGTGTTGTGACCATGAACTCACTTGAGTAGAGCTCATGGGGTTGAACGGCAGCTCCTGGAGCCTATCAGGGGGTGTTTGGCCTGTCCTCTCCTATACCGTGTCACTTTTAACACTGTCATAACCAAGTACCACAGACTGGGTTGCTTAAAAAGCATGAATTTATATTACTGGGCTTAACTTTCTCTTGAGATTTGTCCCATTCAGAAGTGATTGTTCCCCTCCTGTGTTCTCCAAGTACAGCAGATGCTAATTTGAGTACTCACCACCCCTGAACCAATCAGCTCCAGCATGAGTATGAATAAATAAGGTTCAAAATATGATTTCTAAAAGACTGTGTGTCCAAACATTCCACATACTCCCTGGCATCAAATCTGAGTGTTAAGACAAATAATACCCAGCTTGCCAGGAAGCAGGATCAAGACTGGAAGAAAAATCATCCTGTCATGTAAATTGTACCATCTGACAACAGTTCCCCTGAGTTTAACAGAGATAAGAACATCCAGTCCACCTTTACTTCTGCCAAAGCTGTTTTTCCCTGATGGCTGGAGAGATAAAAGACCTGAAACCACAAATATGAGCAAGTGAATTTGTAAGATCTAGATACTTTCCTAACAGAAAATGGTTTTTAGAAAGAATATCAAACTATGAGAGACATCAAGCTGTTGTTATCTTTAAGGTCCCAAATGGCCATATCTTCAGAAGGAACTTATATCCATTGTGGGACTTGCCACAAGATGTACCCCAGACTTAAAAATGCTGCCACTGGTTTTCTGGGTGATTGGACCCCTTCCAAGGTATCTTCTTTCCAACAACCACAGGCAAGATCCCAGTGAGAGTGGAGGTTTCAAGAAGGACCACAATCATCTTGAAACTATTAACTGGAGGTATAACAAAGAACAATGCTCATAGGAATATTACCAGGAAGATAGGAATTAGGTTCTTTCCAGAGAGGGCTGAGGAATGGTAGTGAGACTGTCTTTTAATCAGGAGCAAGATAGGAAAAGGGCCATGTTGTTGTGTTTTCTGGCAGGGAGGGAGACGGCACTGGCTGAGTGGCATGGAAACCTCAAGAAGTTGCTCAATGGGAATTCCACAGAGACTGGATAAGGACTTTTAGTATGACTATGCAGATCAGGAGCTAAGCACGGGTTGGCTGTCCTCCAGGGAGTCCGTCTTCCTCCTCTGTGAGTCTACCAAAGTATCCGATAGTTCACTCTCAGAGATGTTCCTAAACTTTAAGAGTGCAGAACACGGGCTGGAGAGATGGCCTAGCGGTTAAGAGCGCCGACCGCTCTTGCAGAGGACCTGGGTTCGATCCCCAGCACCCACATGGCGGCTGAGAACCATCCGAAACTCCAATTCCAGGAGAACTCCAGGTCCAGGGGAATCCGACACCCTCTTCTGACCTCCGTGGCATTGCACGACACGGGTGCACAAACCTGCATGCAGATAGTACATTCATACACATACAGAAATAAATTAAAAAAAAAAAAAAGAGTGCAGAACACTTTGCCTATCACCAGGAAAGGGTAAGGAGCTAGAAAAAGAAGAGGAAGAATGTGGGATGTTAATGTACTGTGATCTCCAGCTCCTTGACCCAGAGATCTTACTATCAGGAGTAAGGAAACTGAAAGTTGGGTTTAGTTGCTAAGTGTTCCAACAAAGAAAATCTTACAAATACCACATGTTCTCTCACTTATGTGGATTCTACCATCTAATTATTATGTGTCAAAGGACGAAACATCCTTCCAAGAGATGCCTGGAACCACACAGAGGCCATCATTTTCACAGCCCAAATCAGGCTGACCTTGACCCCAGTGACAGGACAAGGGATCTGGGAAAAGCCACATGGAAGGATGACCCTCTCTTAATTCAACTCAGAAAGGAAGTAAAACAACCAGACAATCCATCTATCTGATTGTCAGGGGTCCATAAATTGTCACGTTCTTCAAGGCTGAGGAAGAGAAGCATATTGTCCAGGGGTTGGGACCTCAGCATGCTCGTTCCAAAGGCACACAACTAAGGTCATGGTGATGTGCTTTGCCATAAATCCAATCCATCCCTGCATTGTCATCTTCCGGGACAATCAGCACTGTTTGAACATACCCTCAACACCCAGAAGTCTTCCAAACTCTTTGTTCAATGTAATTAAAACTTCCTAGCTTCTGAAAATTCCTAAAAGAAAAGATCGGCAACCCATGAATGGAAGATAAAGAAAACACACACACACACACACAAAGACACAACATTGGCAAAAAGCAATGACATGTACACATCACCAACATGTATCTCTTGAAACCCTCAAAGTGTTCACATGCCCATACTAGAAGAGCAATGACGTTCTAACATGTCTGGTACTAGCTCCACGTGCTTAAGGACTTGGAGGAAGGAGAGACTTAGCCGGAACGCTAAAAGTACTGATGGAGAAAAAGGGTGGGAACTGAGGCTTAAAAGATGGGCAGACATTTCCAAAAGTAGACAGGATATGAACAAGCAAGAGCCAGCATCAGTAAATACACAGAGGCAGAGTCCTGCAGAGGGAGAGGATATGAGAACTATGTAGCTGGGTGTTAGGATGTGTGGACATAATGATTCCTCCTTTCATTCATTAATAAACACTTATTGGCCACCTATGATGTAACATATAGCTTCCTACGTAATGAGGATTCCACAGTAAACAACAACAAAATACTCTGCTGTCCCTTGTTGTACTCTAGCAAGAATGGTATAAAATGATTATACGTGACAGGTGATGACAAAAATTATATGGAAAAGTAAAGTAGAATTAGGGTTTCTAGTCAGGATCTTTGCCCTCCTGCCTGAAATACTCACATATTTGCAAAATATTGAATGCACAATGGTTTATACAACACCAAACATCAGGCAGCAAAGGTCAGTGGATTCTAATAGATAAGAAACAAACAAGGTGAGCCCTACACCCATCTCAACTGGAGAGTTTCTATTTCAAGACACAGGAGGGGAACATAGGTAGAGCCCCAGCAGACTCCTTTAATCAATAAGAGCTTAGAGCTCAGGAAAATCAAGGCAACTGGAACAAGCGAGGAGTAGTGCGAAGGTGCACCTGGAGAGCAGAAGACCGCGCCCATTGAGTGGTCAGCGAAGTACTGATGCTGTCATGGAAAACACCCATGGCCAGAGAAAGAAGTGTCTGAAAGGACTGGAAGGAACAGTACCCAGAACTCTCACAGGACCAAAAACGGTACCTGTTCCCACCAGCCAGAAGTATACATGAGGCTATAAAACTTTATAATTAATGGACCTGACCTCACTAATCAGGGAGAAGAAGCCTCAATGCTGAGCATTACAGTATTGAGCATTTCAGTACTGAGCATTGCATTCCACCTAAGAAATCTTAAGCACAAGATCCTAAATGCTCACCATTCACAATACAGACGAAAACTCAAATATATTTATGTGGAAAAACTATCTAGCATGTAACAAGGTAAAATTCTTAATGGCTGGCACTCAATAAAAAAATCACCAGGAATTCAAAAACGAGAGAGAAAGAAAAATACAAGCCATAATAAAGAGAAAATTAGCCAACTGAAATCAACTCAAAATTGACACACAAATTAGACTCTGCAGACAAGGACATGAAACAGTTTTTCTGGCTATAACTCAAGAAATTAGGTAAACACATGAAATCAAAAAATGGAATTGTGAGGGGCCGGAGAGATGGCTAAGCAGGTAAGAGTACTGACTGCTCTTACAGTGGACCCTGGTTCAATTCCCAGCACCTACCTGGCAGAAAACAACTCTCCATAACTCCAGTTACATGGAATCTAATACTTTCTTCTGATCTCCACAGGCATTGCACAACACAGGTGCACTTACACACATGCAGACAATATACTCGTACACATAAAATAAAAATAATAAATAATTTTAAAGTAATTGTGGAGGGCTGGCAAGATGGCTCAGCAGTTAAGAACACCAACTGCTCTTGCAGAGGACCCAGGTTCAATTCCCCAGCACCCACATGGCGGCTAAGAACCGTCTTTAACTCCAGTTCCAGGGTAATCTGACACCCTCTTCTGACCTCCACGGCATTGCATGACATGGGTGCACCAACCTCCATGTAGACAGTACATTCATACACATAAAAAAAATAATAAAAAATAAAGTAATTGTGGAGATGAAAACTATAATATTCCAGGTTAGATTATGTGATAAAGGAATTATAACAGAATAGATATTGCAGAAGAAAATATCCCAACCAAAAGAGAAATGAGGCCCTCTGGCCTCAGTGGACACTTGGGCAAATGTAAGGTTTATTTCTTATTATCTACTAAAGGTAACTCATTACACAAAATAATAACAAGTTGCATGGGGAGTTATTATATATATATATATATATGTGTGTGTGTGTGTGTGTGTGTGTGTGTAAAATCTGTGGCAGCAATAGCTCAATGGGCATAAGGAAAGAAATAGAAATATGTATATCTACATATACATATGTAATAAGGTTCTTCTATTATAGGTGAACACTGAAATGAAATATGTATATGCAAATCCTAAAGCAACCATGAAAATACCAAAACAAAGAGTTACGGATCATCAGTTTACAAATGAAATAATAAAAATAGTTTTTTCAAAAGAAAGTAGGAAAGAGAAAGATGAGAACAACAACAAAAAGATAATCCTACAGAAAACAACTGGCAAGATAATGGATTTAAATCTAATTCTATAAGAACCATATTAAATATAAAAGTCTAAATACCCCAAGTAAAAGGCAGAGATTTCTCAGACTGGGTAGAAAACAAAACTAATAATGTGCTGCCCACAAGAAATGAACTTTAAATAGAAAATTAGACATAAGTTTAAAAGCAAAAGAATAGAAAAGAACATATCACATAAATTGACCAAAGGAGAGCTGAAGTGGCTTTGCTAATATGCAAAATGGGAAACAACAGGGAATGTAAGCAGAGGACAAGCAGACTGTTCTGAGTAATGAGGGGTCAGCTCATCAACAATACACAGCAATCCTCAATTAGGTGATGAATTTAATAAATCCTCAAAATACATAGAAGTTAAACTACAAATGACCAGGTCATAATTTGAGCCAATGTTTTAAAAAGCTTTATTCTCAATAAATGATAAAAGAAATATGCAGAAAATCAACATGGGAATGAATTTCTGAAGCAACATTCCCAGCCAACTGGACATAATTGAGACTTAGTTAAATCCCCATGCAACAAAAACAGAATATGCAGAATCCCTTCCAGACGCACACAGAACATTTACTAGACTAGACCATATTCTGGGCCAGAAATCCAAGTCTTGATAAATTTGAATGGATTCAAGTCATAGAAATTATATTCTCTAATCACAATGGAATTAAGTTAGAAAACTCTTTGGAAAATCCCCAGACATCTTCCAATGCCCTTCAAAACAACCCATAAATTCAAGAATAAATCAAAATAGAAAATAGAAAGTATTCTGACCTTCATGAAAATGAAAACACAGCATAGCAAAATTTGCAGGATAGAGCCAGAACAATACTTGTGGGAAATCTGTAGCACTGAACACAGTTTTTACAGGAATAGAAGCCTCAAATCCTCTATTTCTACTTTCAAAAACTAGAAGATGACTAAACTAAACTGAAAATAAGTGAAAGAAAGGGAGTAATAATGACCAGAGTAAAAATCAATAAAATAGAAGACAGGAAAGAAACAGAAAAAGTCAATGAAACTGAAAGATGGTTCTATAGAGAAGATCAATAAAACTGATTAATTTCTAACTAGACTGATCAGGAAAAAGGAGACAATACGAAATATCAATATCAGGAATTAGAGAGATTACATTGCTACAGATTCCTAAGCTTAAAAGGATAGATAATATGAGACTACTATAAACAGCTTTACACCATAAAATTAGGCAATTTAAATGAAATGGACATCTTCCTTGAAATGTGCAAATGATTAAAGCTCAATCAAGAAGCAATTAATAACTAAAATAGCCTTATGATCCATAAAAAATCCTTTCCCACAAAGAAAATTCCAGACCTAGATGGATTTGATGGCATATTATACAAAACTTTGAAGGAAGAATAGTATCACTTCTGTTTAAACTCTCACCAAATAAAGACAATACTTCCAAATCCATCCTCTAAGGTCTTCATTACCCCTCCTGCCAAAATCAAAGACCCTATAATATAATTATTCACCAATAATAAATGCAAATGCCAAAAAATACATTGAACACTGATATAACAAATTGGTATGTGTCCTACATTGCTTTCTGTTGTTACAGGTTACAGGCCATCACAGGGCAGGAACTCAAGCAGGAATATAGAGGTGGGAACTGAAGCAGAGATCACGGAGGAAAGCCGCTTGCTGGCTGTTCCCCTGACTTGCTCAACTACCTCTCTTATACAGCTCAGGCCTGCCTGGCCAGGAATAGCACTGAAAACAGTGGGTTGGACCCTCCTACATCAACTGGCAATTAAGAAAGTACCTTATACACAGTTCCATAGGTCAATTTGATGGAGACAATTCCTCAGTGGAGGTTCCCTCTTCCCATGTATGTCAATGACAACTCAAGCTAACCATAAGAGCATGGGATTCAAAAGTTCATTTCAAATGAATCATGGACCTGAATATAAAATCTAAAACTACAAAATATTTAGGAGAAACCCTTTATGGCCTTGATTAGGCAAAAATTTCTTAGAGTCAATGGCAAAAGCATGAGCTATAAAGGAAAATAATTTATGAAGAAAACAAAAACTAAATATACCCTCTGATTTTTTTAATGACATTGTTAAGAGAATGAAAAGATATACTAAATACCAGAAGAAAAATATGGAGATGATCAAGAACTTGTATTCTGAATATATAAGGAGCTCTCTAAATTCAGTAATAAGAAAACAGGCAGCCCAATAAAATAATAGATTTGTGAACACACCCTAAGGTATTCACCAATAAGTCGAGTTATGATTATCTTTCTTTGAGTACAGATACAAACTGTGCCTTGCTTTAGCCAGTAGAAAGAGGAAACAGTGGCAGGTAGCATTCCTATGGTCGCCTCATGTCACACCAGACTCCATCTCAGCCACCTGCAGGCTTATCAAGCCTTAAAGAAGTGAATTTGAAACTGCCTATGGAGAGAGCCATGTGGCAGGGAACCACAACCTCCAGGTGAGGCCACAAGTGTTTTTTAGCTTATATATGAAATGTCCATCAACAGATGAATGTGTAAAGCAAACGTGCCACATATATACTATGGAGTTTTATTCAGCCATAAAAACAACCTGAATAAGGGGCCGGAGAGATGGCCTAGCGGTTAAGAGCGCCGACTGCTCTTGCAGAGGTCCCCAGTTCAATCCCCAGCATCCACATGGCGGCTGAGAACCGTCTTTGACTCCAGTTCCAGGGGAATCCGATACCCTCTTCTGACCTCCGCGGCTTTGCACGACACAGGTGCACAAAACTACATGCAGACAGTACTTTAATACACATACAAGAATAAATAAAAATTTAAAAACTTCTAAAAAACAACCCTGAATACACAATAGTTTCAGGAAAGCAAAATGAACTGGAAATTATTATGTTAAGAGAAATGACAGGCTCAGTAAGACAAATAATACAACTTTCTCTCATATGCAGAAACTAGATTTAGGAAGAAGGAGAAAAAGAGAAGATAATGTGTGTGGCATGAAAATGGCTGCAGAGGAAGGGGACGAGCCAGAGGGAGGCAGAGGGCTGGGGAGAGGAAGAGGGGGTGTGTCAGAACAAAGCATGCATATGATACTGTAATGATGCCCATTACT
This sequence comes from Rhizomys pruinosus, assembly GCA_009823505.1. NCBI lineage: Eukaryota > Metazoa > Chordata > Mammalia > Rodentia > Spalacidae > Rhizomys > Rhizomys pruinosus. The sequence goes on from VZQC01003035.1 coordinate 732,528, forward strand.
TTATATGCTAACTTAAAAATTAATTAAAACATTAAACTCAGGAGGCAGAGGCAGAAAGATCTCTGCAAGTTCAAGATCATCCTGGTCTACATAGTGAGATCCAAGTCAGCCATGGCTATAAAGTGAAACCCTGTCTCAAATTCAAAAAATAACTCTTAAAAGAAAATTTAAATAGATACGAACTGTTCCCCCATACACACAAGCTTTGGAACCCTTAGTCACTGGTTCAGGGGGCTGTGGAAACTGCAAGGCAGGGCCTAGCTGGAGGAGGCAGACCACTGAGGGTAAGCCTTAGAAGGTTAAACTGGTTATCAGTCTGTTCCTAGTTTTCTGCTTTCTGTCTCCCTCGGAGTGAACAGCTTTCCTCGCCAAATACCCCTGCCACTATGCAGTTCTGCACCTCATAGAGCAGAACATGGAGCCAAGGGAGCATGGACTGGACCCCAAAACCTGAGGTAAAATCAGTCTTTCCTCCCTCGAGTTATTTCTTCCAGATTGAGCTACACAACGTAACTACAACAGCTAGCAAGAAGCTGGCCTGGCGTCAGTCCCACAGCTGCAAGGAGACTGCAAGGATGTGAATCCTGCCAACAGATTGGTAAGCTTAGAAGCAGGTTTTTCCATAGTTAAATCACTGATAAGAAATGACCCTGAGCCAGGGGCTCAGCTAAGCCTGCACCAGCCTTCTGATCCGTGGACTCATTAAGATAACAGATAAGTATTATTTTTAAGCCATGACATTTGTAACCATTTGTTATGTGGCACCAAAAAACTAACAACAGACAAAAGTTTTGAACAGACACTTTACCAAATAAGACATATGGTTGGCACCAAGCACATGGAAAATTGCTATATATAAGTAATTAGAAAATCCATAATTAAATCCACAGTGAGATATTACTATGTACCTTTTAAAATCACTGGAAATGTTGGCAGGATTTGGAGAAAGCAGACCTACCATGCACTGTTGGCTCTCTGTTAAGGGTATATCCACTTTGGAAAGCGATTTGACAGTTTCTTGAAAACTAAACACATCTCTACCATATGTCTCAGTCATTTTTCTACTACATGTTTACCAAGAGAAAAGGAAAAAATATGTTCCTGCAATGCCTTGTGCATGAATGTTCCTGGCATCTTTATTTTTAATAATAAAAAGTAAATATACTCCCCTCTGTATAGCAAGGGATGAACAGGTACATAATCAATGGAATAGTACTCAGCAATAAAAAAGAATGGATTGTAAAGTAATTCTATATAGTGAAAGAAGTCATAAAAAGAGTATAGATGTAGGTGACCCCATTTACATCAGGTTCTAGAGAATACAAACTGATCTTTCATGACAGAATGCAGATCAGTAATTGCTTGTGTATGGGAGGTGGGCATGGAGTGAGGGATTGCCAAGCTGCCAAAGCGGATGTTTGGGAATGATGGATGGGTTCATTATCTTGATTGTAGGGATGGTTTCACTGATGTATACGTGTCAAAACTTATAAATAAGGGTAGTTTACTATGTGTCAATTATACCTCCACGCAACTGTTAAAAACAGAAAGAAGAATTTGGAGATGGAGAATGATGTTGAGTTTTAGATAAGGCACTTAGAGAGGACCCTCAGGGAGGGACCACCGGTGTAGAGATCTGAATGAAGTAACGAGGTGGCGATGCGACTACAGAGGGCAGCATTCCAGGCAAAAGGAGCAGCAGGGACGAAGGTCATGGAAGAGGACAGGCTGGGACAGCCTAGTGCAATGTGGGTGGAATGGAGAGGGAAGGACCAGGAAGTCAGGGGATAAACAGGCCAGATCAAGTGGGGCCTATTTTGAGAGAGGCAGGGATCTATTAATGCCCGGATTGTGACCTGATCCAGCAGGTTTTCAAATTAACTCTCTGAACCATAACTATCATCCTACACCAAAGAAGGATGGATACAAGGCAAGGCAGAGAGTGGGCTTGGGGAGACCAGTTAGTGGAGTACGTTAGGGACTTTTCTTTTGATAAGATTCCTGTTCGAAGCAACTTAAGGCAGGAGGGGTTTGTTGGGGCTCACAGGCTGAGGATGCAGTCCATCGTAGTGGGGAAGCCATGGTGGCAGGCTCACAGGCTGAGGATGCGGTCCATTGTGGAGGGGAAGCCATGGTGGCAGGCTCACAGGTTGAGGATGTGGTCCATCGTGGAGGGGAAGCCATGGTGGTGGGCACTTGAAGTGGCAGCAGGTCATGCTGCATCCTCAGTCAGGAAGCAGAGAGTGATGCATGCTGGTACCCACATGCTTTCTGCTTCTATTCACTCCAGAGACCCAGTCCATGGGGTGGTATTGCCCACATTCAGAGTGGGTCAAACCTCTCCAGAAATACCCTCATAGATGCACTTAGAGGTGTGTCTTCAGAAGTTTCTCAAATCCCCTCAAGTTGACAATGAAAAGGGACCATCACATGGAGAGTCGCAGGAGTTAGAAGGATCTCATGGGGAACTGCTCCAAGCTGGTTACTGTAAAGGTGGAGAGAAGGCACTAGGCTTATTCTGAAGTAAAGCTGTTTTGTTGACAGGTTGCAGGTACATAGATGTCAAAGATTCTCCTAAGAATTTTTGTCTGTCATTAAGTAGAGAAATCTGGGCTGGTGAGATGGCTCAGTGGGCAAAAGCACTTACTGCCAAGTCTGACAACTGCATTCACTCTCCAGAATTTACATGGTGGAAGAGACTGACTCCTAGAAGCTGTCCTCTGACCTCCACACACATGTAATGGCATACACATACCTATACACATTCACAAGGAATAAATGTAATTAAAACTTTTAAATAAAATAAATTCGAGAAATCTAACTTTCCAGTTTGTGAGATGTGTTTGCTTTAGAATACATTAAGTTCAAGGTGCCCACAAGACAACAAAGCAAGCTAGAAATATCAGTGAACTCAGAGGAAAGGGCGTCGGAACTGTGGTTGGAGACACAGATTACTGAAGTGGCCTGAGGACTGACCCCACGCAGAATCTCCACCATTAAGAGGTCAGGGAGATGAGGAAAGCCCAGCCAACACAACTTTTCAAGAACGATGAGCCAAGGAAAAACTGTTTCTAGGAAGTCAGTGACCAGCTGTGACAAACACACCTTACTGACCAATCTGAGGACTCTGAATGGACTACTGAGTTTAGCAAGAGGCCACAGCTATGGAGAGCCATTTCAGAGAGAGGGAAGAAAGAACGGCTGAATGGACTCATGGGAGAATTTGAGATGAAGAAGTAGAAACGAGAAATGTTGATGAAAACTCGTCAACTGTTTCTGTCAAAAGCAAGCAGAGTAAATGAGCAGTAAGTAGCTAAAGGGAGCCAGGGGCAGAGGGACAGCCTCTTTTCTTTAAGATTGAAGGCATTAGAGTATGTCTGTATTCTGATGGGGACAGAGGAGAGAGGTAAAAATTAATGATGCAGGAGGGAGAGGAGAGGACAAATTACAAGGGAAAAAGTCCTTGAGCTGTGGAAGTCATAGCAGATAAGGATGAAAGGGTGAGAAGAATCAGTCTATGGAGGGCTCATGACCAAATCTACCAGTCCACCCAGAAAGAAAATGACCCAGAAGCAGAAACTGATAAGTACCTATGGCATTCCAAGGCTGCTGGGTTCTACCTCTGACCCACCCAAAGAGGGGTTCTTTTTAAGAAGATAATTTATTCATTATTTTAATTTTACATCTATGACAATATTGCCTGCATGTGTGTAAGTGCACCCATGTGGTGCAATGCCTGCAGAGGTCAGAGAGAGCATCGTATCCCCTGGAACTGGAGTTATGGATGGTTGAGGCTGAATCTGAGGCCAGGACTGGGAAAAGCAGTTCCACAATCTCCATTTAAGCTACAGCCAGGCTTTGCAGTAGAACACGAACCATTGGTTTTCTTACTGTCCTTTTCCCCCCACAGATATAAAAATCATAGAAAACTGATGGCAAAAGAGACCTCAGAGATCGCCCAGTCCACCCCCTATTTTCCATAAAAAGAAACTGAGGTGCAAGGTTATATAAGCCCAGGCCCAAAGGTACAGTAGAGCAAACTATCACTGCCCATGAGCTGTCAGACACCATTCCCTTTTGTCCCCAGAGATGTCAGTGCATGCGCCCGCCCGTGTGTACAAAACCGATTTGAAGATGCAAATTGGTTACATCCAATTTCATCCAACTGTCCTTGAAATTTAAGAACTCTGCTGACATGCACAGAGCAAAGAGTAAATTGCTCCCCTGAGAGAAATCCTCTTGGAAATGGCCTCACACGTCCCTGTCCAAGGAGCTGGCGCTAAGCAGACACAGGCCCTCAGGAAGAAGTCTGTGTCTTTGGGACCCATCCTAGGAAATGGGGTGAGAGGAAAAGCAGGTAATGGACCCACCAGAATAAATCCTGTCGCCCAGAAATGAATGGAGACCTTCTTTTTTTTTTTTTTAAATTAGTTTTTTATTGATGGTTTGTGCATTTCATACATTTTTTCCAATTCAGTTCAGGCTTATTTCCCTTTCCCTCCCCCCTCAGAATACAGACATACTCTAATGCTTCAATCTTAAAGAAAAGAGGCGTCCCTCCCCCTGTTCCCTTTAGCTACTTACTGCTCATTTACTCTGCTTGCTTTTAACAGAAACAGTTGACGAGTTTCATCAACATTTCTCGGTTTCTACTTCTTCATCTCAATTCTCCCATGAGTCCATTCAGCCGTTCTTTCTTCCCTCTCTCTGAAATGGCTCTCCATACGTGTCCTCTTGCTAAAACTCAGTAGTCCATTCAGAGTCCTCAGATTGGTCAGTAAGGTTGGGTTTGTCACAGCTGGTCACTGACTTCCTAGAAACAGTTTTTCCTTGGCTAATCGTTCTTGAAATAATTGTGTTGGCGGGCTTTCCTCATCTCCCTGACCTCTTAATGGTGGAGATTCCTGCTGGTCAGTCCTCAGGCCATCTTCAGTAATCTGTGTCTCCAACCACAGTTCCGACGCCCTTTCCTCTGAGTTCACTGATATTTCTAGCTTGCTTTGTTGTCTTGGTGGCACCTTGAACTTAATTATTCTAAAGCAAACACATCTCACAAAACTGGAAAGTTAGATTTCTCGGAATTTATTTATTAAAAGTTTTAATTTACATTTATCCCTTGTGAATGTTATACGTATGTGTATGCCATTACATGTGTGTGGACGGTACAGAGGACAGCTTCTAGGAGTCAGTCTCTCTCCACCATGTAAATTTCTGGAGGTGAATGCAGTTGCCAGACTTGGCAGTAAGTGCTTTTCCCATGAGCCATCTCACCAGCCCAGATTTCTCTACTTAATGACAGACAAAATTCTTAGGAGAATCTTTGACATCTATCTACCTGCAACCTGTCAAACAAAACAGCTTACTTCAGAATAAGCCTAGTGCCTTCTCTCCACCTTACAGTAACCAGCTTGGAGCAGTTCCCCATGAGATCCTTCTAACTCCTGCGACTCTCCATGTGATGGTCCCTTTTCATGGTCAACTATGAGGAATGAGAAACTTCTAAGACACACCTCTAAGTGCATCTATGGAGGTATTTCTGGAGAGGTTTGACCCACTCTGAATGTGGGCATACCACCCCAGGTGGACGGGTCTCTGGAGTGAATAGAAGCAGAAAGCAATGTGGGTACCAGCATGCCATCCTCTCTGCTTCCTGACTAGAGGATGGCAGCATGACCATGCTGCCACTTCAAGTGCCCACCACCATGCTTCCCCTCCACTGGACCACATCCTCAACCTGGACCTCTGGGCCACACCATGGCTTCCCCTCCACAATGAGCCGCATCCTCACGCCTGTGGACCTGCCCCATATCTTCCAACTACGATGGACTGCATCCCAGCCTGTGAGCCCCAACAACCCCTCCTGCCTTAAGTTGCTTCGAACAGGAATCTTATCAAAAGAAAAGTCCCTAACGTACTCCACTAACTGGTCTCCCCAAGCCCACTCTCTGCCTTGCCTTGTATCCATCCTTCTTTGGTGTAGGATGATAGTTATGGTTCAGAGAGTTAATTTGAAAACCTGCTGGATCAGGTCACAATCCGGGCATTAATAGATCCCTGCCTCTCTCAAAATAGGCCCCACTTGATCTGGCCTGTTTATCCCCTGACTTCCTGGTCCTTCCCTCTCCATTCCACCCACATTGCACTAGGCTGTCCCAGCCTGTCCTCTTCCATGACCTTCGTCCTCTGCTCCTTTTGCCTGGAATGCTGCCCTCTGTAGTCGCATCGCCACCTCGTTACTTATTCATTCAGATCTCTACACCGGTGGTCCCTCCCTGAGGGTCCTCTCTAAGTGCCTTATCTAAAACTCAACATCATTCTCCATCTCCAAATTCTTCTTTCTGTTTTTAACAGTTGCGTGGAGGTATAATTGACACATAGTAAACTACCCTTATTTATAAGTTTTGACACGTATACATCAGTGAAACCATCCCTACAATCAAGATAATGAACCCATCCATCATTCCCAAACATCCGCTTTGGCAGCTTGGCAATCCCTACTCCATGCCCACCTCCCATACACAAGCAATTACTGATCTGCATTCTGTCATGAAAGATCGTTTGTATTCTCTAGAACGACGATGTAAATGGGGTCACCTACTCTATACTCTTTTTAATGACTTACTTTCATATATTTAGGAATTACTTTACAATCCATTCTTTTTTATTGCTGAGTACTATTCCATTGATTATGTACCTGTTCATCCCTTGCTATACAGAGGAGGGAGTATATTTATTTTTATTATTAAAAATAAAGATGCCAAGGAACATTCATGAACAGGCATTGCAGGGAACAATATTTTTCCTTTTCTCTTGGTAAACATGTAGTAGAAATATGGACGAGACATATGGTAGAGATGTGTTTAGTTTTCAAGAAACTGTCAAATCGCTTTCCAAAGTGGATATACCCTTAACAGAGAGCCAACAGTGCATGGTAGGTCTGCTTTCTCCAAATCCTGCCAACATTTCCAGTGATTTTAAAAGGTACATAGTAATATCTCACTGTGGATTTAATTATGGATTTTCTAATTACTTATATATAGAAATTTTCCATGTGCTTGGTCCAACCATATGTCTTATTTGGTATAAAGTGTCTGTTCAAAACTTTTGTCTGTTGTTAGTTTTTTGGTGCCACATAACAAATGGTTACAAATGTCATGGCTTAAAAATAATACTTATCTGTTATCTTAATGAGTCCACGGATCAGAAGGCTGGTGCAGGCTTAGCTGAGCCCCTGGCTCAGGGTCATTTCTTATCAGTGATTTAACTATGGAAAAACCTGCTTCTAAGCTTACCAATCTGTTGGCAGGATTCACATCCTTGCAGTCTCCTTGCAGCTGTGGGACTGACGCCAGGCCAGCTTCTTGCTAGCTGTTGTAGTTACGTTGTGTAGCTCAATCTGGAAGAAATAACTCGAGGGAGGAAAGACTGATTTTACCTCAGGTTTTGGGGTCCAGTCCATGCTCCCTTGGCTCCATGTTCTGCTCTATGAGGTGCAGAACTGCATAGTGGCAGGGGTATTTGGCGAGGAAAGCTGTTCACTCCGAGGGAGACAGAAAGCAGAAAACTAGGAACAGACTGATAACCAGTTTAACCTTCTAAGGCTTACCCTCAGTGGTCTGCCTCCTCCAGCTAGGCCCTGCCTTGCAGTTTCCACAGCCCCCTGAACCAGTGACTAAGGGTTCCAAAGCTTGTGTGTATGGGGGAACAGTTCGTATCTATTTAAATTTCTTTTAAGAGTTTTATTTTTTGAATTTGAGACAGGGTTTCACTTTATAGCCATGGCTGACTTGGAATCTCCACTATGTAGACCCAGGATGATCTTGAACTTGCAGAGATCTTTCTGCCTCTGCCTCCTGAAGTTTAATTGTTTTAATTAATTTTTAAGTTAGCATATAAAGTAATGGGCATCATTACAGTATCATATGCATGCTTTGTTCTGACACACCCCCTCTTCCTCTCCACCAGCCCTCTGCCTCCTCTCTGGCTCGTCTCCCTTTCCTCTGCAGGCCATTTTCATGCCACACACATTATCTTCTCTTTTATCTCCTTCTTCCTAAATCTAGTTTCTGACCATATGAGAGAAAGTTGTAATTATTTGTCTTCTGAGCCTGTCATTTTCTCTTAAACATAATTAATTTTCCAGTTTCATATTTGGCTTTCCTGAAACTATTGTGTATTCAGTGTTGGTTTTTTAGAAGTTTTTAAATTTTTTTTATTCTTGATTGTATTAAGTACTGTCTCATGCTAGTTTTGTGCACTGTGTCTGCAAAGCGCGGAGTCAAAGAGGGTATCGGATCCCCTGGAACTGGATAAGACGGTTCTCAGCCGCCATGGGTTGCTGGGATGAAACTGGGACCTCTGCAAGCAGCATTCGGCCTCTTAACCGTAGGCACTCCGGCCCCTTATTCAGGTTGTTTTATGGTCTGAATAAAACTCCATAGTATATATGTGGCACGTTTGCTTTACACATTCATCTGTTGATTGGGACATTTCATATATAAGCTAAAAAACATTGTGGCCTCACCTGGAGGTTGTGGTTCCCTGCCACATGGCTCTCTCCATAGGCAGTTTCAAATTCACTTCTTTAAGGCTTGATAAGCCTGCAGGTGGCTGAGATGGAGTCTGGTGTGACATGAGGCGACCATAGGAATGCTACCTGCCACTGTTTCCTCTTTCTACTGGCTAAAGCAAGGCACAGTTTGTATCTGTACTCAAAGAAAGATAGTCATAACTTGACTTATTGGTGAATACCTTAGGGTGTGTTCACAAATCTATTATTTTATTGGGCTGCCTGTTTTCTTATTACTGAATTTAGAGAGCTCCTTATATATTCAGATACAAGTTCTTGATCATCTCCATATTTTTCTTCTGGTATTTAGTATATCTTTTCATTCTCTTAACAATTGTCATTAAAAAAATCAAGGGGGTATATATTTAGTTTTTGTTTTCTTCATAAATTATTTTCCTTTAAGCTCATCTTTTGCCATTGACTCTAAGAAATTTTTGCCTAATCAAGGCCTAAAAAGGGTTTCTCCTAAATATTTTGTAGTTTTAGATTTATATATCAGCCAACAGTTCCATGATTTTTAGAATTAATGTCATAGGTTAGCTTGAGTTGTCATTGACATACATGGGAAGAGGGACCTCCCACTGAGGAATTGTCTCTCATCAAATTGACCTATGGAACTGTGTAATAGGTACTTTCTTTTTTGCCAGTTGATAGTAAGGGTCAACACCCACTGTTTTCAGTGCTATTCCTGGCCAGGCAGGCCTGAGCTGTATAAGAGAGTGAGTTGAGCAAGTCAGGGGAACAGCCAGCAAGCGGCTTTCCTCCGTGATCTCTGCTTCAGTTCCCACCTCTATATTCCTGCTTGAGTTCCTGCCCGTGTATGGCCTGTAACCTGTAACAAACAGAAAGCAATGTAGGACACATACCAATTTGTTATATTCAGTGTTGCAATGTTATTGTTTTGCATTTCTTTTTTTGTAATATTTATTTATTTTTTTTTTTTTTCTTTTTTTGGAGGGGGGGGGTTTTTTTTTAATGAAAGACTTACTGAGATGGATTTGGAAGTATTCGTCTTTATATTGGTGAGAGGTTGTAAATCAGAAGTGATGATCTATGTTCTTTCCTTCAATAGTTTTGTAATAATATGCCATCAAATCCATCTAGGTCTGGAATTTTTTCTTTGTGGGAATTAGGATTTTTTATGGATCATAAGGCTATTTTAGTTATTAATTGCTTCTTGATTGAGGTCTATTAAATCATTGCACATTTCAAGGGAAATGTCCATTTCATTTAAATTGCCTAATTTTATGGTGTAAAGCTGTTTATAGTAGTCTCATATTATCTATCCTTTTAAGCTTAGGAATCTGTAGCAATGTAATCTCTCTNTCTGCTGTTAGCTCTGAAAGCTTGCTAGGCTATGGCTCCAGCCTCCTTCATAGTTTTGCTGTTATTTTTAAAATATTTTATTTTTAATTTTATGTGTATAAGTGTTTGCCTTCATGTATGTAAGTGTATTCCCATGTCATGCAAAGCCTGTGGAGGTCAGAAGAGAGCATCAGATTTCCTTCGAACTGGAGTTATGGATGGTTGTTAGCCACCATGTAGGTTCTGAGAATTGAACTGGTCCTCTGCAGAGCAAGCCTTGCTCTTAACCCTGAACCATCTCTCCAGTCCCAGTTTTTTCCATTCTTATAATCAGATACAGAGTCTGCTTTTCAGCGAGGTCTGCATTCTCATTAGCAGGTTCCTGGAGTATGTCTGGATTTTAGGCTGATAGTTCTCTTAATCAACTCCACCATTATCATACTTAATATTAGTATCAGACAGATTTCAAGTCAAAGCCAATATACTGTAGTCTCCTGTTATGCATTTGATAAACACTAACTTTTTTTTTTTTTTTGGTGTTTTTGAGACAGGGTCTCCCTGTAGCCCCAGCTGTCCTGGAACTCACTCTGTAGAGCAGGCTGGCCTTGAACTCACAAAGATCTGCCTGCCTCTGCCTCCCAAGTGCTAGGATTAAAGGCATGCACCACCATGCCCGGCGATAAACACTAACTTTTATGGAGTAATAAATTACCAAGATAAGTAAATAAAAATATATTCATGATGAAAATCCAATTTGAAAATTATCAGACATAACATAGGTAAAATTATTCTGTTAACATATCCTGATGGCTACTTTTAGTTTCTGTACTCACCTTGTCAGAGACTAGCATCAAATAGTCACTCGGCTGGTCTTAGCCCATGGATAATTCTTTGAACAGCACTGTGGTAGACCTACTAAATAAATTACAGTCTCTCTTTCTGCCTGTACATCATCTCAATTAATTTAATCACAGGAGAACATTTCACCACTTCTCATATTAGAACATGCTGGGATTGTCCCTCCACATTTCATCATCAGCAGTAGGGTCTTTTTTTTTTTTTTTTTTTTTTTTTTTTGTCTTTTTGAGACAGGGTCTCCCTGTAGCTCCAGCTGTCCTGGAAGTCACTACGTAGACCAGGCTGGCATTGAACTCACAGAGATCCACCTGGCTCTGCCTGGGATTAAAGGCATGTGCTACCATGCCCGGCTTATTTTTTTTTTTTTAAAGAGCTGCTTGTCATGTAAACTTGTTTTTAGAACTTTGCACTGGAAGTCCACTTCCTGTCCATATCCTGGCAGCAAATGTCTTAGATTGGATTCTTTTTTTTTTTATTTTTTTTATTTTTTACTTTTATTAATTTTTTTATTTCTGTTGTGTACGAATGTATTGTTTGCATGCAAGTCTTGCACCCGTGTCGTGCAATGCCGCGGAGGTCAGAAGTGGGCGTCGGATTCCCCTGGAGCTGGAGTTTCTCCTGGGTTGGAGTTTTCAGACGGTTCTCAGCCGACCATGTGGGTGCGGGGATTGAACCCGGGTAACCGGGTCCTCTGGCAAGAGCGGTCGGCGCTCTTAACCGCTAGGCCATCTCTCCAGCCCCCTGATTGGATTCTTAAGAATCATTTATTGAGAAAAAATATGATTGACTATAGTTAGCTTGAGAGAAGATAAAAGAAAATGATACTAGTAAAAGGAGTGCAAAGGTGAAACAAGGAGGGAAAAGAAACTGAAATGACTGTGTAATTGTGCATGTCACTGCTGTGGAAACCTGGGATCAAGTCTACCAAGACACTTAGAAATAGATGATGACAGTCCTCAGAATTATCTTACTCGAGGACCATTACCTGATGGCTGATGTTTTTTTCCTGGGTACACTAACTCAGCATTTATGTACGGCCTTCTCTATGGATTTTTCCAGATGAAAGGACAGCTCTTAAGCAGAGAGAGATAAGCACCTAATGAAGAAAACCACTAGCAGCAGAAAGACATATGGGAAGGACATTGACAGCGCCGGCTATAGAGGTGATGGGAGGTCCATTTAAAGAGGCAGAGGCTAAGCCAGGCGTGGTGGCCCATGCCTTATCCTAGCACTTGGGAGGCAGAGGCAGGAGATCTCTGTGAGTTCAAGGCCAGCACTGGTCTACAGAGTGAGTTCCAGGAACAGCCAGAGCTACAGGGAGACCTGTCTTAAAAAGACCAAAATGAAATAAAATAAAAATAAAATAGGCAGAGCTAGGAGGTCGATCCTAGGCACATACCAAACAAGGATGGAGACTAGAGACAAGGAGTAGCCCGCATCCGTAACCGAGGTGGTGAAAGCAGGACAAAACAGAGTGATGTTATAATAAAAGTAATAAAATAAATTTCAGAAATAAAAAAAAAAACAGAGTTCAGTGAAGTCTGTTTTGAATTTTAGGGAAGTGTGCATAGGAACTTGTACTGAAAGTGGACAGAGCTAAGACACCCTCAAAGAGTGTCCACAGAGCTCCACTCTGTGTCAATCAAGTGATTGTTTTGATTGATTTTATATTTTGTGTATGAGTGTTCTGTCTGCATGGATGTGTCAAACCTATGTTGTTCAATGCTCAAGGATGTCAGAAGAGGGCAATTGGACCCCCTGGAACTGGAGTTACAGATGGTTGTAAGCCACCATTGGGTGCTGGAATCTGAATCTGGGTCTTCTGCAAGAGCAGTAATGTCTAACCACTGAGCATCTTTCCCAGCACCCAATCAAAATTATTATTTTTTTGGCCTTTTTTTTGAGACAAGGTCTCCCTATAGCTCCAGGTGTCCTGGAACCTCGCTATGTAGACCAGGCTGGCCTTTGAACCACAGAGGTCTCTCCAAGTGCTAGGATTAAAGCATGCACACCATGCCTGTTTCAAATGAAATATTTATTTATTTAGTCTTTTTTGTTTGTTTGTTGTTTTTTTGAGACAGGGTCTCCTCATTAGCCCAGTGGCCTGGAACTCACTCTGTCAACCAGGCTGGCCTTGAACTCACAGGCTCTGCTGCCTCTGCCTCCTTAGTGCTAGGATAAAGGCATGTGCCGTCACGCCTGGCCCTCAAATGGTTTTTTTAAAAACTCTTTGGAAGCACCCCAGTCTCATGGAGCTTCCTTCATGGTATGGGACCAGCCAAGGGATTCATTGCTTGGCCCCCTGATCTTGCTTGAAGCAATAGTAGATTTAGCAATCATCTGAATCAGCTTTTGTTTGGAAAAAATGCTTTTGTTTCTAAAAGGATTCTTTAACCCAATGGGTCTATATATAAGCAAAGCTTATACCCACTTTTGGGAAATCCCTTTGGCAAGTAAGGGGGGAAGACTTGAGGGTGACTGATAGCTTGTGCCCAAGTCTTTGGCACATAGCAAATATTACTGGGCATCCTTGAGAGGAAGTTTCATCTTGAATTTTTGTTTCTTTCATATTTATCAACACTGGTCACCATGTAACAGTATTTGCTCCAGCAAAGTACATGGAAGGTCCTGTAAGAAGGTCTCCATTCACCATTTTTACTATGCATCCTCTCCATGAGAGATATTTATATCTGGTTGTTGGTACTAGCATCCACATGAGGGACAACCATTTGTCGTTTGTTTTTCTGGGACTGTGTTACTTCACTTAACATAATATCTTCCAGCTCCATCCATTTACCTGCAAATTCATGAGTTGTCCCTCTTTCGGCGCATAGTATTCCATTGTATACATGTACCACATTTTCTCTATCCACTCGTACAGTTGAAGGGCACCTGGGCTGGTTCCAGCTTTTTGCTATTGTGAACACTGCAATAAACATGCTGTGCATGTCTTTGACAGTAAGTTGTGTCTTGTGGGTTATACCCAGGAGTGGTATGACTGGGTCATAAGGGCTCATTTTGAGTCTTCTAAGGTTCTCCACACTGCTTTCCACAGTGGCTGTACAAGTTTACATTCCCACCAGCAATGGATGCATGTTCCCCTTCCCACAACCTCTCCAGCACTGGTATCATTCGTGTTCCTGATCCTAGCTAGTCTTATTGGAGTAGGTGATATCTCAGAGTGGTTTTAATTTGCATTTCCTAATTATCAGAGATGTTGAACACTTCTTAAGATGTTTCTCGCCATCTCTAACTCCTCTCTGTGAAGTCTCTATTCAGATCTTTGCTCCATCTTTTGAATGATTCATTTTGTTTTCTTTCTTCTTTGTTTTTTGAGTAGCTTGTATACTCTGGAAATTAATGCTTTGTCAGATGTATCTGCTGTGAAGGTTTCCTTCCACTTGTGCGTCGTTTCTCCTCACTTCCTTTATTGCTTCCTTTGATGTACAGAAGCTTTTGAGTTAATGAGTCCCATTTGTCAATTGTGATCTTATTTCTTGTGCAGCTGCTGTCTGATTTAGGAAGTCTTTTCCTACACCTATGTCTTGTAGTCTGCTGCCAAGCTTCTCTTCTTTCACCTCAGAGTTTGGGGTTTCACTTGGAGGTCTTTGGTTCATCTGGAGTTGACCGGACACGGGTGTATATTCGATTAATTCATATATAATTGACGTGAGTCTCAGCAAGTACCCAGTTTCGCCTAGACACTGTCTACAGACACATGGTGTTTTAGGACTTAGTAAAGTAAACATGTGTATATTAAACAACATTGGTTTACAGAATCTGATAAAAATGGTAATGCATCTGAATTAAATGGAGATATAATTCGCTGTTGCCACATTTGTTTACATAAAATCTGTAGAGCAAGAACTTTGGGATTGACACATACAAATGTTCTCTTAATTTTCTCTGTTGTACAGTATCACCTTGTAGCATTCTCTTAGATGATTTAACGTAAAAATTAAGTTTGCTTCCAAGTTATCATATAATAGTCACCCAAAACACATGGGTGAATTTGATGAAAATCTATGCCTTGACTCCACCCTATAGTCATGTATAATAAAACTGTCTTCTGGAGACTCATACGCTAAAAAAAAAAAGGGGGGGGATACAGAAAGACATGAAACCTTTTCATCAAACCTTGCAATTCAAATCTTAAAACTAACTATGGGAAAAGATTCCAACAGGACAAAACGTCACCAACTTAACGCTGAGAAAGAAAGATACAGGTTTGCATTGAGTAGGATTACCAAAAAGTGGCAACGGAAAGGCTGACCCGTCTGAACATTCAAAGGAAGAAAAGCCTCAGATTGCCATAAACATCGAACCCCTCTGTGGATCCTACATTAACAACTATATTTAATGAGTCCTAACGAACATTACCTTCTAGGTGCCACAAAGGTTCTGATATGAGAACTTTCTTGCCTTCCCCCCATAGAACAAGGAGAAAATATGACGATGATGAGGTCGTTCCCCAACTGTAAATTGAGACAACTATTGTGAGGTTAATCTCTTATAAAACCGTAAAACTGCTTTCTTTAATTGACTATAGACATGGGAACTGTGGAAGGGATTACTCTCTGTTCAGAACCAAATATAATACTAAAGTCCTAGGCTATGCACCAGGCAAAATATATTAATACAGGAGCTCTGACATCAGCAATGGATTGTTCTACCAGTGGATGTTGGCCAGGGGATCCAAGGCCACACAAAGGTAAGGGCTCTTGCCTCTAGTTGGGATACCTACAGGAGGAGAGGCAATAAGACCCTGCTGCCGAAGACCTGACGTTAACATGGGAGGGATGTATTGAGACCACACATGCAAGTGTACAGATGGTCTCTGGAATGCCAGAGAGTGTTACCAAAGGCCACTAAAATCACAGCAATATGGGTCTCCCTGAGTCAAGCAAGACTCCACCGTCAGCACCAGCTACACCTCACCTGCCTGAAATACTGTGCAGCAGAGGCAGCCAGTGCCTGTATATCCCAAATCTAATTGGCTATTGGCTCTCCCCTTGGAGAAATAACACCATGGCTGATGCCACAAGCTTACATCCTCTACGAGTTAGGAGATGTTATAAGCCACAGTAAGCCCTGTCATATTTAACAGGGGGAAAATTGTAATTCATGGATTAACATATCCAAAAATGTGTCTGTACAAAGTAACCTACCTAAATATTAGTGCTGCTTAAATACCTATTATCTAATTGCTTGTTCTTCATTAGTAGGACGAAAGGGTTATTCCTGGACAAACTGTAAGCCCATGAAAGGAAACAGCAGAATTGACCAGAGTCCAAGTCAACAGCTCCAGAGAGAGTGGACTGTTTTACCTCTCATCCACCTGTGCCCCTTTTCCAGCCTAGGAACAACCTGCGGAAGAGGGGGCGTGGTAGAATTAAGGGCTGCGATTGTGGTGTGAATGGTGAAACTACAGCAATGTAGTCTGGACACTCATTTGATCAACTTGATTGAACAACAACGTCACCCCCCAATGGATGGTGGGGCTGTAGGTGTTTGGGCACAACAGCCTGCAATAGGTTTGCATGAAGGATGCTTGTACTCATGGATTATCACTTATAGCTAAAATGAAAAAAAAAAACTGAGAGAAAGATGCAGGACAGTTATGGCAGAATGCATGATCTGGGATGGGGTGGGGGTGGGGGGGAGGGACCAGGGGACAGAGGAGAGAGGTAAAAAATTAAGTTGATGCAGGGGGAGAGGAGGACCAAAAATTAAAGGGAAAAAAGTCTTGAATCGTGGAAGTCCATAGCCGAAAGATGAAGTGAGAGGATCAGTCCTATGGAGGCATGTACCAAATTTATAAATAACCGTCCGAAAGAAAATGACCAGCAAGAGAAAAACTGATAATTTGTACTAAGGCAATATCAAGGCTGTGCCGGTCTACTACCTCGACAGCCAAACAAAGATGGGGTGTCTTTTTAAGAAGATATTAATGATATTTTCATTATTTTTAATGTACATCTAATGACAATATTGACCTGCATTGTAGTGTACATCCAAGCTTTTGTCGTCGCAATGCCGCAGAGGTTCAGATAGAGCATCCGTATCTGAACTGGAAGTTCTAATGAGATGGTTGAGTTGCACTGATCTGAAGGCAGGACTGGGAAAAGACCCAAGTATCCAAATCTCGCAGTTTAAAGCTACAGCAGCGTTTGCAGAGTAGAGACAACGTCACCATTGTTTTCTTACTGTCCTTTTTCACCCCCACAGATATAAAAAATCATATCAAAACTGATTGGCAAAGAGAGATAGATGATACGCCAGTCCACCCTAATTTTTTTCCATCAGATAAAAGAAAACTTGAGGTCACAAAGGATTATATTAACCAGGCTCCAAAGGTACAGTAGAGCAAACTATAGTCTGCCATTGAGCCTGTCAGACACCATTCCTTTTGTCCCAGAGATGTAGTGCATGTCGCCACGATACCACGGATTATACAGGAAACTCGATTGGAAGATGAAATTGGTTACATCAATTTCATCAACCTGTCCTTAAATTTAAGAACTCTGCTGACCATGACAGAGCAAAGAGTAAATTGCTCCTACGAGAAATCCTCTTGGGAACATAGCTCACAGTCCCTGTCCAAGGAGCTGGCGTCTAAGCAGACACAGGCCTCAGGAAGAAGTTGTGTCTTTGGGACCCATCTAGCGAAATGGGTGAGAGGAAAAGCAGGTAATGGACAAGTAATAGAATTCCTGTCGACCAGAAATGATGAGACTTCTATTTTATTTTTTCTTAATTAGTTTTATTGATGGTTGGTGTGTATCATTTTTCTCAGTGCTTTTTCCTTTCACTCCCACCTACATTCAATTCCAGGCACTATTACCTTACATAACATGATCTTGATTCCTCAACCTAGTCTGCATCTTTCCTCTCAAGATTTTTTTTTTACTTTTGCTATAGTGAAAATCCCATGAGTACAAGCTCCTCATAGAAGAAACCTATTGCAGGCTGTTGTGCAACCATACAGTACATCCAGTGGGGTTGCAGTGACCAGGATTGTTTGTTCAATAAGTTGAACAAATTGGGTGTCCAGATACGACATTGCTGTGTGTTTCAATCACATTACTCCAATCGCAGCCACATTATTCTAATGTACGCCTCTGTGAGGTTGTTCCCTAGGATTAGGAAAGGGGACAGCGTGGATGAGAGGTTAAAACAGTACTCTTCTGGATCCTGTTGACTTGACTCCTGGGTCATTGGATGCTGTCCTTTTCTTATGTGGTCTGACATTTGTCCAAGGAATAACTTCGGATTCCTTAATGAAGACAGAATAACCAACTAAGAAATACTATAAGGGTATTGATCCAAGCAGCAAATAACTATTTATGGATAGGTTACTTAGCATAGACACATGTTTGGATATTGTTAATATGAATTACAATTTTCCAGTTCCTGTCTAAATTATGAAAGGGTTTATCTGTGGCACTTTTATATTATACATCCGATCCAACCATTAGAGGACTCGTAAAGACTTGTTGGCATCTATACGCATGAGTTTATTCCTCCAAGAGGGGGTAGAGCTAACTAGCAATTTCTAGATGGTGATATTACCCCAGTCACATGCTGCTTCTGCCTGCCACAGTATTTCAGGCAGGTGAGGTTAGCTCGGATGCTGACCGGTGAGTACTTGCCTTAACCTCCAGCGGAGACAATATTTGCTTTAATTGGTTTAGTTGGACCCTTTGGTAACCTCTCGTTGGCTATTCCAGAGGCAATCTGTACCCTTGAAATGTGTGGGGCTAATACATGCTCCCTCCACTGTTAGAGCTCAGGTCTCTGGCAGAGGTCTATTTGCTCCTGCTCGTAGGTATCCATCTTAGAGGGAGGAGTCCCTTACCTTTTTTGGGGCCTTGGATCGCCTGCCAACATCATGGTATATTGCTAATAATTTATCATTCTGATGTCGAGCGCTGTCGATTCTAATATACTTTTGCAGTGCATACCTAGGACCTTAGTTATTATATTTGGTTCTGAACAAGAGTATCATTAGAAGTTCCATGGTTCAGTTATCAATATAAAGAAGAGTTTAGGTGTTACTAAGAGATTACTTACAATAGTTGGTCTAATGTCTACAGTTTGCGACGAGCTCTCATACGTCATATTTCTCTTTTCTATGGGGGGAGCAGCGAAGAAAGTCCTCTCATATCAGAACTCTTGTGGCAGCATGAAGGTAAGTTTATTAGGAATTCTTAATGACTAGTTGTCTGTAGATGCTAGGATCAAGAGGGTTCGAGTTATATATGGAAATTCCTAGAGGACTCTTTTTCATCTTACCTTTGAATTTTGTTCAGGCGGTAAGCTTATTCGTGAACCTATTTTTGGTACCATCCTACCTACGAATGCAACCTGTAGCTTTTGTCTTCCACACCGTTAAGTTGGTGACGTTTTGTCCTGCTTGGAATCTTTTGTCATAGTTGTTTTAAGATTTGAATTGCAAGGGTGTGATGAAACGGTTATTCAGTCTTTTCTGTTTCCTTTTTTTTTTTAGCGTGGAGTTTAGGAGATAGTATCAGTTTATATATATACATAGGTCTATTAGACGGTGTTGTGAGTTCAAGCATAAGTGATTTCATAATATTCATATTGTTGTTGCGTGATTCCTACTATATGATTTAAAACTTGGGAAGAAATAACTATAATTATTTTTACGTTAATTATTCACTTAATAGGAATGCTTACAAGGTGAAATCCTGTACCTAACAAGAGAAATTAGGAGAACTTTTTAGTGTCAATCCCAAAGTTCTTGGCTCATACAGATTTTGATGTAATACCAAACGTGCATTGCAACGGATATTATATATCCTTCACATTTAAATTCCAGACCATTACATTTTTTATCAGATTGCCTGTAACCAATGCTTGTATAATTTACACATGTTTACTATTTAAACTCCTTAATAACAACCTACATGTTGTCCTGTAACAGTGTCTTAGGCGAAACTGGTGTATTTGCTTAGAATCACATAATTAAAATGCATTAATGAATATACACCGTCCACTGTACACTCTGGACAAAGACTGCAACTGATACCACTCAAATATCTGAAGGTTGAAGAAGAGTAAGTCTTGCCAGCAGACACAAACATAGGTGTAGGAAAAGACCTTCTACTAAATCGGCAGCAGCCTGCAAAGATAATACAGTATCGAAAATATGACAAATTGTGGACACTACAATAATACTCAAACGCATTCTGTAACATCAAAGGAAGCCAATCTAAAGGGAAGTGAGGAGTAAAACCCACAGAGTTTGGGTAGGAAACGCTACAATCTAGATACATCCTGACAAAGCATTAATTTCCAGAGTATACAAGTGACATAAAAACAAAGAAGAAAGAAAATTAACAAAATAAATCATTCAAAGAAATGGCGCAAGATCTTGAATAGAGACTTTCCAGTGAGAGTTTAGATCTAATTGGCCGAAAATCGATTAAGAATTGTTCTCAAACATCTCATAATATTAGGAAATGCCGAATTAAAACACTCTGAATATACTTCTTACTCAATAAGACTAGGCTAGGATCAAGGACACACGATATGATACCAAGTCATGCTGACAGAGGTTGTGTGGGAAAGGGGAATCATGGATCAATTGTGTCGGGAAGTAAACTTTGTAAGCCAAGCCTCTGTGGGAAAGCAGTGTGGGAGACCCTTAGAAAGACTCAAAGAAGACGCTCTCCATTGACCAGTCATACCAATCACTGGGTATATCCCCAAGGACACACGGACTTGCAAGAATAACATGACAACACTAATGTTTATTGCTATGCTCTGTTCACAATAGCAAAAAGCTGGAAACATCCAGGATGCCTCTTCACTGACGAGTGGATAGGAGAAAATGTGGTACATGTATACAATGGAATACTTCTATGCAGCAGTAAAGAGGGACAACATCATGAAATTTGCAGGTAAATGGATGGAGCTGGAAGATATTATGTTAAGTGAAGTAACACAGTCCCAGAAAAACAAACGACAAATGGTGTCCCTCATATGTGGATGCTAGTACCAACAACCCAGATATAAATATTTCTCATGGAGAGGGATGCATAGTAAAAATGGTGAATGGAGACCTTCTTACAGGACCTTCCATGTACTTTGCTGGAGCAAATACTGTTACATGGTGACCAGTGTTGATAAATATGAAAGAAACAAAAATTCAAGATGAAACTTCCTCTCAAGGATGCCCAGTAATATTTGCTATGTGCCAAAGACTTGGGCACAAGCTATCAGTCACCCTCAAGTCTTCCCCCCTTACTTGCCAAAGGGATTTCCCAAAAGTGGGTATAAGCTTTGCTTATATATAGACCCATTGGGTTAAAGAATCCTTTTAGAAACAAAAGCATTTTTTCCAAACAAAAGCTGATTCAGATGATTGCTAAATCTACTATTGCTTCAAGCAAGATCAGGGGGCCAAGCAATGAATCCCTTGGCTGGTCCCATACCATGAAGGAAGCTCCATGAGACTGGGGTGCTTCCAAATGAGTTTTTAAAAAAACCATTTGAGGGCCAGGCGTGACGTTACATGCCTTTAATCCTAGCACTAAGGAGGCAGAGGCAGGCAGAGCTCTGTGAGTTCAAGGCCAGCCTGGTTGACAGAGTGAGTTCCAGGCCAACTGGGGCTATGAGGAGACCCTGTCTCAAAAAAACAAACAAACAAACAAAAAAGACTAAATAAATAAATAATTTCATTTGAAACCAGGCATGGTGGTGCATGCCTTTAATCCTAGCACATGGGAGACCTCTGTGAGTTCAAGGCCAGCCTGGTCTACATAGCGAGTTCCAGGACACCTGGAGCTATAGGGAGACCTTGTCTCAAAAAAAAGGCCAAAAAAATAATAATAATTTGATTGGGTGCTGGAAAGATTGCTCAGTGGTTAGCAGCATTGACTGCTCTTGCAGAAGACCCAGATTCAGATTCCAGCACCCACATGGAGGCTAACAACCATCTATAACTCCAGTTCCAGGGGGTCCAATGGCCTCTCCTGCCTCTGCAGGCATTGCATGACATAGGTGTGGCCACATCCATGCAGACAGAACACTCATACACAAAATATAAAATCAATCAAAACAATCACTTGATTGACTCACAGAGTGGAGCTCTGTGGACACTCTTTGAGGGTGTCTTAGCTCTGTCCACTTTCAGTCACAAGTTCCTATGCACACTTCCCCTCAAAATTCAAAACAGACCTTCACTGAACTCTGTTTTTTTTTTATTATTTCTGAAATTTATTTTATTACTTTTATTATTTTAACATACTCTGTTTTGTCCTGCTTTCACCACCTCGGTTACGGATGCGGGCTACTCCTTGTCTCTAGTCTCCATCCTTGTTTGGTATGTGCCTAGGATCGACCTCCTAGCTCTGCCTATTTTATTTTATTTTATTTCATTTTGGTCTTTTTAAGACAGGGTCTCCCTGTAGCTCTGGCTGTCCTGGAACTCACTCTGTAGACCAGGCTGGCCTTGAACTCACAGAGATCTGCCTGCCTCTGCCTCCCAAGTGCTAGGATTAAAGGCATGGGCCACCACGCCTGGCTTAGCTCTGCCTCTTTAAATGGACCTCCCATCACCTCTATAGCCGGCGCTGTCAATGTCCTTCCCATATGTCTTTCTGCTGCTAGTGGTTTTCTTCATTAGGTGCTTATCTCTCTCTGCTTAAGAGCTGTCCTTTCATCTGGAAAAATCCATAGAGAAGGCCGTACATAAATGCTGAGTTAGTGTACCCAGGAAAAAAACATCAGCCATCAGGTAATGGTCCTCGAGTAAGATAATTCTGAGGACTGTCATCATCTATTTCTAAGTGTCTTGGTAGACTTGATCCCAGGTTTCCACAGCAGTGACATGCACAATTACACAGTCATTTCAGCTTCTTTTCCCTCCTTGTTTCACCTTTGCACTCCTTTTACTAGTATCATTTTCTTTTATCTTCTCTCAAGCTAACTATAGTCAATCATATTTTTTCTCAATAAATGATTCTTAAGAATCCAATCTAGGGGGCTGGAGAGATGGCCTAGCGGTTAAGAGCGCCGACCGCTCTTGCAGAGGACCCGGGTTCAATCCCCAGCACCCACATGGCGGCTGAGAACCGTCTGAAACTCCAACTCCAGGAGAACTCCAGCTCCAGGGGAATCCGACGCCCACTTCTGACCTCCGCGGCATTGCACGACACGGGTGCACAGACTTGCATGCAGACAATACATTCGTACACATACAGAAATAAATAAAATTAATAAAAAAAAATGAATATCTCCAACAGAACCTTTGTGGGCACCTAGAAGGTAATGTTCATTTAGGACTCATTAAATAGTTGTTACAGAGGATCCACAGAGGGGTTCGATGTTTATGGCCAATCTCTGAGGCTTTTCTTCCTTTGAATGTTAGACGGGTCAGCCTTTCCGTTGCCACTTTTTGGTGACTTCCTACTCAATGCAAACCTGTACTTTTCTTTCTGCAGTTAAAGTTTGGTGGACGTTTTGTCCTGTTGGAATCTTTTCCCACTAGTTAGTTTTAAGATTTTTGAATTGCCAGGTTTTTGATGAAAAGGTTTCAATGTCTTTCGTTATCCCCCCCCTTTTTTTTTTTAGGCGTATTGAGTCTCCAGAAGACAGTTTGTATTATACATGACTATAGGTGGAGTCAAGGCATAGATTTCATCAAATTCACCCATGTTGGTTTTGGGTGACTATATATGATGTAACTTGGAAGCAAACTTAATTTTTACGTTAAATCACTAAAGGAGAATGCTACAAAGTTACTGTACAAGAAAAATTAATGAGAACATTTGTAGTGTCAATCCCAAATCTCTCTACAGAGTTATGAAAGCAAAATGTGGACAACAGCGAATATATCTCCATCGTTTAATTCAGATGCATTACCATTTTTATCAGACTTCCTGTAAACCAATGTTGTTTAATATACACTGTTTACTTTTACTAAGTCTAAAAGCACCATTGTTGCTGTAGACAGTGTCTAGGCGAAGCTGGGTACTTGCTGAACTCACACTCAATTAATTATGTATTATTAATCGAATATACACCCGTGTCCCGGTCAACTCCCAGATGAACCAAAGACCCAAGTGATAACCCTAAACTCTGGAGGTGATAAAAGAAAGCTTGGCAGCAGATTATCAAGACAATAGGTGTAGGAAAAGACGTCCTAATCCAAGAGACAGCAGCTGCACAAGAAAATAAGATGCACAATCTGACAAATTGGGACTCCATTAAACTCAAAAGCTTCTTGTACATCAATAGGAACAATAAAGGAAGTGAGGAGAAAGACCACAGAGTGGAGGAAACCTCTCCAGTGATACATCTGGACAACAGCTAGTAATTTCCAGAGTATACAAGCTACTCAAAAAACAAAGAAGAAAGAAAACAAATGAAATCATTCAAAAGATGGAGCAAAAGATCTGAATTTAGAGACCTTCACAGAGGAGGAGTTAGAGATGGCTGAGAAACATCTTAAGAAGTGTTCAACATCTCTGATAATTAGGAAATGCAAATTTAAAACCACTCTGAGATATCACCTTACCATCCAATAAGACTAGCTAGATCAGGAAACCACGAATGATACCAAAGTGCCTGGAGAAGGTTGTGGGAAGGGAACATGCATCCATTGCTGGTGGGAATGTAAAACTTGTACAGCCACTGTGGAAAGCAGTGTGGAGAACCCATTAGAAGACTACAAAATGAGCCCTTCCATCCTGACCACAGTCATACCACCCTGGATATACCCACAAGACACAACTTACTTCAAAGAGACATGCACAGCTGGGGACAGAGGAGAGAGGTAAAAAATTAATTGATGCAGGGGGAGAGGAGGACAAAAATTAACAGGGAAAAGTCCTTGATCTGTGGAAGTCATAGCGAGAAGATGAGTGAGAAGATCAGTCTTGGAGGGGCCATGACCAAAATCTAAAAATAACCGTCCCCAGAAAGAAATGACCAGAAGCAGAAAAACTGTAAGTACCTAGAAATCCCAAGGCTGGCTGGTTACTACCTCTTACAGCCAACCCAAAGAGGGGGTCTTTTTAAGAGATAATTTATGCAGTATTTTAATTTTTTTACATCTATGACAATATTGCCTGCATGTTGTGTAAGTGCACCACTTGTGTGCAATGCCGGCAGAGGTCAGAGAGAGCATCGTATCCCCTGAAACTGGAAGTATTATAGGATGTTGATTACTGAATCTGAGGCCAGGACTGGGAAAAGCAGTTCCACAATCTCCATTTAAGCTACAGCCAGGCTTTGCAGTAGAACACGAACCATTGGTTTTCTTACTGTCCTTTTCCCCCCACAGATATAAAAATCATAGAAAACTGATGGCAAAAGAGACCTCAGAGATCGCCCAGTCCACCCCCTATTTTCCATAAAAAGAAACTGAGGTGCAAGGTTATATAAGCCCAGGCCCAAAGGTACAGTAGAGCAAACTATCACTGCCCATGAGCTGTCAGACACCATTCCCTTTTGTCCCCAGAGATGTCAGTGCATGCGCCCGCCCGTGTGTACAAAACCGATTTGAAGATGCAAATTGGTTACATCCAATTTCATCCAACTGTCCTTGAAATTTAAGAACTCTGCTGACATGCACAGAGCAAAGAGTAAATTGCTCCCCTGAGAGAAATCCTCTTGGAAATGGCCTCACACGTCCCTGTCCAAGGAGCTGGCGCTAAGCAGACACAGGCCCTCAGGAAGAAGTCTGTGTCTTTGGGACCCATCCTAGGAAATGGGGTGAGAGGAAAAGCAGGTAATGGACCCAAGAATGAATCCTGATCGCCCAGAAATGAATGGAAGACCTTCTATTTTATTTTTTTTTAATTAGTTTTTGTTATGATGGTTTGGTGCTGTCATACATTATTTTTTTCCTTCAAGTTCGGCTTATTTCCCTTTCACCTCCCCACCCCAACACCCACACCATACCCAATCATGCATTCGTTCCTAACTAGTCCCTGCATCTTTCTTCGATTTTTTTTTTACGATTTTTAGCTATAGTGATAAATCCATGATACAAGCCCTTCATAGCAAGAAACCTATCTGCAGGCTGTTGTGCCCAACCCCATACAGCTCATGTGTCCCACCATCCAGTGGGGGAGTGACAGGTTTGTTTGGTCAATCAAGTTGAACAAATGGGTGTCCAGACGACATTGCTGTGGTTTCAATCACCATCACCCCAATCGCAGCCCATTCATTCTACCACGCCCGCCTCTTCCCGCAGGTTGTTCCCTAGGATTAGGAAAGGGTGACAGGTGGATGAGAGGTTAAAACAGTCCACTCTCTCTGGATCCTGTTTGACTTGACCGGGTCATTCATGGCTGTTCCTTTCCTTTGATGGGCTGACATTTGTCCAGGAATAACCTTTCCGATCCTACTAATGAAGAAAAGCAATTAGATATATAAGGGTATGATCCAGCAAAGCAAAAATATTTATAGGAAGTACTTTAGCATAGACACATCTTTGGATATGTTAATCCATGCAATTACACATTTTTCCGTTTCCCCCCTGTTAAATATGAAAGGGTCTAACTGTGGCTTATAAACAATCCTTCCTAACCATTAGAGAGATGTAAGCTTGTGGGCATCAACAGGCCATGGTTGTATTCCTCCAAGGGTAGAGCTAATAGCCAATCTTAGATTTGTGGATATACAGCACATGGCTGCATTCTGCTGACACAGTATTTCCAGGCAGGGTGAGGTTTAGCTGATGCTGACGGTGTTATACTTCTTAGGACTCAGGGAGAGAACTATTTGCTTTAGTTGGTTTAGATTGCACTTTGGTAACTCTCTCTGGTATTCCAGAGGCAATCTGTACCCTTGCATGTGTGGTCTCAATACACTCCCTCCACAATGGTAGAGACCGTCAGGTGCTTCGGCAGAGGTCGGTTGCGCCTCGCCTCCTGTAGGTATCCCATCTTAGGGGCAAGGAGCCCTTGCTTTTTGTGGGGTCTTGGATCCCCTGCCAACATCCACCTGGTAGAAAAATCAATTGCTGATGTCAGAGCAGCTGTATTAGTATACTTTTGCATGTGCATAGCCCTAGGAACGCTTAGTATTATATTTGGTTCTGAACAAGAGTTCCCTTCCACAGTTCCCAGGTTCTAGTTAGTCAAATAAAGAAAGCAGTTTTACCGGTGTTATAAGAGATTACCTCTACAAAGTTGGTCTCCAAGTTACAGTTTGGGGAACGAGCTCTCAACGCATATTTCTCCTTGTTCTAATGGGGGGGAGAAGGCAAGAAAGTCTCTCATATCAGACCTGCATGTGGCAGCAACTAGAAGGTAAGTTTCATTAGGAAATTCTTAAACTAGTTGTTACATGTAGAATCCACAGAGGGTCGTGTTTAAATGGAAATCTGAGGCTTTTCTTTTTTCTATTCTTCCTTTGAAATTTTGTCAGCGGTCAAGCCTATATTCCGTGCAACACTCATTTTTGGGTACATCATACGCAATGCAACCTGTAGCTGTTTGTCTGTCCAAACCGTTAAGTTGGGGACGTTTTGTCCTGTTGGAATCTTTATGTCCCATAGTTGTTTTTAAGATTTGAATTGCAAGGGTGTGATGAAACGGTTTTCATGTCTTTTCTGTATCATCCCCCCCTTTTTTTTTTTTGGGGGGGGGAGGAGGAGAAGACAAGTTGATTTATACATACTATCGGGTGGAGTCAAGACATAGATTTCATCAAATTCCCATTTGTTTTGGTGACTCTATAATGATTAAATTGGGAGCAAAACTTTTTTTTTTTACGTTAAATCACTGTAAAGAGAATGCTACAAGGTGAGAAATCCTGTACAACAATAGAAATTAGGAGAACTTTTAGTGTCAATACCCAAAGTTTCTGGCTCATACAGTATTCTTGAATGTAAAGCAGAAGTGTGGCACAGCGGAATTATATCCTCCATTTAATTCAGACATTACCATTTTTATCAGATGCCTGTAATCCAATGTTGGTTATATACACATGTTTACTTTTATTAACTCCTAAAACACCATGTGTCCTGTAACAGTGTCTAGGCGAAACTGGGTATTGCTGAACTCACATCAATTAATATGCATTAATTGAATATACAACCGTTCCACTGGGTACACTCCGATGGACCAAAGACCTCAACGTGAAACCCCCAAAATCTGAAGGTGATAGAAGAGAAGCTTGTCAGCAGACTACAAGACTAGGTGTAGGAAAAGACTTCCTAAATCGGACAGCAGCTGCACAAGAAATAAGATCGAAAAATGACAAATGGGACCTCAATAAACTCAAAGGCATTCTGTATATCAAAGGAAGCAATAAAGGGAAGTGAGGAAAAGACCCACAGAGTGGGAGGAAACGCTCACCACAGATACATCTGACAAAGCATTAATTCCAGAGTATACAAGCTACTCAAAAACAAAGAAGAAGAAAACAAATAAAATCATTCAAAGAAATGGCGGCAAGATCTGAGTAGAGACTTCACAGATGAGGAGTTAGAGATGGCCGAAAAATCGATTAAGAATTGTTTCAACATCTCATTAATATTAAGGAAATGCGAATTAAACACTCTGAGATATCACCTTACTCTAATAAGACTGGCTAGGATCAGGTACACGAATGATACCAAGTACTGCAGAGGTTGTTGGGAAAGGGGAACAGGCATCCATTGCTGGTGGGAAGTAAACTTGCAGCCCTGTGGGAAAGCAGTGTGGGAGACCCTTAGAAAGACTCAAAGAAGACGCTCTCCATTGACCAGTCATACCAATCACTGGGTATATCCCCAAGGACACACGGACTTGCAAGAATAACATGACAACACTAATGTTTATTGCTATGCTCTGTTCACAATAGCAAAAAGCTGGAAACATCCAGGATGCCTCTTCACTGACGAGTGGATAGGAGAAAATGTGGTACATGTATACAATGGAATACTTTGCAGCAGTAAAGGGGACAACATCAATAAATTTGCATGTAAATAGATGGAACTAGACGATATCTGTTAAGTGAAGTAACACAGTCCCGACAAACAAACTAGAACAAATGGTGTCCCTCATATGTGGATATTAGTGTCAATAGTGTAGATATAAATATTTCTCATGAGAGGGATGCATAGTAAATGGGGAATAGAGACCTTCTCTACAACAGGAACCTTCCAGTACTTTTTGCTGGAGCAATACAGGTTCCTGGGACCAGTGTTGAATATATGAAAGACAAAAATTCAAGATGAAAACTTCTCTCAAGGAGTGCCACGTAATTTGCATGTGCACAAAGACTTGGGCACAAGCTATCAGTCACCCTCAAGTCTTCCCCCCTTACTTGCCAAAGGGATTTCCCAAAAGTGGGTATAAGCTTTGCTTATATATAGACCCATTGGGTTAAAGAATCCTTTTAGAAACAAAAGCATTTGTCCTTCCAAACAAAGCTGATTCAGATATTGCGAAAATCTACATTCGCTTCAACAGATCAGGGCCAAGCAATGAATCCCATTAGGCTGTCCCAGACCAGGAGGAAGCGTCCATGAGACGGGGTGCTTTCCAAATGAGTTTTATAAAAAAAACCATTTGAGGGCCTGGCGTGACCGTAAGCATATACAAGTGCCTTTTCCTAGCACTAAGGAGGCAGAGGCAAGAGATCGGCCGGTGAGTTTCAAGGCAGCTGGTTGAACAAGTGAGTTCCAGCCAGCTGGCTATGAGGAGACCTGTCCTCAAAAAACAACAAGAACAAACAAAAAGACTATAAATAAAATAATTTCAATCTTGAAACCAGCATGAGTGGTTGCGAATGCCTTTTAATCCTAGCACATGGAAGAAACCGCGGTGAGTTCAAGCCAGCCTGGTCTACATAGCGAGTTCCGACCCTGGACTATATGGAGACCTTGTCTCAAAAAGGCAAAAAGAAATAATAAATAATTTTGAATTGGGTGCTGGAAAGATGCCTCAGTGGTTACAGCCTTGACTGCTCTTGCAAAGAACACAGATTCAGATTTCCACACCCCACATGGATGCTAACAACCATACTGTCTATAACATCCAGTTCCGTGGTCCATGTCCTCATCCATGCCTCCTGCAGGCATGAGCAATGTAACATAGTTGGTGGGAGCCACATGCACCTGCCCAAGCAGAACCTCATACACATATATAATCAATCAAACATCACTTGATTGACGCACCGATTGTGAGCTCTGTGGACGCTCTTGAGGGTGTCTTGCTCTGTCCAATTGTCAGTCGACAAGTTCCTATCACACTTCCGCCCTCCCCCCCCCCCCCAATTCAAACAGAGCCTTCAATGAACTCATGTTGTTTTATTTTATTATGTCTGAAATTTATTTTATTACTTTTATGATTTTAACATACGCGGTTTTGTCCGATTTCGAATTCACCAACCCTCGGTTACGGAGGCGGGCTACATCCTTGTCCTCTAGGTCTCACATCCTTGTTTGGTAGTGCCTAGAGTAATCCGACCTGCACTCCGAGCTCTGCCTTTTTATTTATTATTATTTCATTTTTGGTCTTTTTTTAAGACAGGGTTTTTTTTTTTTTTTTTTTTTTTTTTTTGGAACTCACTCTGTAGACCGCTGGCCTTGACGCGACAGAGTCTGCCTGGCCTCTGCTCCCAAGTGCTAGGATTAGGCATGGCCCACCACGCCTGGCTTAGCTCTGCCTCTTTAAATGGACCTCCCATCACCTCTATAGCCGGCGCTGTCAATGTCCTTCCCATATGTCTTTCTGCTGCTAGTGGTTTTCTTCATTAGGTGCTTATCTCTCTCTGCTTAAGAGCTGTCCTTTCATCTGGAAAAATCCATAGAGAAGGCCGTACATAAATGCTGAGTTAGTGTACCCAGGAAAAAAACATCAGCCATCAGGTAATGGTCCTCGAGTAAGATAATTCTGAGGACTGTCATCATCTATTTCTAAGTGTCTTGGTAGACTTGATCCCAGGTTTCCACAGCAGTGACATGCACAATTACACAGTCATTTCAGCTTCTTTTCCCTCCTTGTTTCACCTTTGCACTCCTTTTACTAGTATCATTTTTCCATTATATCTTCTCTCAAGCATAGACTAGAGTCATACATATTTTTTCTCATAAAATGATTCTTAAGAGCCAATCCTAGGGGGCTTGGAAGAGATGGCTAGCGCTTATAAGAGCGCCGAACGCTCCCCTTGCAGAGGACCCTGGTTCATCCCAGCACCCACATGTTGGCCTAGAACCGTCTGAAAACTCCAACTCCAGGAGAAACTCCACTTCCAGGAGAAACGACGCCCACGTCTGCCTCGCGGCAAGTGCACGACCGGGTGCACAAGACTTGCATGCAACAATACATTCGTACACATAACAAAATAAATAAATTGAATAAAAAGTAAAATAAAAAAAAAAATAACAAGAATCCAATCTAAGACATTTGCTGCCAGGATATGGACAGGAAGTGGACTTGGGACTACCATGCAAGTTCTAAAACAAGTTTACACTTGACAATCACTTTTGAAAAAAAAAAATAAGCCGGGCCTGGTAGCCATGCCTTTAATCCCAGGCAAGCCCGTGGATCTCTGTGAGTTCAAACTGCCACGCCTGGTCTACGATAGTGGCCTTACCAGGACAGCATGAGAGGCTACATGGAGACCTTGTCCAGAAAAGACAAAAAAAAAAAAAAAAAAAAAAAAAGACCCTACGGCTGATGATGAGATGTGGAGGGACATCCCAGCATGTTTTCTACAAAAAATATTAGAAGTGGTGAATGTTGCTCAGACTGTGATTAATTAATATGAGATGAGTCAGGCAGAAAGAGAGACTGTAATTTTTGTAGTAGGTCTTAACCACAGTGCTGTTGTCAAGAATTATCATGGGCTAAGACCACCGAGTGACTATTTGAATGCTATTCTCTGACAAGGTGAGTACAGAGAACTAAAAGTAGCCATCAGGTAATAGGTTAACAGAATAATTTACCTATGTTAAGTACTGATAATTTTTCAAATTGGATATTTCATACATTGATATATTTTCTTACTTTCTTGGATAATTTATACTCCATAAAAAGTTATTTCTTCGTGTTATCGCGGCATTGGTGGTCAGGCCTTTAATCCTAAGCAACTTGGGGGTCAGAGCAGGACGATTTTTTGCGATGTCAAGGCCAGCTGCTCTACAGAGTGAAGTTCGCCAGGACAGCGGGGCTACAGGGACCCTGTCTCAAAAACACAAAGAAAAAAAAAAAAAAAGTTAGTGTTTATCAAATGCATAACAGGAGACTACAGTATATTGGCTTTGACTTGAAATCTGTCTGATACTAATATTAAGTATGATAATGGTGGAGTTGATTAAGAGAACTATCAGCCTAAAATCCAGACATACTCCAGGAACCTGCTAATGAGAATGCAGACCTCGCTGAAAAGCAGACTCTGTATCTGATTATAAGAATGGCAAAACTGGGACTGGAGAGATGGTTCAGTGGTTAAGAGCACTGGCTGCTCTTGCAGAGGACCAGTTCAATTCTCAGAACCTACATGGTGGCTAACAACCATCCATAACTCCAGTTTCGAGGAAATCTGATGCTCTCTTCTGACCTCCACAGGCTTTGCATGACATGGGTACACTTACATACATGAAGGCAATACACTTATACACATAAAATTAAAAATAAATATTTTAAAAATAACAGCAAAACTATGAAGGAGGCTGGAGCCATAGCCTAGCAAGCTTTCAGAGCTAACAGCAGAATTCTTCTAACAACAGAATCTGGTAAGGAGTAAATAAGATCATGATACACAATAATGGGCCATGTAAGTTTAAGACCACTAAGTTCCATGAATTCCTTTAAATCAGTAGAAATATCACCCCTTGTACCCTATGCAGAGGAGACAACTCTCCATGAAAGAACCTCCTCAGAAGCTAAAGTTTCATAAGAGGATATTTATTCTCTCCAAAGCCTGCTGTACCTCTTTGCTTTTTCTCAACCAATATCTAGGACAAAGTCTTGACACAACATAACTGCAAAGTATAGCACATTTTATGGGAGGAAATGGACTATTTTGCAAGAGAAAAATGTTCAAGCTGCTACATAGCCAGAAGAAATTTGGAGAATATGCCTGAGAATGGATCTTGAGGGCACTGGACTAGGCTTGGAATACAAAGTTGTATTGGAGGCAGTTTATTGACATGAGAGCACTTTCCCTTAACTTTGTATTTAATGCCTCAACAAAGATACTCAAAGGCAGTTTTAAAACTGTTGTCATGGTTATTTGAAGCTTCACAGCAATAATGGCCTCCAGCATATGAAGAGGAACCCCAGAACTGTCTTAGCAATGTACTGAAGAAGGATTCAGGAGGCTCAGAGAAGTACTCTTGTTGAGCTGAATTCCCTATTTTTGACTGAGAAGACACTAACTGACTATGCTCCCCAAAGGTCCTGGGGGACCTTTCTTCCTTACTTACTGCCTCTCTGCTTTCACTAAAGCATTAAAATTCTATATCATCATAATTAGTGGTTCCTAGTGGCTATTCTCTAAGGCCAGAAAAAACAGAGGGAGATGTAGCCACCAGTGTCCAATGTCAAAGGGACTAAGATTCTGGGATATCCAGGACTAAGTCAGAAGCAAAGTGAATGCAATTTGAGATGCCAGTAAGACTGGAATGATAACAAGGAGCCATGGGGATCTCCAGGAAGCTGCTAGAATGACAGTCATTATGTTCCCAGAGGTGAGACAAGTGCTTTGGCAACGAAGGTCTTGTTTAGTTTATAAAACCAAAAATGATCAACGAGGCATAATCAAGAGACTGATGCAATCTGCTACAACAGAAGACTATAATTCCCTCATCCAGCTTCCAAACATCAGATGGTTCTTGGATCCAGACACCATCAATAACGAAAGAGACCAGGTTCCTTTATGAAGAATCCTAGAAATGCTGCTGAAAATATATACAGTAACAGTATTTCTGTTCCCTCCCTAAAAGGACCCTTGGGTATTTATAAGAAAACTGCATACTAGGGAAAACAGAATGCTCAAATACTGTAAAGGCTGTAGGTTGAATATAAGGCCCGAGTATTTTGAACCTGTTAGAAAAACATAACTCTGTTAGAATGTAGAACATAGAAAGGCGTGTGAAACATGGTCCCCTGACAAATGCCTGCCTCAGTGGGCTGCCAACCTCATTCTGTCACTTTCCAGGTCCCTGATTACATATCTACTTGGGTATACCTAGAAGTTCATAAGACTCTTCCTGATTGGTATCACAGAAAAACCAGAATAGAATGGCCAAATAGCAGCCTCCTGCCACCCCGACACTCCACAAACTCACATAAATTTAAACATCCACACACATGCTCTCAAATGCACCCACAGATCCATAAATACACTCAAACCCATGCACTAAAAGATATTCACATACTCACACTAAAACACAACCATAGATCCATCTACCTATGCACTCAAATGTACACACATATACACATACTCAAATACTTTGACATATATCAGACACATTCATATTTTCATGCCTATATATATATTCATACCAACATACCCAAACACATACATACGCATGCTCATACCCCTGGCTATAGTTTGAATATCTTTGTTCTTTCCCAAAGTTTCATGCTAAAACCACAACCCTAATATGAGAGTGCCGGATACTGTGGCTTTGGGGAAGGTCTTTAGGTCACGAGGGTTCTTCCAGATTAAAGGTCTATTTACATAGCCTGGCGTGATGACACACGCCTTTAATCCTAGTACTTGGGAGGCAGAGGCAGGTGGATCTTTGTGAGTTCAAGGCCAGCCTGGTCTACAGAGTGAGTTCCAGGACAACTGAGGCTACAGGGAGACCCTGTCTCAAAAAGACCAAAACAAAAAAAGTTCTATTACAAAGTCTTTTAGGGATGGGTCCTCTCAATCTTATGGCCTTCTGCTATATACGAAGACAGTGTTTATTCCCTCTTTCCCTTTCTGCCTTCCATCATGTGGAGACACAGCGAGACCATCTTCATCAGACGCTGGTGCCTTGATCTTTCACTTGCCAGCTGTAGAGTTTTGAGAGGCTCGATTTCTGTTCTTTACAAATTAGCCAATCTGTGCTATGGTAACAACACAAAAAAAAACAAAATAGGCTATAACACACACGCACACACACACACCAACTATAGACAAGTTCCCTGATGAGATGCAAAAATCCTCAATAAAATTCTTGAAAACTAAATTCAAAAACACATTAAGAATATTATAAACCAAAACCAAGTTGGTTTCATTGTAGGGATGCAAGGTTAGTTCAAATATTCAAATCAGGGACTGTAAAAATGGTTTAGTGGTTAAGAACACTAGCTGTTCTTGCAGAAGACCCTAGTTCAAATCCCAGCACCCACATCGTGGCTAATGATCAGTCATAACTCAAGTCCCAAGGGATCCAACACTCTCTTCTGACCTCTATAGTCATTGCACGACACTGGCGCACTTACATATATGTAAGCAATACACTCACACACATAAAATAAAAATTATAAATATGTAAGTCAATAATTCAACACATACATAGACTTAAAGACAAAATCTGCATGATCATCTCAATCAACGCAGAAAGGCCTTCAATAAAATTCAACATCCCTTCAAGATAAAAGCCATAAAAATAATAGAAGAAACATATCTCAATATAGTAAAAAGTATAAAAAATGATAGCTAACATTATGCTAAATGGGGGAAAGGGTTGAGGGCATTACGCCTTAAATCTAGAATGAGATAAGGGTTATCTACTCACTGTATTCTCATCTAATGTAGGCCTCAAAGTCTCAGCTAAAGAAATAAGAAAAGAGAATGAAACTTGTTAAATAGAAAAGGAAAAAGTGAAATTATCCCTCTCAGAATTACAACTGACTTCTCAGTGCAAACTATGAAAGCAAGAAGAACATGGAGCAAAGCACTCCCAGTGTTAAAGGACAATAGATGCCAACCCAGGTTTCTACACCCAGCAAAAATGTCGATTATAGTTGAAGGAGAGAGAAAAATCTTCCATGACATAAACAAGATGATAGAAAACACATCCAGAAAACCAACCCTTCAGAAAATACTTGGAGCAATTCAAATGACAGAAGAGAGGAGCAACTATCCCCAGGCACCTAGAAAGAGAAATTAATAAAAACATAACTGCAGAAGTAGAAACCAAGACTAAAAATGCAAATGGATAATAAGGTGAAAGGAAGAAACACACATCTTTCAATTATAACCTTAAATATTAATGGACTAAACTCCCCAATCAAAAGACATAGACTAGGAGATTGTATTAAGAAACAAAACCCATCTATATGCTGTCTACAAGAAACCCATCTCAAGGATAGGCACCAACTTAAGGTGAAGGGATAGGAAAAAATATTCCAAGCAAATGGTACCAAAAAGAAAGCAGGTGTTGCTATTTTAATATCAGACAAAATAGACTTCAAAGTAAAATAAATCAGAAGAGACAAAGAAGGCCATTACATTTTTATCAAAGGAACAATTGACCATGATGATTTCACAGATCATTAATATATATGCACCACAAACTCTGATGACCAAAACTTATAAAGACAATTCTCCAGGACCTCAAGGACAATTAAATCCCAGCACTACTCATAGTAGGAGACTTCAATACCCACTAAGTCCTTTGGACAGATCAACCAGACAAAGAATAAAAGGAAACATCAAACCGAATGACACAATATAAACAAATGGATCTACGGACATCTACCAAATATTCCTCCCAAATACCAGAGAATACATTTTCTACTCAGCACCCCACAGATTTTCTCCAAAATCAACCACAACTGGGAGCACAGAAAAAAACCTACAAATACAAAAATATTAATATTTTCATGCATTCATCAGACCACAGTGAATAAAGCTCATATCAACAAGGATAAGCCCTACTATCTCAAGAACACATGGAGACTAAACAACACTCCTGAATAACAAATGGGTCAAGGAAGAAATAAGAAATAAAAGCATTCTGGAACTGAAATGACAATGACAAACACACAGAAAAACCTATGGATACTTTAAAAGCAGTACTAAGAGAAGTTTATGGCCCTGGGTGCCTACATTAGAAAACAGAAAGAGCACAAGTGAATGATCTAATACTACAGCTAAAACACTTGAGAGATGTGTGGTTTGAATGTGTGTCCCCATAGGCTCTAGGTATTCAACGTTTGTCTCCAGTTGGTGGCACGTTTTGGAGTCTTGGGTGTGTTGGCCATGTGGAGGAAGTGTTCGACTGGGGGCAGGCTTAGTGAGCTTAACAACTTGATGGCTCTACAGTTCTCTCCTCTTCCTGTTTCCATTAAGATGATGACCCTCGCTTTGCTGCTCCAGATCCAGCCGCCATGCCTCCCGCCACAATGGACTCTAATTCCCTGGAACCGCCAATTGTAAGCTCAAATAACTCTTCCTTTTATAATTCCTTGGTCATGGTGCTTTATCACAGCAACAAGAAAAGTGACTAATATAGTTATTGGTACAGAGAGTGGGCTGTGTGCTGTGAAGAACCTGATCATGTGTATGTTTTGGAGAAGTGTGAGGCTTTGGAACTTTGGGCTGGAAAGGCTGTACTATGCTAAGCAGAGCTTAAAGGGCCA
This sequence comes from Rhizomys pruinosus, assembly GCA_009823505.1. Classification (NCBI taxonomy): domain Eukaryota; kingdom Metazoa; phylum Chordata; class Mammalia; order Rodentia; family Spalacidae; genus Rhizomys; species Rhizomys pruinosus. The sequence continues at coordinate 769,818 of VZQC01003035.1, forward strand.
TTCTGTAGGAGCCTGAAGAAAGCATGCTGCAAAGTGTGGTTCCAGGGGAAAATAAAGACTTAGGCAGCAACCAGGATATTTTGATAAAGAGTCTGGCAGCAGTTTGCCCACAGCCCAGATGCTTGCCTGATTGCTAAGTTGAAAATGGTTGGACTGATGTCTTTGGCGAGATATTTCAACAGACAGCCTAATGTATAAATGGTGGCGTGGCTATTAATGTGAATATTGTGCGAGATCTACATAAAAGAGCAGATGGGCAGAAAGAAATGCAGAATGAACAGTGTAGGAAGATTAAAGGTGGGGCCAAGGCACTGTGAAGGAGAGGGCTCCCTTTCATAAGAGATTAAAGCAATTAAGGAGAGGCCTGAGATTTACAAGTAAACAAAAGAATCAGTACCTTCAGAGCAAGACCACACCCAGCTAATCCTCCAACAAATACCAGAGGCAGAGAAAAGTTGCAATGTGGTTGAAATAGGCCAGGGTCCATCCCAAATTGCAGCCAAACTCGGCAGTTTCATTCAGTGGTGCTGGCTTTAGACATGAAGTTGCAAGAGTGAAGGGTCATCAGTTCTTCCTCCACAGTTTCAAGAGCTGCCAAGGTCAGGCATAGCAGCAGCAGGGTGTCCCTGCATAAAGAGGCCCGCAGGCCATTGCATGAAGCTGTGAATGTGAAGCCTGGTTGGCAGCAGAGACCCCAAGAAGATATTGAGATGCCAGACCTGTGAGATATTTGCCAAGGAGAGCTTGCATACGGGAGTGGTACCAGCCTAAGAGAGAGCTGTATGTTGCAAGCAAAGCTGGAAAAGCTAGCCTCTAAGCCCTTTGGAAGTCAAGTCCCAGAAGTTTGCATGTGGAGTACTGGACTTGGTGTTTGCCCTGCTGGTTTTCGGTCTTATTTTGGTCCAGTATTTCCTCACTTATGCCTCTATTCCTCCCTTTTGGAATGCGAATATGTATTCGGTTCCACGTACATTGGGATATTAATTTGTCTTTTATTTTACAGGAGTTTACAGTTTTAAGAGATTGGCCTGAGTCTCAGAAGAGACTTTGGACTGTGATACTTTTGAATGAATTGAAACTGGTAAAGACTAGTGGGACTTTTAAGGTTGGATTAAATGCATTTTGCATTTTATATGGTCAGGAGCCTATGGGGCCAAGGAGTGGAATGTGTGGTTTGAATGTGTGTCCCCCTAGGCTCTAGGTATTCAGACGTTTGTCTCCAGTTGGTGACACTGTTTTTGTGAGGTCTTGAGGGTGTGTGGCCGTGCTGGAGGAAGTGTGTACTGGGGCAGGGCTTAGTGAGCTTAACAAGCCTTGTGGTTACAGGTTTGCTCCTCTCTGTTTCCTGCTATTTAGATCTGATGACTCAGCTTTTGCTCTGGCATGCCTCCAGTCCGCATGCCTCCGCCAATGGACTCAATTCCTGGAACTCTCAATCGTAAGCTCAAATAAACTCTTCTTTTATAAGTTCCTTGGTCATGAGTGCTTTATCACAGCAACAGAAAAGTGACTAATACAGTAGACAAACAAAAATGAATCCTAAGATGCAACAGACAGGAAGAATAACAAAAATCAGAGCAGAAGTCAATGAAATAGAAACAAAGAAAACATACAAGATAGACAGGCCTCTAGCCCAGTTATCCAAAGAAGAGCAACTCCAATCAATAGAATTGGTGATTTAAAGGGGAAACATCACAACAGACATGAAAAAGATCCAGACAATCATATGGAATACTTCAAAAACCTATACTCTCACATAATTGAAACCTAGGAGAAATGGAGAATATCTGAAATATGGGAATCACCAAAGCTTAACCAAGAAGAATCAACAGCTTAAATAGACCATATATATGAAGAAATTGAAGAGGTAATAGAAACCTCCAACTAAAAAACGGGCAGAATTCTATAAAATGTTTCAAAAAGACTTACAACCATTATTACTCAATTTTTCAGAAGGATACAAATGGAGGGAATTCTCCCAAATTCCTTCTATGAAGCCAGCATCACTCTAATACCAAAACCAGGCAAAGATACAACCAAAAAGGAAAACTATAGACCCCTCTCATTAATGAACACAGACACAAAAATTCTCAACAAAATACTTGCAAACCACATACAGACACACATCGAGAAGATCATCCATCATGACCAGTTGGATTCATACCAGAGATGCAGGGATGGTTCAATATACGAAAATCAATAAATATCATAAAGTACATAAATGGAATGAAAGACAAAAACCACATGATCATCTCAATGGACAGAGAAAAAGCCTTTGACAAAATCCAGCATCCCTTCATGCTTAAAGTCCTAGAAGGAATTGGACTGGAGGATCATTCCTCAATGTAATCAAAGCCATATACAGGAAACCCACAGCCAATATCATCCTAAATGGGGAATGACAGAAACATTCCCTTTAAAGGTGGAACTCAGCAAGGCTGCCCCCTGTCACCACTCCTCTTCAATATAGTGCTTGAAACACTTTGCTGAGAGCAATAAGGAAAGAAAAGGAAATTAAAGGAGTACTAATTGGAAAAGAGGAAGTCAAGCTATCCCTATTTGCTGATGATATGATTTTACTTAAGGGATGCTAAAAACTCCACCAGAAAACTCCTAGAAACGATTAACAGCTTCAGCAAAGTGCAGAATACAAAATTAACCTTAAAAAAATCAATGGCCTTTCTTTAACCAAGAACAAGCAACTGGAGAAAGAATTCAAAGAGACTTCCACTCACAATAGCCTCAAAAACAATAAAATACCTAGGAACAAACCTAACAAAGATGCCAAAGATCTTACAACAAAAATTTTAAACCTTTAAAGAAAGAAATTTAAGAAGACATCAGAAGATGGAAAGACCTCCCATCCTCATAGATTGGGAAAATTAATATAGTAAAACCGTCCATTCTACCCAAACTAATATACAGATTCAACATGATCCCAGTTAAAATCCCCAAGAGTTTCTTCAGAAGCTTGGGAGAAAAAATCCTTAATTTCATATGGAAAAACAAAAGACCCCAAATAGCCAAAGCAACCCTGAGCAAAAAGAGCAATACAGGAGGGATCTCTATATCAGATTTCAAGCTATATTACAGGGCTATAGTCATAAAAAAACAGCTTGGTACTGGCACAAAAACAGACCTGTTGACCAATGGAACAAAAGTGAAGATCCAAACTTGAGCACATACAATTTCAGCCACCTCATATTTGACAAGGGGGCCAAGAAGACACAATGGAGGAAAGACAGCATCTTTAGCAAGTGGTGTTGGCAAAACTGGATAACCACTTGTAGAATAAAGTTAAACCCCTACCTCTTGCCCTGTACAAAAATCAATTCCAAATGTATCAAAGACCTCAAAATGAAACCCAAAACTCTAAAGGTGATAGAAGAAAAAGTTGGTAGCAGTTTATAAGACATAGGCATAAAAAACACTTCCTAAATCAGACAGCAACTGCGCAAGAAATAAGATCCACAATTGACAAATGGGAACTCATTAAACTCAAAAGCTTCTGTACATCAAAAGAAACAATGAAGGAAGTGAAGAGAAAACCCACAGAGTGGGAGAAAACCTTCACTGCAGATACATCTGACAAAGCATTGATTTCCAGAATATACAAACTACTCAAAAAACAAAGAAGAAAAAAACAAATGAATCACTCAAAAGATGGATTAAAGAGCTGAACAGAGACTTCACAAGTGAGGAATTAGAGATGGCTGAGAAACATCTTAAAAAATGTTCAACAATGGGGCTGGAGAGGTGGCCTAGTGGTTGAGAGCGCTGACCGCTCTTACAGAGGAGCCGGGTTCGATCCCCAGCACCCACATGGCGGCTGAGAACCGTCTGAAACTCCAACTCCAGGAGAACTGCAGTTCCAGGGGAATCCGACACCCTCTTCTGACCTCCGCGGCATTGCACGACACGGGTGCACAAACCTACATGCAGACAGTACACTCATACACATACAAAAATAAATAAAATTTTAAAAAAAATGTTCAACATTTAGGAATACACTGATCAAAAAAATGTTCAACGTCGCTATTAATTAAGGAAATGCAAATTAAAACAACTTTAAGATATCATCTCACTCCAATAAGACTGGCTAGGATCAAGAAAACAAATGATACCAAGTGCTGGGGAGGTTGTGGGGAAAGGGGAACACTCATCCACTACTGGTAGGAATGTAAACTCGTACAGTCACTATGGAAAGCAGTGTGGAGAACCCTTGGAAGACTCAAAATGAGCTTACCATCTGAACCAGTCATACCACTCCTGGGTATAAATCCATAAGACTCATCTTACTGTCATGTTTATTGCAGCTCTCTTCACAATAGCAAAAAGCTGGAACCAACCCAAGTGCCCCTAAACTGACAAGTGGATAGAGAAAATGTGGTACATCTACACAATGGAGTTCTATGCAGCAGTAAAGAAAGATGACATCATGAACTTTGCAAATAAATGGATGGAACTAGAAGATATCATGCTAAGTGAAGTAATACAGTCCCAGAAAAACAAGCAACAAATGGTATCCCTTATCTGTGGATGCTAGTGCCAGTTACCTAGTTGTATTTCTTGTGCAGGGCTCCTTGAGCTTTTGTCCAAGTATTTGGGAGTGATGCATATTGGAAAGAACAACAACAATGATGACATCATCATCATCAACAACAACAACAACAGAAAAGACTGCATCAAGGAACTGAATGAAACGGTGAACTTCTGCTCAAAACAGTCAACTTCTGCATCGAAAATTTTGAGAAAGACTGAGAAAAAGAAGAAAAACATGTTTGGCAGAATGCATGAGCTCCAGTGGGGGGGTAGGAAAGGGGACATGGATCTAGATTTAATTTGTAATGTAATCTTGTATGAAATATATATATTTTAAAAAATATTTTAAAAAAGAACACTGACTGCTCCTGCAGAGGATCCTGGTTCAATTCCCAGCACCCACATGTCAGCTAACAATCATCTGTAACTCCAGTTCCAGGGGATCCAACACCCTCTTCTGACCTCTGAGGGCATCTTATGACATGGGTGCTCACCCTACCTACGTGTAGGCATTATACTCATATATATATAATAAAAATAAATAAATTTTAAAAATTAAATGTCTTAGGCCAAATGACATTGAACTATTAGACAATCAAATGGTGCCTCAATTGCTGCTATACCATCAGATAATATTTGGGAGAACATACCCGCACAACCTCCTGCTTTGTATATGGTTTTTAGTCTGGTGAGTGCATTCTTTTTATCAGGATCAGAACCAGCTCACTTGTTATGCATAGCACAGCATCCAAATGGCTGTCCTATCTCTTTAACTCTTCTATTCTCTGTCACTAGCTCAAAGGGATTTCTATTATCTGCACTTTACACAGTATATCAGACTGGTCCATTATAATCATGCTTCTGAGCAGAAGGCAGCAATACTGAGAATCCTTACTAAGACACGTGTACCGAGGGGGTAGAAGATAAACCCTACGAAGACTCAGAGCCTGTCAAATCATACAGTTTTTAAAACTCTAATGATCGGGGCATGCTGAGATATGTTCTCCAAGGTAAAGGGGAAGTCATTAGAACTTGCTATGATTTGCATCTGGTTTGAGTGTCTTGTCTAAAGCTTCAAGTGTTGCGAGCCTGGTCCCCAGCCTAGCAATGTTAAGAATGATGAGATCTTTAAGACCTTTAAACCTAATAAGAGGTTCTTGGGTCATTGTGGGTGCTGCCCCAAGAGAGGACAGATTCTGACCCCTGGGGTAGCTCCTTCCATTCCCTCTGGCTTCCTGTCTTGCAGATGGCCACCCCCTCTTGTTCTTGCTCCCGCTGTTGTTGTCCAATGGACTCATCACCTGAGCCAAGCTGATTCTAGTCCCGTGCCCTTGGACCGCCATAACTATGAGCAGAATACATCTCTTTCCTTTGGTAAGTGGCCACTCTCAGGCATTTTATAATGGTTACAGACTAATAAAGAATTTGAGTGTCTCCCCTTTAAGAAGTAGATCTCATATTTAGTACCATGAGACCAGGCAGATTTTACAATGCTTAGCAATATGTAGGATAGATAACAATGTCGTGTGGTATCTGTGCTGAGCTTAAACCGGGAAACCACAGAATAAAGTCCCAGATTCTAGAGTAAGTCTATACTCTGAGGAGGGGAGGACATTATAGAAGCAACTTCAACATGTCATTGGGTCCCAGTAGGGGACATCAAGGGGTGTCAAGGAACAAGGAGAACGGGGCTATTTTAAGACCCACCAAATGCTAAGCTGCATGGACACTGAAGCATTCTATCATCCACTGGCAATGGCTCATTTTGGATCAGCACAAACAAGTCCAGGGGACACAAGCCACCCACCTAGACCTCATGTCACCTTTCTGCTGCACCAATGTGTCTTTCTGTTCAGTCAAACTTGTAGTGAGTCCCCAGGCACCAATAGATGGAGAAGGAATTCCCTGTCCACTCCACATACTAGTTTGCCTCCCAAATGGACAACTATCTCCCTACAGTCTGAGATGAGGGAATGGCTGAAAGCCTTTCGACTGCTCAGCAACTTGATCTGGTAATAGCGGGAGTCAGAGGTTACATTTACATACTCTCAGGCAATGGTAAATGTTTATCTTGTTATGATCAAAGCTTGAAAAGAGCAATGTTGGAAAATGAGGACAGTGCATGGATCTTTCTCAATGCCCATGGAAAACATCCCATTAAAGAAGCATTGGACAACCAAATGGACAGGATTTTTTTTTAATCACCAGTTTCTGCCCTTGACCAATTAATAAATGAAGCTAGGGTGACAGTCAAAAAGACTATTTGTCAGGAGGCCTTTTTCTTACTGTAGCTGATCTAGCTACTTCTAGGAATTTATCAGGCCCCTCTTGACCAGCGCTGAACTGTCAGCATGCTACTGTCCTTTGAGGAGAACAGGTACTCACTTCATGCTGAGTAACTAACATCAGAATCCTTCCACTCTACAAGGTGTGGTTGTGTCTATTATGTTGACACATAGTCTAGGAGTGGCCTGGCCTTTTGGGCTCATAGTATCTTGACAGAATCACTATCCAGGGGCTCACAGATTATGTAATTTACTGTTATGGGATCCTGCATGGTGTCACTGTAGCCTAAAAGATACACCTTACAGAGACAGCAGATTCAGGAAGACAAAGGAAGGGTTCCTCTAACCCCAATGCGAGGGACGCTCTTGGATCCATGGAGGAGCCTCATACAATGTAGAACAATGAACGAAAACATTAAACAGAGAAGGAAATTAATCCTGACTGCCATAAACAAAAGAGTTTCTGTACACCAAAGGGACAGAAGAATATGTCTGGAACTTAAGCAATTTCCTAGGGGCATGGTTCAGTGCTTTGGGCTCAGTGAAAGTCATGTCTCACCCAGTGGCCTGATAAAGGCATAGCATCCAGGGACTCGGACTCTGGAGGATAATGCTTAGTCTGCTCCACCCGACAAACAAAGTAGAAAAGAAAGGTTGGCTGGCCGTGAGGACAGCTTAGAATTGTTGGTAGAAGAATCATATGAAGAATATCAATTGCGACCTCAGAATCAACTGCAGCAGCAATCACTTCAGTTTGCCTTACCATGCTTCCAGTCACCTTTTCTTAAAGAAATGAAGATCAGCCACCATTTAAAGACATAGTAAAGACATAACTTCACTGTGATATGAGAGGACTTGAGTCATACAAGAGGTATTGCTGTTACCATTGGTTCACCACCCATGTCCCCTGATCATGTGCTCTCCTTGTGCTTGTACCCCATCATGCCTACGGCTCTCTACCTTGAGCTCTTACAGCCAGGGGTAGAGAGATGATGGTAGTATTCACCTCCCCTTTAGATGGAGTGATTCTCCAATGTGTTCTGCATTGTCTCACAGAGCTCTTTCAGAACTACAGGCTTGGTTTTGCATGGATGTCATCTGCTTAATAACAAATCTCCTTTCAGATTACTTTGAAAATCCCCCTGCAGGAGAATGTGGCCCTGTCTGTTCTCACCATTCCTCAGCAGCCCCAAAGGAAGCCACGTGCATCACCGGCATGTAGGTCATCCTTCCCTGGGAAGGCTGAGGAGGCCTGGGGGGCCAACAGGACACCCACACTGCAGGATGCTCAGAGTCCAGCTCTGTGACTTTCCTGCTGCCGTTCAGGGAGCAGCCTACAGGAGGCTGTAACTCCAGAAACAGTCCTTTGTGCTCTCTACCCACACCTTTGGTTCCCTCCAGGACCCAGGTACTCACCTGTCCTCCCTCAAAACCAACAACGGTCATCAAGCCAGTTACCATTTCCTGGACAAGAGCTTTTGGATAGCCTATCACTTCCAAAAGCATTTGCCTTTCCTTTGGGAAAAGATCTCACTCTCATCACTTTATTCAGCATAGTCCTGGAAGGCTAAAATAAAATAATAAGCCCCAAAAGAATAATAGAGATGGCTCAGTGGTTAAGAGCACTGACTGCTCTTGCAGAGGACCCAGATTCGATTCCCAGCAACCACATGGTGGCTAAGAACCATCTTTAACTCCAGTTCCAGAGGAATCTGACACCCTCTTCTGACCTCCGAGGCATTGCACGACATGGGTGCACCAACCTACATGCAGACAGTACATCCATACACACAAAAAATAATAATAAATAAAAAATATTAAAAAAGAATAATAAACTAAGTAAAGTTATAGGATATAAAAATCAACCTACAAAAATCAGTGGTGTTTCTTTTCACCAACAATGAACTATAAAAAAAGAATTCAAGTAAACATCCCAGTGCAATAGTTGCAAAATATATTTAGAAATAAATTTAATCAACAAGGTAAAAGATCTGTATGATCATCAGTGGTGGTGGAACCAGAGAGTCAAGGCCAGAAGATTACCAGTTTGAAGCCACCTTGGGCTACACAGTGAGTTCTAGGCCATCCCGAGGAAGTCTGAAGCTGTATGTGGTGGTGCCCACCTTTAATGCCAGCACTTGTAAGGCAGATGAAGGCAGATCTCTGTGAGATCCAGGGTAGGCTGGTCTACATAGCAAGTTCTAGGCCAGCTGGGGCTATAGGGAGACCCTCTCTCAAAGGAAACCAAAAAAAAAAAAAGAAAAGAAAGTCTATACACTCAAAACTATAATAAGGATGAAAGTAATTGTAGAAGACTCAAAAAGGGATAGCATCCCATGTTCATAGAATTAAAGAACTAATAACATTAAAATATTCATACTGCCCAAGGCAATTTATAGATCCGATGAAATCTCTATGAAAGTTCTCATAGGAATAGAAAAAACAACCATAAATTTTGTATGGAATGAGAAGCGTTCATAAGTTTCCAAAGCCATCCTGAACAGAGAGAGCAAAGCTGGAATAGCATTCTACCTGATTGGAAAAGATACTCCCAAAGTATCAGTGTAGCACAGTACTATCATAAATGGATATAGCGACCAATGGATCAAAGTAGAGAGCCCGAGAAACAAACCACAAATCTATAGCCAACGAATCTTTGACAAAGATGCCAAGAACTCTCAATGGGGAAAAAAACTCTCAATAAATGTTGTTGTGGAATTAAATATCCACAGGCAATAGAATTAAATTCTCTCACATCATGAATAAAAATGGTTAAGGACCTAAAAGGAGGCTCAGTAAATGAAAAACTACTAGAAAAAAAAAAAGGGAAAAGCTTCCTGACATTGGTTGTGGCAAAGATATTTTGTGTGATCCCCAAAGCACAGGTAATGAGAGCACATAGATGAATGAGATTGTATCAAAGTAAAACAGTTCTGCAGAGCAGTCTGAGTAGAAACAACCCATATATTGGAAGTTTGCTAACCATATATCTGATAAAATGTATAAGGAAGTAAAACAACTCCACAGCAAGAATTCAATAAATTGATTCTGGATTCTTTTAGTTTGGTTGGTTGCTTGGGTTTTTATTTAATTGTTCTGTGGATTTGTTTTGTGGTATGTGTGGTGTGTGTGTGTGTGTGTGTGTGTGTGTGTGTGTGTGTGTGTGTTCATAAACATACAGATGTATGGGGATTGGCACATGTATGGATGTGCCTGTGAAGGTCAGAGGATATAGCCTTGGGTGTCACTCCTCGGGTGCTCCCCCACCTTGTGTTTTAAGGGTCTCTCCCTGGCCTGGGAGAGTAGGCTAGGCTAGCTGCTCAATGAGCCCCAGAGATATGCCTGTTTCAGCCTCCCCAGCCCTGAGATTACAAGTCTAGCTTTTATTTTATTTATGTGGGTTCTGGGGACTGAGTCAGATCCTCATGCTTGCAAGGCAAGCACTTCACTGAGACATCACCTCAGTCTCTCGTTTAGATGTTTAAGATGTACTCTCACCGTCTAGCCTAGGCTGGTCTCAAACTCACAATCCTCTTCCCTCAGCAGAACAAATACATGTTAAAACCACACAGTGAGGGGCTGGAGAGATGGCTCAGTGTTTAAGAGCACTGGCTGCCCTTGCAGAGGACCCGGGTTCAGTTCCAGCACCCACATGGTAGCTAACAACCATCTATAACTCTAGCTCCAGGTTATCCAATGTCGTCTTCTGACCTCTGTGAGAATTCCACAGCACAGGTGAACTTACATACATGCTTGCAATGTACTTATACACATAAACTAAAAATACAAATTTTAAAAAAGTCAAACTCCCAAAGCCAGAGAATACAGTAGTGGTTATTAAGGGCGGATAAGAGGATGTGGGGAGAAAATAATGTTGATCAGTGCAATGTTTCCATTAGATGGGGTAATACATGCTGCAGATCTAATCCACAGCAGGACAGCTAGACTGAATGATTCATTATAGACTTGAAAATTGCTACGACAGCAGACTTTAAATGTTAATCTCTGAGATGATAGATACATTAATTAGCTTGATTTAATCATTTCATTTTTAACTTTTTTAGTGTGTGTTGGGGGGGCACGGTAGGCACAAGTGCCTGCAGAGGCCAGAGATCTCAGACCCCCAGGAGTTAGAGTTGCAAGCAGCTGTGAATCACCTGATATCATTGCTGAGAATTGAACTCGGATCCTGTAGAAGAGCAACAAGTGCTCTAACCCTTGAGCCATCTTCCCAGCCCCTCATTCTATAATATATACAAATACTGAAATATGGCATTATACATGAATATATATGTTTTATTTTAAAATAATATGTTTTAAAGATTATAAATTCTTGTGAATTTCAGGCACTGTGGCTATAAGATGGGTGGGTATTGGGGAGCTCTCTGTACTTTCTTAGCATCCCTGAAAAATCACACCACTTAGACTGTCACCAGTTCACCCCTGCCTGAAGAACCTGGGGGTTCTTTAAGAACTGGTGGCTCACAGGTCCCATTAAGTGAAGAAGGTATTTCAGTCCTAACCTGAACACAGGAGGAGGAATGAAGAGAAGGCAATGGAGGAAGAGGAGTGAAGCATTGGCATGGAAGAGATCAAGGAGAAGGCACCAGGCACCAGGCACCGAGGGAAGAGAGAAGCCACACGTTCACAACCAAAGGCAAGGCAGCAGTTGTGACCACAGATGAAATTTAAGGTTGTTATAGCAACAAATTAAACAATAATATAGCAAGGATGGTGGCACTTGTGCCGGCTGCATTTAAAAAATTAAAGTAAGCCTTGCATCTGCTGAGTAACTAATGCTTTCTAAATATCTTTATTCTCTCAGCCATCAGGCATAGGCAAGGACCTAGAACATAGAGCTGTGGGGTCCAGAGAGCTGCCCACTGAATAGCTCTTACTTAGAAGGGTGTGATTGGGAATAGGGGCTGAAGAATGGGCGGAAGCCACCCGGGACACCCCTTTCCCAGAACAATGGGCTGAAGCCAGTTTCAAGCATAACAACCAAAGGCTCTCCTCCAAGCCTCCCAAGATGATGACAGACAAAGGACAGAGCCAGCACAGCCTTGTCCTTGGCCTGGGTCATCAGCCACCCCAACCCACTGACCCCTAGTCAGGACTTCCACAGAAAGAAGATGGGAAACCATCAAGTCCTGGAGAGATAGGGGTGTGTGGAGACCAGTCTCAGTCCTCTGTAGAGTCATATGAGGCTCAAAGCAATCAGTCAAATAAGGCAGCTGCTTACAGAAGACAATTTTCCTTCCACTGTGGAGGGTAGATCAACTTATTTTAAGAAAGGAAAGAAGCCTTTACTAGAAATCAGATGCGCCATCTTAGCTGATCTTCCCCGGGGAAATAAATTACACATAACACTGTACACAAACACTGCTCCAAACACAAGCCCAGCTGGCAGCACAGTGGCACTTGTCTCCCTGGGGAAATAAATTCCAATGTCTCTATATCTCTATCTATAGATACATACACAGGAAAGGTCACACCATGTCTCCTTCGGTGCTCCTTTCACTGGAAATTAAACAATAATAGTTTCAGTGTTTAGTCTCAGCCAAAGGAAACCACTGCGGATGCAGTTCTCCAATGCTCAGGTGATACAAGCCTTCCTGCTATGCCCATGGACAGCATGGCAGGATGCAGAACACCCAGGTACAGGGATGTATGTGTGGCTGGGGTATCCCAGGAGACAGACCCACCTGACAGAAGCCACTTGGGGCTTGGGGACATGTGGGCAGGCCACAGGTGACTAAGGATGCGCTCATGTTTCCTATTCTCTGTGAATGCTGAGGATAGTGCACATGTGTGTGTTTGTGTGGGGTGTGTGTGTGTGCGTGTGTGTGTGTTCAGCTTTTTCTTTTTTTTTATTTAATAACATTTTTTATTGATGCTTTGTGCATTTCATACATCACTTTCCAATTCAGTTCAAGCATATCTCCCCTTCCCTTCCCCCCCACCCCCACCCCAACCGAGATCATGCATTCTGCCATGACTGTCCTGCATATCTCTCTCAGTTCTTTTCTTTTTTCCATTTTTTAGCTATAAGTGATAATCCATGAGTACAAGCATCCTTCATGTAAAACCAATTTGCAGGCTGTTGTGCCCAAACACCCACAGCCCCACCTTCCACCAGCGTGGGTTGAGGGGTTGCTATGTTAATCAGGTTAATCAAATGAGGGTCCAGACTACATTGCTGTAGTTTCACCCTTCACCCCATTGCCAGCCCTTACATTCTACCACGCCCCCTCTTCCACAGATTATCCCTCTTAGAAAAGGGGCACGGGTGGATGAGACAGCAGAACAACGTCCACTTCTCTCTGGAGACTGCTGTCTTGGATCTGGTCAATACTGGCTTTTCCTTTTCATGGGGCTGACAGTCGTCCAGGAATAACTTTCGATCCTACCAATGAAGCACAAGCAATTAAGATATATAGGTAATTAAGCAGCATTAATAGTTATGGTAGGTTACTTTGTTTATAGACACATATGTTTGATGAGATGTTGATCCACGAACTACATTTTTTCCTGTTAAATATGACAGGAGTCTTACTGTGGCTTATGAGATCTCCCAACCTGTAGAGGATGTAAGCTTGTGGCATCAGCCATGGGTCATTCCTCCAGAGGAGAGCCAATAGCCAATAAATTTGGGATATACAGCATATGGTGCCTCGCTGCACAGTATTCCAGCAGGTGAGGTGTAGCTGGTGCTGACGGGGAGTCTTGCTTGACTCAAGGAGACCTGTATTTGCTTTATGGTTTAGTGGCCTTTGGAACACTCTCTGGTATTCCAGAAGCCATCTGTACACTTGCATGGGGTCTCAATGCATCTTTCCCATGTTAATGTCAGGTCTTCAGCAGCAGGCCTTATCACCTCTCTTCTTTGCAGGTATCAAGTTTAGAGGCAAGGAGCCTTACCTTTTGTGGGGGCTTGATCCCCTGGCCAACATCTCCCTGGTGGAATAAATCCATTACTGATGTCAGAGCTCCTGTATTGATATATTTTGCTTAAGCGCAGTTCAGCTTTTTCTTCACAGCTACAACCAGCCCAGCTTACAACTGAAGCACCACCAAGTTTGAAAGCCTTTGAGTTGTTTTACTAATAGGAACAAGGCCAGAGTTGAAGACAGAGATGACTGACAGTGTCATGAGAAGGGGGTTATATGTCTTTTGTTTACTTTTGTAAATGGAATCTGGCACAAAGTAAGGAATCAGAGAGGGAAAAAGGAAGGGACAAAGGGGAGGAGGGACAGAGGGAGGACACCCTGCCTGCTCTCGCTCATGTCTCAACGCAGCCAACACTCCACAGTGTAGCACAGATGTGTCTGCAGCTGCAGCAACAAGGTCACACTCAGAAGCTGAATGGGTCTGAGTGAGAGTGGTCTTGCAGCCCAGCACACTGTTCTTTCATCTACCAGTCACAGAACCACATCCTGCAGACTCGCGTGTGGCACTTTCCATCACTGAAGCCCTTGTTGGCCTCTTTCTTTTTTTTTTTTTTTTTAATTTTTTTTTTATTTATTTCTATGTGTTATGAATGTACTGTCGCTTGCAGGTTTGTGCACCCGGGTCCGTGCAATGCCGGGAGGCAGAAGAGGGCGTCGGATTCCCCTGGAACTGGAGTTCTCCTGGAATTGGAGTTCCGGACGGTTCTCGGCTGCCATGTGGGTGCTGGGGATCGAACCCGGGTCCTCTGTAAGAGCGGTCGGTGCTCTTAACCGCTAGGCCATCTCTCCAGCCCCTTGTTGGCCTCTTTCTCCATCCACTTTGCCTCATCTGCTGCCCCATCAGGGCCTTCTGATGCCACCCTGTATCCCGTGTGCGTGTCTGCTTCACAGCAGATCAGTATTTGCGAGTGGCCACGTTCCTCTGCACACCTTCTGCTCCAGTAGGAGTGCAAGCCTAGCTGGGGAGGGAGATGCATGAAAGAAAGCCATCGATAAATGCCTCGTGGCTGCATGGATTGGCTAATGCAAACCAACAGCAGCAGAGATTTCTAGAGGACAGGAGTGGGCCCGCAGGAAGGGCCTGTGAATACCCAGTCTGGGGCTACAGTGGATGCAGTAGCCAATATGCTGAGAATTACACATGTGCAGAGCTTGTCCCTTATCAACCTAACCTGCCTTAGGCAGGTGAGACCATACAAGCAGCGTTGGTGACCTGGGCCAATCAGAAGATGACAAGAAGAGAGCAGGAATGCAAACCGTACATAACCCCTAACCCCACCCCCAATACACCAGTCCACGACAGCTTGCCCTCTGTCTGCATTCACCCGATTCCCAGGTTCTGTGTTTTGACTCTGCGCCTCTCACCCCCATTCCTTCTTCGGTCAGACCCCAAAATTCCCCAGCAGGCGTGGGGGATTGTCAACAAGTGGGTACTTCAGTTTGAAGACTCATCCAGAACACAGCTTCATGAGCACGGTAATCAGGTCAGCTTCGCTCAGGACTCCCTTCGGGCCCCCTGCTCCTCTGAGCCACTTCTGCATGAAGTTCCTGACTCCTCATGCAGCCCAGCTTATTTTTATTATTATTACATTTATTTATTGGAGTATGTGCATATGTTGTGTGTGTGTGTGTGTGTGCGTGTGTGTGTGCACGTGTGTTGGGCATGTGTTCCATAGCACACACATAAAAGTGAGAGAGCAGCTTATAGGAGTCAGTTCTCTCCTCCTGCTAATGTGAGTTCTGGAGATCAAACTCAAGTTGGCAGAGTTGGCAGCAAAAGCCTTTACCCACTAAACCATCTCACTGGGCCCTCACAGCCCAGTTAGAATTTGGTTTCAGGATGTTCATCTTGCTTACACATGGAAGTATCTGGAACAAGATGCCCAGTGGTTGTTCCCATGCCTCCACAGCTGATGATAGGAATGTGGGGTTTTAAGGCTCCTTCTTGTGCTTAAAACCCATGATTCGGCCAGGCAGAGACCCTTAAGCACTCAACCTCTGTACTGAGTGGGAAAGAGAAGACCACCCAGACAAAGGCCTCTCAGGATTGGGGACCAGGAGAGGCACCAGGCCCTTGGAGCCCAGACCCAAGTTTCGAGCCCACATAGGCCCCAGCCAATGCCAAAGCCAGCCAACCTCACCTGTCTCCTGTCAGAACAGGCTCAACAGGAATTCTTGGTAAAGGCCTGGTCTTGTCCTTTTGTGAGATGTTTGTTCCAGTAAAACTCACCCTGCCCTTCCTGATCAGCTTTGGGGTTGTAAGTCCTCAGGGAAAGCAGAGGAGATGTTAAGACAAGAAAGGAAGTATAAATTCCCATCAGACTCTAGCACAAAGCAGTCTCCTTGAGACAAACTCTACCACATCATCACAATCTCTCTTCATTTCCAGGCTCATGACAGCAGAGAAGGGGACATGTAGCAAGCAGGGCCTGTCACACTGTCGATCTGGCATGGGTCAAGTCCAAGGTCTTATATCTCAAGGTCAAACTGGATGAGACCCAAGCAGTGCATAGTCCACAAATTCTATCAATTCTGCACATTTGCTCTGTGCCAGGCTCCATGGTCACCGTAAAGAGCCAGTGCCCAGATCTTGCCCTCACAGAACCCACTCTCTAGAAACAGGTCATATCAGGTCTGTGTGACAGATGCTTTGTTGGAGAAGACAGAGTGCTGTGGGACCCTTGGGGAGGGCTAGAAATACAGGCCTCTGGGAGATTTCCGTGTACATAAACCAAATGGGCAGTTGGGCACTCAGCAACACCAGAGAGGCTACACTGGAGCCTGGAGGGATGGCACATCTGAGTAAATTCTAACTCTCCAACTGAGTGACCTTGGATGAGTACCTTAATGTCTCTGTGCCCCAGTTTCCTTCTGTGAAAGGGAGCTGGGGAAGCAAAAGTAGCTACTGTGACGGCTAATTGTTGTCAACTTGAGTAGATCTGGAACCAACACTTAAGACACTGAGTTCTTTAGCATACCTGCGAGGGAGGTTTTTTTTATTTTGGATCTTGTTATTTGAAGTGGGAAGACCGCTCCCCCAAAATGTGAATAGCACCTGCCTGTAACAGCCAAGGTAAAAGGAGGTCCTAGAGAAAGGCCTTGCTTGTTGCCTTATTGCCTTTGTCTCTCTGGTGAGTTCATCTACGCTGTGGCTGCTGCTGCTGCTGCTGCACCACCGTCAACCTTCACAGACATCAGAACTCACCTTCTTCAGCCTTCCAATGCACACTAAAGACCAGTGGCTCTCTGGACATCTCCAGGGCCTTCAGAATCAGGTTGGGACTGCTAAGGCACCCAGCCTTGTGGACTGAGCAGCTTCCAGGTTCTCAGCCTCTCCAATGTGAAGAAAGCCACTGTCGGACTACCCATCCATATCATGTAAGCCAATCTAAAAAATCCCCTTTAATATATATATATATATATATATATATTCATTCTATCAGTTCTGGACATCTAGAGAATACTAATACTCTACCTCACACATGAGTGCAAGAAATTACCTACTTCCTTCAGGAGCCACCTCAGCATTGACTATTACCATGGCTAATATCCTTCTTGAGAAACTGATAGTCAACAGTGTTGTTCCTATTATTGCTGTTATAAACAACAACAGTGATAAAGGTAGTCACTGATGCTGTCTCTGCTGTCTGGAAAATCTCTTAGCAGCTGCATGGCCACTCTAGGCCAGGGCAGCCCTGGAGGGAAGGTAGGAGAGAGGGCAAGGGCTGGGAAGATCCCTCTTCTAGAGTACTCAGAGCATCCGTTGTATTCCCTGGGGCCTTTGGTCTAAGTTGCTCTGCAGGAGCTCACTCCCAGTATTCAGGGAACCCAATCAGATTTGTCCTGGGGCTACAATCCAGAATATCTCAAATTGTTCCCACCCCATGGTCAGGATAAGCCCTGGAGACTGAGAGATGAATAGTGTAAGAGATCCAATATCCCCAACTCTGGGAAGAGGAAAGGCACAGAGACAGAACCCTGATGATAGTGGGTACACAGCGAGTCATGTTCCCAAGATGGGAATCGACATCAGCTTCATGGAACACAGTCTTAGCAAGGACCATGTGTTGGCCTTAACCTAGTCCCAGATTGGAGCAATTCCAAAGTCTAGCCCATGCCTTTGACCTTCTTCCCTTAGGACAACCCACATACACATATTATATGAAGCTCAGGCATTGAAGGTCTCCCAAAAGCCCATGTAAAGAATTCTTCCATGCCAGTAAGTGGCCTAGAGTAAGGAAACCCACAGAAAAACTAACCTGTGGTGCCAGTCGTGAGAACGTGAGTAGCTCGCAGGGTCCCCACACTTCATATCTGCTGCAGTGTTCTGCAGAAGGACACCAAGACAGCAGTAATGGAGATACTCAAACAGCCCACTTTCCTTTCACCCACCATTCTGCAGACGTGTATTTATTTACACCTGTTCTGCAATTCAAGCCTATGGCAGAGGCTGTAAGGGGAACAAGACAAGGCAAAACCTCAAGGGTCTCCTGGCTCCTGGAAGGAAGGGACACAAACACAACTTATCTAGGCCATGGCACATGGCACTGGGGCCCTGAGGCAGGAGAGCTGAGCCTGTGGAGAGGAGAGCAGCTCCAGCGGACACCCCACTGGAGATAAGGACAGACTTCCAAAGAAGGCCTTGATGTTCGCATCAATTCGAATTTGAAAAAGACAAGAGTATTAGGAAACGTCACCACTGCAGAACATCAAGACTTTCTGTAAGACCTCATGAAGAGATGAGGCAGAAAAACCACATTTTCTAGTTTCTAGATTTGACTGGGTGATGGCCCCTCTCAGGGTAGCTGATTCCTAGAGATGCTCACTCTTTGGAACTCTGATGCCTCACACCTCGCCACCGGCCACTTGGCCTTATCACCCCAGGATCAGGATTCTAGGAATAGCCCCTATGCCCAGCACCCCAGCTGCCATGTTTCATGCTGGTCAATCTGAGGTCTGCTCCCCCATGGCACCTGGGCTTTCCATGGTAACCACGGTGAAAAGTCTGTCTACTCTCGCCTGGCTTCTTCTGCCTGCGCCAGTATGGCCCTGAGCACTGTGATACTTATTTCTGTGATCTGTGAGTATAAATATGTCTTCATGATAGTGGTTTCTCTGTCTGCATGTGTCATTCCCTATCTGATTTAAACAAATCTGATTTCCCATAAAACCTGTGGTGCTTCACTGAGGAGCAGGAAGACTGGCTGAGCTTTCACTCCAAGAACCAGCAAATGATGGAAAGATAAAGATTTCTCTTCATGGGACCATTTAGTGAGGTTTGTGAATGGGAAGGAAACCCAGCTCTGCCTGAACTTCCATACAGAAGAGCCCAGAGTCTACATTCAGGTCTTCAAAGACCTTTTCAGGCTTCTCCATGAAGCTTGTAAAACACAGGAAAAGAGAAAAGCCTTGAATCTGTTTAAAGGCAGCCAAGAAGCGCCAAACAAATCTGCTGGGGGATCTCCCTAGGAGGCCCTGCCATCAGTCTTCAGAGTAAGGACTGGTCTCTTAGTGACTTTGACAATGCATGGCATCTGGGTGGGGGCTGCCCTATTTGTTAACCAAATGCTGTCAGAGGAATCCCAAGACGCAAGCCATCAGCAGCCCCAGGAGAAGAAATGAGCAAGCAAACCCCCTCCCTGGGCTCCTTGGAGATGAGAGGGCTATACCACTTTACTGGCAAGAAGCCCAGCTCTATGTTTTCTGGAAATCCACACAGACTGCTGTGAGAAGCTTTAAGAAGAAAGACAGAGATCTGAGTGGTAGTGGGTTTGTGGTGGGAGGCACCAGGAAGTGTTCTGTTCCCAGTGCCAGGCCTGACCCACATAGGCAGCGGTGAGGGGAAGAAAGGACTCTCTCTCCCCGGCCTCACATCATGGCCAACCCCGAGGTCAGCAGATGAAACAGAGATTGCCGCAGGCCGAAGGCTAGAACACTAGGCCACTCATGTTTCTCTACGGACAAAGGCGCAGTGCTGCCCTTCCCACCCCAGCCCCAAGGCAGGAAGAATTGGCCCCTTGTGCTGTCCAGCTAAAGGTCACAGCGGCCCCTCTGCTAAAGCTTTATGTGCACTGCTGGGCAGAGGGCTTCCTGCTGCCTAGGAACCAGGGGAATCAATAGACTCCATTGTTGGGCTGGGAGCTGGCCCTGAGGGCACTCAAGGTCTCAACTATCTGAACTGCTCCTTTCTACAGCTGGAGACTACGCCATCACAGGGGAGGCATCCTCTGTTGGGCTCACAGCCAGGGGACACCTATACAAATATTCATCTAAGGCATTAGTAGTGGCCTGTAGTGTCAGGTCACCTGCCATGTGCCCCTTCAGACTCTTGACGTCCCAGGAGGCTAGTACCAAGGGCCACATGGCTGACTGCTGTGAGCTCCAGGCCTGTTCTTACTCTG
This sequence comes from Rhizomys pruinosus, assembly GCA_009823505.1. Classification (NCBI taxonomy): domain Eukaryota; kingdom Metazoa; phylum Chordata; class Mammalia; order Rodentia; family Spalacidae; genus Rhizomys; species Rhizomys pruinosus. The sequence continues at coordinate 789,996 of VZQC01003035.1, forward strand.
CCCTCCTTACAGCCGTGCTTGCCTGTGAGATGATGGTACATCCTGGCATTCTTTGTCACCTCACCCTACCCTAACATTCCTTCCTGTGTTAGGCCCTATTCTTACTTCCATCTCCATCATGAAGGCTGGAATGGGCCTGATCTTAATTATCCTTTCCGGTGTCATCCCAGTAAAGTGACTGCATGTCTTGTGTTGGTTCCTTTCATCACTGCTACCAAATACCTGGCAAGAATGACTTATGGGAAGGAAGATTTCTTTGGGCTCCCAGTTTCAGGAGGCAAAGGGAGAGCATGGTGGCAGGTGACACCATCCATGGCAGCAAGAGTATATGACAGAGCTCCTCACACGGTGGCTGAACCACGAACCACAGAACACAATCTGGATCAATCAGGCCCCAAAGTACCACAGATTCTCTCAAACAGGAGCCCATAGGGCACATTTCACATTCAAATGATAACATGTCCTATTTACATAGAACTATCTTGCTCTTCATCCCTTGTCCCAATTTATTATTAATAACATCCCCTTTTACCCTCAGAACATCCCCTTTTGGAAGATAAATGACATAGCCAGCCTCCCTCCTGAGCTCCCTCCCTCCCTCCTGAGACCTCAGCCATGGGTGGTACCCTTTCCTGAGCTATGTGTGATGCTCTCACTATACACAGCCACACCCAGGAATGGGGACCAGATGGCAGGCACTGCCTGTTTGAGTAAATGAGGACATTGAGGCTGCAGTGAATACAGTCTGCCCAAGTCACTGAATTTGTTATCAGGATTCACGCTGTCCCAGGGTCCTGCACCGACTCTGTTCCCACGAACCAGGTCACCATCATGACCACAGCCTACCCCATCTTAATGCAGTCCGGGATAGCCCCTTGGAGACAGCCTGTCATATTTACCACTGCTCTTGGGGTATTCCATGTACAACGGGCTCCAGACCATAAAGCCAAGAACCCAGGAACAGTGACCTCTTCTTTTTTGGCCAAATACAAAATACAAATACAAATACAAAATACCTGCTTATAAAACACTTGCAGAATCAAACCAGATATTTCTGAGCCCTGACAGTGGGTGATAAGGGAGAGAGCTCTCTCTAGACCATATTTGGCTCTTCTGTAATACCCAGTCTAGGCTGCCTGTGCCAAGGTCATGGATGGAAAGAATCCTTGCCATCCAATAGGATAAGAGGCCACATCAGAGACGGGCCTACAAAGAGACAGGATTCATGACAGGTGCCAGTTGCTTCAACTTTCATTCCTAACTTATGCTGAAGTCCCAGACATAGGCCAATATTTGAGTTGTTGGCATCAATTTTTAGAAATAGGCCATTGAGATCTGCCTTTGCCATGAAAAACAATTGATGCAGGGAAACAAGGCATAACCAGCCCTCCAGCCCCCTCTGCTAAATCTCCATCAGGTACAAGGTCTCTGGCAGCTCTCTTCCCTTCTCTGAACTGAAACTCATCATCTACAAAATGGAAGTGTTGGAGTTCACCAGTGCTGCCCAGTGGATGTTCAATGCTAGCCATGGATATAAACTTAAATTTCCTTAATAGACTCACTATGGGAGGAATAAGAAATGTGAAAAATGAATTTGAATAATATATATAATTGAATGTAGAAAACACATTCACCTTTAAACATATAATGAATACAACTGTTTGAATGAGGGCTGGAGAGATGGCCTTGTGGTTAGAGCACCGACTGCTCTTGCAGAGGACCAGGGTTCAATTCCCAGCACCCAGCACATGGCAACTGAGAACCATCTTTAACTCCAGTTCCAGGGGAATCCGACACCCTCTTCTGACCTCCTCGGCATTGTACAACACGGGTGCACAAACCTACATGCAAACAGTTCATTCATACACATAAAAAATAAATAAAATTAGCTGGGCATGGTGGTGCACGTCTTTAATCCTAGGACTTGGGAGGCAGAGACAGGCGGATCTTTGTGAGTTCAAGCCCAGCCTGGTCTACAGAGTGAGTTTCAGGACAGGTGGGGCTACAGGGAGACCCTGTCTCGAAAAGACCAAATAAACAAATAAATACATAAAATTTTTTTAAAAAACAGATGTTTGAATGAAAAAAGTTTATTCTTTGTTAGTCTGGATTTGAAATCTAATATCTATTTTATATTTCTTGCGTATGCCAACCCAGATCAGTCCCTTTTCAATTGCCCAATAACCACAATATCATGCCAAGTGACCACCAGAATGGATGGTACAAGACTGAATATTCTTCAGGTTCCTTCTAGTTCAGATGAGTTATGAGTTCGTGATCATGTCTCCACACTTTGCTCAACTCCAGACTCTCCACCTGCAGGCTCTGCCCACCTGATCACCAGGAGACACGATGCCCACCTGACCACCAGGAGACATGATGCCCACCTGATCACCAGGAGACATGATGCCCACCTGATCACCAGGAGACACGATGCCCACCTGATCACCAGGAGACACAACACCCACCTGATCACCAGGAGACACAACGCCCACCTGATCACCAGGAGACACGATGCCCACCTGATCACCAGGAGACACGATGCCCACCTGATCACCAGGAGACACGATGCCCACCTGATCACCAGGAGACACGATGCCCACCTGATCACCAGGAGACACAACACCCACCTGATCACCAGGAGACACAACGCCCACCTGATCACCAGGAGACACGATGCCCACCTGATCACCAGGAGACACGATGCCCACCTGATCACCAGGAGACACGATGCCCACCTGATCACCAGGAGACACAACACCCACCTGATCACCAGGAGACACAACGCCCACCTGATCACCAGGAGACACGATGCCCACCTGATCACCAGGAGACACGATGCCCACCTGATCACCAGGAGACACGATGCCCACCTGATCACCAGGAGACACGATGCCCACCTGATCACCAGGAGACACAATGCCCACCTGATCACCAGGAGACACGATGCCCACCTGATCACCAGGAGACACAACACCCACCTGATCACCAGGAGACACGATGCCCACCTGATCACCAGGAGACACGATGCCCACCTGATCACCAGGAGACATGATGCCCACCTGATCACCAGGAGACACAACGCCCACCTGATCACCAGGAGACACAACACCCACCTGATCACCAGGAGACACAACGCCCACCTGATCACCAGGAGACACAACACCCACCTGATCACCAGGAGACATCATGCCCACCTGATCACCAGGAGACACGATGCCCACCTGATCACCAGGAGACATGATGCTCACCTGATCACCAGAAGACACAACGCCCACCTGATCACCAGGAGACATGATGCTCACCTGATCACCAGGAGACACGATGCCATTTCTTGCGCTGCTCATCTCCTCACCTTGCCCTTTACTCTATGATCTCAGAATGTCAGGTTTAAACTGTGTGAACTTCTTCCCAAGTACGGGGCCACCTCAGTGGCTCCCAGTTCAGAGTGGAGCCTGATTTCTAGGTCCAGGCTTGTCCCACTGCCCACCAGCAAAGAATGCTCTGAGACCCACACACCGTAGCAGGAACAGGGAAGAGATAGTCCTTCTTTGGGTCAATTCTGTGAGCACTTCCTCTGTGCTTAGCATGAGACCAGCATGATGCCAAACTTGAATGATAGTCATATTTACCCTTCAGATCCTGACCCTGATGAGCATGAGACAAACAACTGAAGGACAACGAAAAACAATCCACGCTAAAGTGTTAAATTGGATAGAGCACCATCAAAAGCCGTATCAGTTGGGGTCTCAGCAGGAAACAGATGGCACACTCAAGCTGGATAATTGAGGAGAGTTTAATGAGAGTACTATTTTAGAATGTGTGGGAGGGCTTAAGGAAAGCACAAGGGATAATACTCCCCACCCCCTGGCCTAGAGAGTCCGGAAGAGGCAATGCTGCAGAAGCTAAAGAGGACCTCTAATGTAGAGATGTCCACTTTACAGAACTGTCATAACCCAAGGACACCAAGGAGATGGAGACCAGGAAATGTATGCTCCCAATGCTCGCTCTCTCTTCTCCCAGCTCCCATCTCCAGACACTTCATTCCATTGTCTAAGCCCAACTTGAATCCAAAGGTCAAAGGAATCCTTGTGTGGTGGCTTGAATGATACTGTCCCTGTAGTCTCCAAGGATTTGGACATTTTGTCCCCAGTTGGTTGAGCTGTTTTGAGAGCTCTTAGGTATGGCCGTGCTGGAGGAAGCACATCACTGGGGGTGGGCTTAGAGAATTCTTAAAATGTACCAGATTTCCAGTCACTTTCTGCTTCCTGTACCTACTTGCAGATGTGAGCCTCTGCTTTCTGCTCCTGCCCCAGCACCTCCTGCCACTATGCCTCCCAGCCATAACAGACTCTTGCCTGGAACTGTAAGCTTAAATAAACTCTTCCTTTTATGAGTGCCCTTGGCTAGAGCATTTTATCACAGCAACAGAAAGGTAACTAATATACCATGGAACTTCCCAAAGCACAGAACAGGGTAGGGGTGGATACAGGGGCCAAAAGAAGGGTCCTAACCCAAGGATAAATATGAAAATGTTTCCAGTAGAATCGTTCTAGTGGAAGTAAGGACAGGTCTAGATCTTAGAAAATGAGTGAGTCTTCTAATGTCTAGAGACAAAGGTACTTCTACAATTCCAATGAGATCAACATGTAGGGTTTTTGCTTAAGTTATTCATATTAACAATAATTATTTACTTTCTATGTTGAAAAAAAGAAAATGAAGGTAACTTAAACAAAGCCAAGGAATTAAAAGTGAGTGTGTGGCCCTCAGAGTAGGGTAGCCGTGATAAATCACTGCAAATCCTCAAAGTCCTCCTTCTCTTTCCAGTTCCAAGTTCATGAAGTCCTTGGCCTCCTCCTGCAAGAGTTGGATTTAAACTTTAAAAGGTTGAGCTTGAACTTAGCCCCTGAGAGAAGGCAAGATTAGGCTTCCCTGCTGGCTAGTAGGGGCCATCGCATCCTTCTTCCATCTATGCTCTCCTTGGGCCTTGGACCTGTCCCTCTGAGACTGCTTGAAAATGCCTCGCTCAGCCTCCAGGGCTAAGAAATGGAAACAACTCAATTGATGAATGAATGGATAATGAAATGAATGAATGGATAATGAATGAATGAATGAATGGGTTATGAAAATGTGGTACACTTACAGTAGAATTGTACTCAGTAGTAAAGAAAGACAAAATCATCAAATTCACAAACAAGTATACCAGTCACCACTCATCAAGGAAGCTTTTTTGCAATACATGGAGACTACTACAGAGTTCTACAACTGGTTACACACAGAGAATAAGTGTCTGTGGGATTCCCAGCCCTAAGCGACACAACTACAAGGGAACCTCTATACCTAAGGCTCACGGAACATAGTGGAACAAGGGGTAGAAAGAATACTAATATATCTGTCAACTCATCAGCAAAGCTTCCTGATGCAACACAGAAGGCCACAATGGCCAAAGTATGGGGAATAAGAGTCTGCAGAGTGTGTCCCTGGATAGGACTCCTATATTAAACCTCACTCATTCAAGACTCAAGGCATTGTAGAAGAGGGAGAAGAAAGACTATAAGAGCCAGGGGTAGTGTGTGACCATAAGGAAATAGTATCTTATGAGCTCCTGTGAACCTGCTCATGTGAACTTACAGCAATGTTGACAGTATGTACAAGACCTATGCAAACTCAATCAGATGAAAAACAGCATATCACTGGGAAAATAAACAGGGGGCCCATTCTTAACAAAGGAGCTATTGTCAGCTGATCACTGCTGAGTGACAGAGAGCTGATCTTCTTTAAGGGAGTGTGACACCAGACAGGTTAAGCAGGTTCCAGTGGATGAACTCACACTGAGGTACATCTGGGGACACAAACTTGACCCGATGGGCCTTGACATTTATGACATAATGCATGAAATCTTATGGGCAGGTGATGGGGGGTCCAGATGGGAGAAGGAGTTTAAATATGATTACAATGTATTTTATGAAATCCATAAAACTCAATATAAAAATTATTGAAAATAAAACAAGGCACGTCTTTAGAAGAAAACTGAGAAGAGTTGATATATGACTCTTCCAGCCTGAGGGACGATGACAATGCAGGACAGATGCTCTGTGGACTAGGGCAGATGTTTCATGGTTTAGAAAAGAAGGATGAATAGCTCCAGCTCCTAGATATAACCAGGAGCATAAAGGTCTAATAGGTTTAGAGTAAGAACTAGCATCATGAAGGCAGTACCAAGCATAAGATTAACTCAATGGCCATATGAAAGCAAAAGACAAGAGCTGGGGAAAGAAATAACACACACAATAAAGTCAGAATGGACCCACTTTATATAGGGTGGGAACTTCATGCATCTACAACCCATCAATGCCCACCATACAGAAAGAAAACTGAGTTTCAAAGAGTTGCATTATTTGTTCTAGGTTAGAGAGTCATTCAGTAAAGTAGGGCTAGGACCCAAGTTCTGATTCTAAATCTTAATGTGTCTCCCACATTCTAGTGGAAGAATGTGGGAAATGCCAGCATCAGATGAGACCAGGATATGTGCTACTTTCTGAGAAAACATAGACCTGAGTAATTAGGCATTATTGCCACAGGCATCTAGAAACAGAACTGGAACTGCAAACAATGGGCGATAGGAGTTCAGAGAACTGACCCAGAAGAACCACTGAGAGCAGATCTCGTGGCAGAAGTGGGGCACAAGCTGACCTCTTTGCACACCCAAGTCAGGTTTCCATAGAGACCAAGTTCCCTCTCTTGGCTTGGGAACTTTGATGACCCCACTCTATTCCACCAGCCATCCTCCTCCTTTTATTTATTTAATTTTTTTTTTTGGTCTTTTTGAGACAGGGTCTCCTTGTAGCCCTAGCTATCCTGGAACTCCCTATGTAGACCAGGCTGGCCTTGAACTCACAGAGATCTACCTGCCTCTGCCTCTGCCTCCCAAGTGCTGGGATTAAAGGTGTTCACCACCACACCCAGCCAGCCATCCTCTTTGACAGGCCATTCCCAAATCTAACACTCATAACCCACAACTCTATCCCATGTATAAAAACAAAGTTTCAGGAGTGCATAGATATACAGAATTTATGTTTAGTGCCTGTGTGTCCTGTGAGCCCATCTCCGATGGCTGACAGTGAGCTGAGAAGCAGACCCCAGGACACTGGCCAGCAAGTGCACACAGAGAAGGGAGTGAGGGCCCCCATGCTCTATCCAGCTTCATGCCATCGTTATCTTCAGTCTAAAACAGAATGCTTGTTAGATGCGCTTTTCCATCTGTAACATCTTGGATGTGAAAACCCAAGTCATCATTTCTTATTTAGGCTGTGTCTGCGACAGAAAACCACCAGATGGTAGAAGGGTCAGCAGTGTTCCTGCAGGCATCATGACTGATGGGGCCAATATGGTTTCTCTGAGCTGATGTGATTTGGTGTTTAAGTACGAGGGACGGGAAGATGTTGGTGATAACAGAAAAGAGGATAAATCGGCCACCACAGCTCTGCGAGGCACTGAGGAGGGAAGACAGGGATCAGCCCTCAGGTAAGCCTTCTCAGGTTCTGCACCATACACGAACTGCACACAGAATCACAATCGCAATGCAGAGAGATGGCTCAGCCAAGTAAATGCTTGCCATATGAGCACAAGGACCTAACTTTGACCCCTAGAACCTATGTTTTAAAAAAATGTCAGTGTGCTGACCCATGCTTGTAAACCCAGAATCATGGAGATAGAAACAGGAGGGTCCCTGGGGGAAAGAAGGGAATCCCTTGGGCATACACCTGGTCATCCTAACTCATTCAGTAAGCACCAAGCCAGTTAGAGACCCTGTCCAACTGGGTTGACCACACCTGAGGAATGACACTTAAGGCTGACCTCTGCCCTGCATACAGACATATATGTACATAAATAAGTGTGCACATGTGCCTGCATATATATTAAGATGCACATGCATATACACATATACATACATTCAAACACACACACACACACACACACACACACACTCACACACAATTATAGCCTGGGGACATTTAACCAGTACCAACTTTGGAAATTCTGATTTAGTGGATGAAAGGGGGCCAGAAATCAAAAAGATTTTTGTAAGTACTACAACTGCAACCAGAGTTGAAAACCACTGATGCTAATCAATCCAGTTCTCTCTCTCTCTCTCTCTCTCTCTCTCTCTCTCTCTCTCGATCTCTCTCTCTCTCTCTCTCTCTCTCTCTCTCTCTCTGAAACTCCATATCCTCTCGATCCCTTGTTCCCCATTGCCCTGTTTCGGGGGGTGCCCCCCATAAAGCAGTATGAAATAACACAGTGTCCAAGGGCTCTGTTTTCTGACTAGCAGGGTGGACAACCCTCATGTTTCTAAACCAGAAGCCCAGCATCCTAGAAACCTTTCAGGCCTGGGCAAAATGGGAGGATGGTCACCCAAATCACTGTGCTGTCAACTCACCATGACCCTGATGGCACCCCCACATCTACCAGAGTCCAGAGTCTGCCTTCTTTGATCTCTGCTTACTACAAGCATCAGGAAGAGAGAAAAACCTCTAGCAGACATCTATCCCTGCTCTCCAGCTCTGGGGGGCCCCACACACTTGAGAAGGGACAGAGATAGGCCTGAGTGTCCCCTGGTTAGTGCACCTACATTGATTTGCCCCATTTCTGAAACATGCTCCTTCCTATGGTCCTGTGGCTCTAAATCCAGGAGCCATTTGCTAAGCAATGTTCATATTTATTTGTGAAATTATATAGACCTTTATAGCACACTTACAAAGATGAATAAATCCCTGCTCACAAGGTCCAATTTGTTGTTCTAAGCTGACACTTTCTTGTCATAATCACCTTTCTTTCAGCTGGTTATGGGCCAAGGCTGTTGGGGATTTATTAGAAGCATTTTATAATGTGTTTTACAAGATGCCGTTGAGGTTGTGGCTTTGTTTATAGGAGAGAGAGGGAGGGATGGAGGAAGAGGAGTGAGAGGCAGAGAGCTAGGAGCTACTAACAGAGCATCCAGAAGCATTTCGAAAGTATCGTCTACAGAACGAGCTAACCAGGAACTCTCTTTCAGCCCTCCACTCCCAACTCCTGCCTCTGCTAGCCTACCACTTGAAGAACTCTGATCTCTCACTTCAACAATATATTGATCTTCAGAGGTGGGAGACAAGGGGGAAACACACAGACATCAAATAGATTTCAAGATAAGACTGGAGAGGAAGGGATCTCCTTTTTAGCCAGTGAAATACCAGAAAGCTTTGCTAGAAGTGAACTTTCACCTCTGGTTCTTTCTCCCAAAGAAAGGGAAGGAAGGAGAAAATAAATGGGAGACAACCTCAGCCATTGTCTCCAGAGCCCTTAGTGTGAGCTGGAGATGACTCATCTTTGCCTAGGGAGGGTTGCACTGAATATGGTTGGGAATTGTGCTGGGAAACTCTCGGAATTGTAAAGGATTTACTGAGCCTGGAACTGAAGAGTAAAGATGCACAAGTGAAGGCCTGCATCCCCAGGGAACCCAGCCCATGAGGATCCGGGATGTTTTCAAGACGGCCACAGATCCCTGTGCTAAATATGTTCATATGCCTGTGCCCAAAGAGCAACAGATACAAAAGCAGAAGTTAGAGTTTTCTGGGATGTGAAGGATTACCTCTGATCTAGGCCTTTAGAGAAGAAGAATATTTTCCAGTGAGGGGTGTGCCTTCCTTCAGAGGGCAGTACAAATGCTGGAGGCAGCCATTTGTGCCACAGGCAGGAATTTAGCACTATCAGGCATGCAAGGCTTTCCTGGCAGCTAGAAGACAATGGTACATGAGGCAGATAAAGTCCTCTCACTCTCTTAGGTACGGTCACCTGTCACTAAGACCTGGAGCCTGAAGAGGACATACTAAGCAGAGACTCAAGAAGACAAGGTAGATCCAAAAGTTTCATATAGGAATAATTATGAATATACCGTGGCTATAGGATGGTTCTGAACAGAACCAAAAAGGGATGTGGATCCAGGTCACCATGGTTGGGACATTTTACACTATGGGAAAAGGAGATGTCTCATCTTGTATTTGGAAAAGATCCTTGGCCCTGAACTCAGGAGCATACTGACTCCCAAATCTCTATTTCTCCAAAGAAGGGCCTCCTAAGCTCTTTAAAGATAAGACTGAATCTAGGATTAAGGCAGGAAACACAACAGCTGAGTTCACAGTAGCTTCCAGTCACTGTCTTCAAGAAATGAGTAGAAAAGTCAGTAAATAAGGTCAAATTAAAGAGGAAGAGGGGCCCACCAGAATCCAAGCTGAAAGACTTGAGCAATAAACAAACAAGAGAGCAGTAGATTATAACTAAAATACAAGGAAAATAGCCCTGAGTCTATATTAATGCAAAAAAATGAAGAATTAGAAAGTAATTAAGCTGGGCGTGGTGGCACACGCCTTTAATCCTAGCACTTGGGAGGCAGAGACAGGCGGATCTTTGTGAGTTCAAGGCCAGCCTAGTCTACAGAGCAAGTTCCAAGACAGCTGGGGCTACAGGGAGACCCTGTCTCAAAAAGACAAAAAAGAAAGAAAGTAACTAAAGGAAGGAGATCTCCTACCCAGAGCTTCGGGTAACTTGCATGACTACTCTCAGCTCCCAGGACACAGAGTTCAACTCCCTTCTCCCTCAACCATTCTAAATGGACTGCTCTTGGCAACTTAATTGCCAAGAGCAGTGTACAAAAAGATAGGAACCAGGTCAGCAGAGAACCTAGCAGAACCTCAACCCAAGGACCAAGGTCAATGCCATCAGTGAAAACCACACTGACAATATGTATGTATTTTTATAATTTTATTTTTTTTTTATGTGTATGAATGTACAGTCTACATGTAGGTCTGTGCACTCATGTCGTGCAATGCCGCATGAGGTCAGAAGAGGGCGTCGGATTCCCCTGGAACTGGAGTTAAAGACGGTTCTCAGCCGCCATGTGGGTGCAGGGGATCGAACCCAGGTCCTCTGCAAGAGCAGTTGGTACTCTTAACCACTAGGCCATCTCTCCAGCCCCAATATGTATGTACTTTTATTTATTTATTTTTTTATTTATTTTGGTGTTTTCGAGACAGGGTCTCCCTGTAGCCCCAGCTGTCCTGAAACTCACTCTGTAGACCAGGCTGGCCTTGAACTCACAAAGATTCACCTGCCTCTGCCTCCCGAGTGCTAGGACTAAAGGTGTGCGCCACCACGCCCGGCAATATGTATGTACTTTTTACATCGTGTCATGAGACCGTCATTTCACCTCCTTCAAAAGACAACTCCAGCCTAAAGCATGAGAAAACACCAGAGAAAACCAAGCAGAGGGCCGTCCTACAAACACCCCACTAATACTTGTAAAAACAGTCTAGGTTGTCAAAAATAATGAAAGCCTGAGAAACTGTCACAGCCAAGAGAAGCCTACAAAACACAATGGCCAAACACACTGCAGGGTCCTGGAGAAGAAAGAACATTAAGGGAAAACAGTGCAACTCAAACCACTGCGAGTTCTGTTAAGAGCAATGGCCCAATGTGTGTTTCTTAGTCGTCCCAAACATACCAAGAAATGTGAGATGTTAACAATAGAGAAAACTGGGTGAGGGAGGAGCCCTGGAAAGTGTCTGTGCTATCCTTGGAAGTTCTCTGTAAATGTGTTTTACATTAGTTCTCAAAAGATTCTGGGACTGCTATGTGCAGACTTAGTCATGGGAAAGCAAGAAAGAGCAAAAAGTACAGTTCCGAGGAGAGGGGACCATGGGGATAGGGATTGGGTGTGAAAGTGGGAGAAAGGAAAGATGGGGGTCAACTACTGGTGTTAGGCTTAACCCACAGGGGAAGATCAGGTTCAGGGGTGTGGGTGGAAGCAGTGCTCCAACTGGAGGTTCGCCAAGTCTGAGATGCTGGCCACATCCGCAAGTCACATATCAAGTAGCATTCGAATGGCCACATCTGGACCTCAGGGAGGAAGAAGCTGAGGCAATAGGGACTTAGCATCTATTCTATATTCAAAACAATGAAACTCAATCCATTCTTCCTGCTTACATTCTCTAAGCATCTCCTTTCTGTCAGATGCTGGCCTAGGGACTGGAGTTAGAGCAATAAGCAAAGCAGGAATGAGAAAGAAATATGCTGTCGATGAACGGACAGAGGAAGCCTCCATGTCAGACTGTGTAAGTGCTTGAACAAGAGCATAGGACAAACACAAACTAGAAGTTGAGAGGGATGGTGACGGGGGGAGGGGGGATTATTTAAGGAGATGGCATGAGCGGAGGCTCAAATGACCACTGGGAGGAAAACCACCTCGGGAGCAGCATTGGGGCAGAGAGTACCTATTATAAAGGTCTTTTAGATAAGGAGAAGGACTCAAATGAGAGCTGCTAGAATATGCCAAGAGGCACTCACAGGCAGTGAGAAACTACTGATTTGGGAAGAGGCCATATAGAGGGAGGAGATCCTTGTTACTGTAGACTGCTGCGGGGACCCTGGCCTTTGGAGGAGGTAAGCTGTGCCTGTGGAAATGGGCACTCATCAGAGCTGGAGGTAAAAGGCAGTTGGACTGAGGAAAAACAATAGTTACTTTGTGGTTTTGTTTTTTTTTTTTATCTGGTCCTTTTGAGACAGGGTCTCCCTGTAGCCCCAGCTGTCCTGGAACTCGCTCTGTAGACCAGGCTGGCCTTGAACTCACAGAGATCCTCCTGCCTCTGCCTTCCAAGTGCTAGGATTAAAGGCATGAGCCACCAGTCCCGGCTAACAATAGTTACTTGAGATAAAAAAGAAATACTGTTAAGCCAGGCGTGGTGGCGCACACTTTAATCCTAACACTTGGGAGGCAGAGGCAGTAGGATCTTTGTGAGTTCAAGGCCAGCCTGGTCTACAGAGCGAGTTCCAGGACAGCTGGGGCTACAGGGAGACCCTGTCTCGAAAAGACCAAAAAAAAAAAAAGAAATACCGTTTATTTTTATTTTTTTTTTTATGTATGTGTATGAATGTACTGTCTGCATGCAAGTCTGTGCACCCGTGTCGTGCAACGCCGAAGAGGTCAGAAGAGGGTGTCAGATTCCCCTGGAACTGGAGTACTCCTGGAATTGGAGTTTCAGACGGTTCTCAGCCGCCATGTGGGTGCTGGGGATCGAACCCGGGTCCTCTGCAAGAGCGGTCGGGCTCTTAACCGCTAGGCCATCTCTCCAGCCCAGAAATACTGTTTAGAAGGAAGACTGGGGACAGGTAGAAGACACAGTGCCGGACAGAAGAAACGAGGGCATGAGCTGAGGCAGCAAGACTTGCATGGGTTTCTTCCTGCTGATGTAACAAATTATCAGCTTGTGTCTTCAAACAACACACATTGTCATCTACTGTTTCAGAGGGCAGCTATCCAAAAAGAGCTAATGACGTTAAAAATCAAGAAGCCTGTTGAGCCACGTTCTCCTCTGAGTGCTCTAGGGGAGACCTGTCCTTGCCCTTCCCAGCTTCGGAAGCCACCACAGACCTTTGCCCTCATCATCTTCAAAGCCCCCAGCATAGCCTCCTCCTCTCTGACACCAACTCTCCTGTCTCCCTCTCCCACATGTACGGAGCCCTTGTGATCATACTGGACCCACATACATAATCCGACCCAGAATTTTTCCTTCATGGTCAGCTGATTAGTAACATTTATCCCCTCTGCAACCTAATACCCTATTGTCATGTAACCAATCTACCCAGACTCCAGGAATTAGGACATAGATAGTGGGAGGGGAGGGGGGGAGTTCAAATTTATCCATTTTCCCAGATGTACCTCAGACTCTGGGGTAAAGTACAACCACTTCCTGTAGCAAGGTTTAATTGTGGGCAGGGAGAAGACAGCATGTGTGCATGGTAGGAGGTGAATGCAATCCGAATTGAGGTGATTTGGACATGCCCTAAATCCCTGCAGCCATAGGCCAGGCATGGACAAATGCCTCACCGTCTCAGGGTCTGAGGTTCTTGTCTGTTAAAGGAAGATAGCAACATCTACCTTGTGATGCATCTCTAAGGATTAAAAGCTCCAAAATAGGGGGCTAGAGAGATGGCTCAGCAGTTAAGAACATTGACTGCTTTTGCAGAGGACCCAGGCTCAGTTCCTAGCATCCATGTGGTGGCTAACAACCACCTGTAACTTCAGTTCCAGGGAAATCTGATGCCCTCTTCTGCCCTCCACAGGTAATGCATTATATGGGTGCAGGCAATACACTCATACGCATAATTTAAAAAAAAAAAAGCTCCATTGTTCCATTATATAGGACAGTATAAATAGTAAATGCTAGTATTGTCAACAATTGATTCAATGGTATGGTTAGGATGCGAAAGAAAACAAAAATCCCAGTGTGGGTTACTTGGCTCGGTGGTGACTGAACAGAAAATGACAGAAGGGCCCAGAGGAAAAACTATTAGGGAATGGCAGGCAACAAACAAGTGTAATCTCCCACATGTGAAGCCTGAGGTCCCAAAGGACGACTCAGGAGCCACGTGCTACAGAATGACATTGGGTGAGTTACTCTGTGTGCTCCGTTCTTCTCTTCAGAGGCTAATCAGGGTCAGAAGCAATGACCCGTGTCACCACAGAGCACACAGTCCCTGGCACCTGGTACACAATACACTTGCTAAACCTCAATCCTCTGGCCGATTAGCCAGGAAGCAGCTAAATATTAATCACTGTGGAGCCCAGCAAAATGGTCTGTAGAGCAGACAAGGACTTGGATGTACCTGTAGTTGGACAGGGACAGCCAAAGTGGCTGAGCCACACTGGTGGCACCGTCACTCTCCGATCCCTACAGCATAGGCCGCTGCTGTCCCTGGAAGCAGCAGACATGTCAGAAAGGTAAGGAGGGGCCATCAGAAACTTTACAGGGAACTTGGGCATGGGTCGCCTCCTCCAGGAAGTCAAACTGGGGAAGTACCCCTTCCCCAGGTTCACGCAGCCAGCATGTAAGAGTAAACTGCAGCTGCAGTGCTTCACCACTGTCCCCTGCTCCTCAGTCCCTGTCATCTTCCCCCACCCCAGTGCTGCGACTTGAAGAATCCCTCCAAACCCACTCAGGTTTAATTGCCATTGTAACAGTAGTGGGAAGTAGGAGCTGGAAAAGGTAACTAAGTTATTGGATTAATGTTTCTATCAAGATTATCTATCTTGAGAGTGGGTTCCTGACAAAAAGGATATGTGCCCTGGTTTCTTCTCTCCTTGCCTTGCACATAGCTCTCATCTTGCTATGAAGCAGCTCGAGGGCCCTACCAGATACTCTTGCCATGCTCTCAGATTTCCCAGCCTCCAGAACTGTGAGTCAAATAAGCTTTTTGTTTATCGCTTACTTCGACTATAGACTCTTACAGTACCCGGAAATGGACTGAAGTAACCCAGGAGACTGTGAGGGCGGAACTCAAGATCAGCTTTAGCAACAGGCTTCCAAATCAGATAGAGGGAAGCGTCTTTTTTTTATTCTGCAGGTCAACGACTTTTAATAATTCTCTACAGACTTGGACATCCTATTAAAATTCCTCAAGGGCAGACACTGGGCCCCATTCATCTCTATGTACCAAAAGCCTAATACCAGGTGGCATCATTAGGAGTTCAAAGGAAGGAAAGAAGGGGTGAAGGGAGGGAGACCCAAGAGAGAGAAGAAAAAGATAGGGGAGACAGAGAGATGAGGAGAAAGGGAAGAAGACAGGAGGGGGAAGAGAGGGATGAGAGGGGATGTAACAGGGAACAAATGGGTGAGGGAAAATCTGGATTGTTTGAGTCTGGAGAAAGCACTTCAAACCACTGACTATCATAGTTGTTTCACACCCATTCCCTCTCCCAGTGCTTCTCTGAGCACAGGTCCCCAAGCATCTACATGTCACAGACCTGCAAGGCCGTGCCAGAGGCATGCCGGGTGTTTCCCCTAGTCCCCCTGCACCAGGCAGGCCAGTTCATGCACCGCACTGACACCTGGGATGTGTCCAAGGTCCTAGATGGAGCCTTATCAGTGTGGGGAAGAGAACAGATGTGAGGCCCCCGGATACCAGAAGGACATCTCCGCTCTGCCCCACGGTGCCATCCGGGTCAGCGGCAGCTGCAGCCCATCTGGGCTCTGGGGCAGAGCCAAGGCTGTGACCGCTGGATCCACACACCGCCTTGGGTTGCGCTCTTGTTTGTTTATATTTGGGTTTATCCTTACTATCTTTACCATAATTTTTAATTTCCTTCATTCCCCCTGTCACAACAAAGCTACATGGAAATAGTTTTGCTTTAACCAGATGGCTGGGTCAGTGGACCCCTAGAACAAGCCACTGAACACAACAGAAATTGATCATCCTCCTCTGGCTTGGAAGATTCCTACCGGGTCCCAAACCCTGGCTATCTCCGACCCTCTCTAGTCTTCCTGAACCAAACTCACCTCTGCTCAAATCTGGGGATGGAAAGGGGGCAAATGCTCTGAGCAGCATGGGGCAAATGGGGAAGGCGAGGCACAGGACGCTGCCTTTGCTTTCCAGGCCCACGGCCAGAAGACACACATTTCTCTTTCTTCACCCTTCCCACTGAATCTCCTGCTCTTTCCTCCTCTACCCTGAATGAGTGTCCATGTAATGTCCATACTTTACCTGAGCTGTCCTTACCTGGCAGCCCCAAATCTCCACTCATGCCACTGTAACTCTCCAGGCAAACTAAGAAAAGTTAGCAACAATTATCCCATCCCCTTCTCAGAATCTCTCTCTTCCCCCTTGACAATCACAGTCAGCTGTGCAGTGGTGAACACCATCAAGGCCTCAGGAAGCGCGCACCAAGGATCAGGAAGATGTCCTGGTGGCCGCTGTATTACCCTGTGCCTGTGTGGTCGTAATGCATGATGATGACTTGGAGAGGCTACTGCCACTGAAAGATTGTACTGATATAGTTCCCCAAGAAACAAGAGGCACACAATAAGACAGCACACAGGGCCACGTGGGGAGGCATCAGCCACGCCCTGAGCTGTGTTCTCCAGGGAGAGCGGGCATTCCAGAGTAAGCAGCTGTGAAGGGCATGCTTATGACATTGTGGGCCTTTGAATGGTTATAAGAAGATGATTATGATGGTTTGGTACCTGGCTCTGGGGTGATTTAGGGCAGGAGGAATATAGGCCTGGAGGAATACAGTAGTTAAAGGACTGGTTGGAGACTGGGCTCTGGACTGGTTTACTGCTACATGAAAGGATATTCATAGACAGGTTGCTCACTGTCTCTAGGACTGAGTCCTGCGAAGATCAATCTCCCTTCAGCCAACAAGACCTCTCCAATATGTCAAAACCTCATAAATACAGAGAACAATGCAGCGGGGGACGGCCTTTCCACTGCCATCCACACCACTGTGAACAGAGGCAAGATGGCGTTCAGCTGACAGCTGTCAGACCAGCAGAGCCAGGCTCCCAGGCTCCCTGTGCAGACCACTGCCCTGGGACACCAGGCTCCCAGGCTCCCTGTACAGACCACTGCCCTGGGACACCAGGCTCCCAGGCTCCCTGTGCAGACCACTGCCCTGGGACACCAGGCTCCCAGGCTCCCTGTACAGACCACTGCCCTGGGACACCAGGCTTCCTTCTCAACCTATCTCCCCCTGTCATGTTACCTTGATGGCCCTTGGGCCAAGCCAAGAGGGACATCGGGAGCAAGAGACAGAGCATCTGTGCAGTACCATGAGTGGTTCAATGATCTATTCCCCCCCACGGCCCTTCCAAAATCTAACACCACCATTAAAGAAACACAGCTTTCCCCATCAACCCACAGAACAGGGTGTGTCTGCCCTGGCATGTCATCTCCTCCCCCAGAAGTCCCACAATACACAGGAGACACAACTGTGAGCAAGTTCCCAGGCCCAGGTCTCTCCATCTGGCACCTCATGCCCGGCAGCCTGGGTGGGAAGCTGGGAAGAGCCACATACATGCACACAAAAGCTGTAGCCACTTACCCACACACAGTGGCTTTGGGAACCCTAGAGGACCTACCACCAGAACTCTTCTTCTCCTCAGCCCCTGCCAGTTGATGCAAGAAACCCCCTTTAGTTCTTCTTTCATTAGGCATCAATTTTTTCCAGGCCTGGAATGAAGCTTGCTTCCTGATGCCAAGAAGGCATTTGGCTTCTGTGTAACACCAGTTGCAGTTCAGGCACCATGGCCAGGATTCCCTTGCAAGTTACTAAATCTTTCTGAGTGTCAACTTTCTTATCTGTGATATGAGAATAATACCTGCCTTGTAGATATGATCACAGGGACAACGTGTAGGGTTCTAGGTACAGTGTGGATGAGATCAAATTACATAATGGTGGTCTTGATGACTGCAAGCTTCCTGATGCCGAAGGTCCTTAGAATTTGGAGAGGAGTCCACAGGTGGGTACCTGGGGAAGCAAGGAGCCTGCTGGTGGGAGGAAAGGCCTGCATAAGAACACCGAGAACCAAAGGGACACAGTCCTCTTCCCAGGCTGGCCAAAGGTTCTCCTAAGTCCTGGTCTTGCCCAGGGAGACTTTTCTCAATAATGCCAGCCCATTCATACTCACTGGATAGCTCTCTATAATACAGCAGGCCAAGACCATAACCAAAGATCTCTAAACTCCAGGTAACTAACTGCCCAGGCAGGTATCATATTTGTACATAGCACAACCCAATAGGGTAATAAGAACTATCATCAGCTATTGAGTTGCACATCAGAAAGGCAGGATAGATGTTATAATTGCACTGTGTGTCCAATTATAGACTACAGTAGAGATAATAACAGGATTAATTAACCTGGAAAAGACTGAACAAAAGGATCTATGGCAGCTAAACAGCAGCCAGAGAACCTGAAGCCCAGGGGGTTAGAGATGGCTGGCCTGTGTCTCTGACAAGGGGACTTTTGGCACAGAGGGCTGCCATTGCCCTCATGAGGAAAGATATGTCTACCAACAGTCAGTCCCTGGAGGAGCTGTTCTGGCCTCCAAACACTCAGGGCGGCAGTGGGAGGAGGCCCAGGTGGAGGAAGCCCTTTCATAAAAGACCCATGGAAGTGGTAGCAAAACTGGACCCTTGCCCAGAAAGGAGCTAAGAAGGATGCTAAGCTGTCCCTCCCCGTGCGTCACCAGCTCTGCTCTTGGTGCTGCAACAAAGGTGCAGACAAGGGGGCCATACTCCACAGTTTGGTGATGAAAGAGCCATCTGCCTGCTGAAGGCTGTCAAATCCCTACACAGGGGCTGTGAGGAAGCTGCTCCCCTGGACAGGCCAATGGCTTACAGCATCAAAGCTGGCCGATCGGGTGACAACGACTAGGCCTTCTCAGGGAACATTCACCAGATGGGATTCTGTACTTCCGTGGCACCGACGATCTGCCTGTAAAGCTCTGGGTTTTCAACACTGTACACTCATGTGCCTGCACCTTCGAGCCTGGACTTTGACATGTGCAGTCTCCTCCCATCTCCTCTTTACTCTATAGACTCTCCAGGCCGCAGACAAAGGAAACTGAAGGTCCAAAGGAACTCGGCCCTGAGCAGTCACATTGGCTTCTTTTTCTTCAAGGCCTAACTGCAATTCTTCCTCTTAGTCCTCTGGTAAAGTCTTCCTCAGGCCAAGAACCACACCACTAAAACTGCTTGAGATGCTCCACTAGTTCAGAACTCTTCCTGTAACACCACGTAGTAGTACTGCAGTACTCTGCCCACATCACCTGACACTGGTACTCCAGCACCCTTCCCACATCACCTGACACTGGTACTCCAGCACCCTTCCCACATCCCCTGACACTGGTACTCCAGCACCCTTCCCACATCACCTGACACTGGTACTCCAGCACTCTTTCCATGTTACCTGACACTGGTACTCACTTGCATCCAGCACATTTAATTTTCAATTAAAGGTCTATTGCCAAGGGTAGACACTGGATCATCTGTTCCTCAAATGCTTTCAGGCTTCTCGTAGCTTTTCACTAATCCCTTATCAAATGAATAAATTATGAACAAACAGCTTTAATTCTTTGTGCACTCTATACCAAGCACTGTCACTTGCATTTAATTCTAACAACAACCCTGTAATGTAGGTATTATTATGCCTCTTTAAAGATAAGGAACCATGAAACATTGAAATTAATTACTCCGTTTAAGGGGTTACAGTTGGGAAAATGACAGGGCTGAAATTTACATGGACTCTTCTTCACCCCACAGTCCTTTTCTTTGTAAGTCTTGTTGTGACCAATATTATTTTGCTTGCAATTCTCACTTCTGTAAACTAGAGCTATACTGTCTAATTCAATATATATTAGAATACATCCCACTACACCAAAATATGTGATCACAAAGAGCACAGTAGCATTGGCAGGTTCTTTCATTCCAGCAAGTTCAAAGCCATCTCGTTGTGTATTTTTTTGTGTGTGTGTCTTTTCGAGACAGGGTCTCCCTGTAGCCCCAGCTATCCTGGAACTTACTCTGTACCAGGCTGGCCTTGAACTCACAAAGATCTGCCTGCCTCTGCCTCCCAAGGGCTAGGATTAAAGGTGTGCACCACGTGTGTATTTTAGCTGAGGCAGATACACTCCAGTAGCTCAGGGGCTTGCTGCTTCTTCTCTCAAGTTCAGCTTGGCAGGTGCAGTGAGTTTTATTCAGCCATAAAAAACAACCTGAATAAGGGGCTGGAGAGATGGCCTAGGGGTTAAGAGTGCCGACTGCTCTTGCAGAGGACCCCGGTTCAATCCCCAGCATCCACATGGCGGCTGAGAACTGTCTTTAACTCCAGTTCCAGGGGAATCCGACGCCCTCCTCTGACTTCTGCGGCATTGCACAACACGGGTGCACCAACCTACATGCAGACAGTACACTCATACACATTAAAAAATAAGTAAATAAAAATTAAAAAAGAAACTCATGGTGAACACTTTAGAGAAAATCAGGAAAGGCTTGTCCTTAAAGTGCTGTTTAATACAGTGTGGGTGAAATGACTGGGCTTTGGAAAGCAGAGTCCGGGAGCGGTGGACAAAGCTATAGTTTTGCAGTACTGGTCCTTGCAGGGGCCTGGAAGCTCCAGTTCAACTTGAAAGAAACCTAGATTTGAGTTGGAAGATGCAGCCCAACCCAGAAGGTGAGGAGGAGCTTGAATGCCAGACTCTCACGCTCTCCCTCAACTCTGTCGGACAGTGCACCTTAAAATACGTTAAACCAAAGTGAAATGGTAAGATGCACAGGTCTTACATCTTTCTCTCCTCTTTCAATAATATATCCATTCTTCTAGAAGATGAATTCTTGCCAGGTTGCCCAAGCTGGGCTTGAGCAGTCCTCCACCTCAGCTTCCAGAGTCCTCCAGCCACACGCCACCGCATTCAGCTTGCATGAACATCTCTAGAAGTCTTGGATTTACCAGTTGTCAATGTCTGTCATATCACAGAGGATAGTGCAATCCGTACTTGGAAGGAAGGCTCCTAAAAAGTGAGCCCATCTCTCCTGCCTGTGACGTTTCTGCAGTATAAGACAGGTGAGGAGTCAGGTAGCCGACCCAGGTGAAGGGATAACCAGTGATCTACACTGGAACTCCATTGACCTGTGACCTTCCCATGTGCATCACACATTTTCAAAGTGAAGTCTCCCTCCAAGGTTGAATACACAAATCAAAGACCTTAAGTTTGCTTAATGAGCTTCATCTCTCCCCTGCCATGGGCAGGGTGTGCTGTCTTATTCTGTTAGCCACTGTCTCTGGCCAGGCCCTTGTGGGAGGAAGCACAGACTTCTACTCTCATTTTCCCTTTCCTCACTGGTTCCACAAACGTTTATTGAATATTTACATGTTCAGGGATACCTCTGAGATAATGAAGACAAACTTCTGCCCACTGTCAAGGAAAGGAGACAAAAAAGGATTACAAATGTGATGTAATCCACACCTAGAAGTTAAGCAAACAGAGAATAGCTCAGGTGTCAGCTGGCTACTGTCAAGCTCACCAGTCCATGTGTGGTAGCTTACACACACACACACACACACACACACACACACACACACACACACACCATTCATCCAAATCTGCACTAGCTCTTAATAGAGCACAATGCATCCACTGCACGGAACTCTAAAAGAAAATGAACTTGAAAACCCAGGTCTTAGGCCAGAATATGCTTTCTCCTATTCTGTATAGTGCCTGGGGTGTCCACAGAACTGTGTCCAGTAAACCCACTGAGAAGAGAACCTCCTCCTGCTTTCAGAGGGGCTCTTCCTCTCCTCCTGCCACGTGAATAGAGGGGAGAAGGGAGACCTCAGTAGTTCCAGCAGAAACCCTCTCCAAAGCCAGCTCCCTTCACCAGAACATCAATCTGCCTGCATTACTCCACCGCTGGAAACATCTCAGTGCTCCCATTGTCTGCAGAGCTAATTAAGTCTCTGCCCCTTAACCTGGTTATGGATAGCTCTCCATGATTTGTTAACTTCTTCACCTCATCTCTCAGCAGTTTGTCTTCTAATTCCAGTCCACTTGCACACACACACACACACACACACACACACACACACACACACACACACATCCATGTGTCTTGTTTTATGCATTCATCATTTTGTTCATATTTTTCCCTCGGTGGGACCTGTCGGTGGGTTTTCTGTTTCTTCAGTTTGGTCCTGGATAACTCTTACTCTCGTCACAATCCCGTTCCAGCCACATCTCATCTTAGAGGTCTTCGAAAAGCTCCAGCACCTCCAAGTAACCAGAAAATGACCCCTCTCCTGTTACTTGTCAGACCGCATCAGCATCTATGTGTATGCTTTCTGCAGAGATCTCTGCCTCTCAGGCCAATACCGATACACAGCCCAGACCCCAGCTGGGCATCAGTGCTCAACAAATACTGGCCATTTAAAACAGGCAGCCAACTGAAAGCAAAATCCACATCCTGTATTTAGGCAATCTGCTGCATAAGGAAGAGTGGGCTACAGCACTCAATCAGGAAGTAAGTGCTGCATTAGAGCATCAGCACATGCATCAACCACCATTTTGTTGCTGTTAGGAAATACCTGAGGAAAAATAACTTAAAGAACAAAATATTTATTTGGGCTCACAGTTTCAGAGGTCTCAATCCATGGCCAGCTGGCCGCAATGCTGTGTGTGGTGGTGCAGAATGTCATGCTGAGGAAGCAGAACAAAGTAAAGCTGCTCACCTCATTGTAGCCTGGAAACTCCAACGAGGCCCCATCTTTTTTTTTTTTTTCATTTTCTATTGATGCTTTGTGTATTTCATACATCATTTTCCAATTCAGTTCAGGCATATTTTCCTTTCCCTTCCCCCTACCCCACCCCATCCCAGATCATGCATTCTGCCATAAATGTCCTGCATCTTTCTCTCAGTTTTTTTTTCATTTGTTAACAATAAGTAATAATTTATGAGTACAAGCATCCTTCATGTAAAACCAATTTGCAAGCAGTTGTGCCCAAACTCACACAGCCCATGGGTCCCACTATCCAGCAGGGGGGACTTGTATGTTCAATCAAGTTGATCAAATGAGAGTCCAGACTATATTGCTGTACTTTCACCATTCACCCCAATCGCAGCCCTTACATTCTGCCACACCCCCTCTTCTGCAGATTGTTCTAGGCCCCATCTCTTAATAGTTCATTCAGCTATGAACTCATCGGATGGCTAACCACTGATGATGTCAGCACCCTAGTAATGGTTCATCTCTCAGTAGGCCCAACTCTTCCTTTCACACATGAGCCTTTTCAGGAAGGAGACACTTGAAACAAGAATAGATTGTGAGATGCCCTAACCCTATGGTCCAATACTTGGTAGGAAGATCTTAAGAAGGAATGATTGGATTTATTTTCCAAAAATATGTAAGTGGCTCAAGTGACTCAATGACAAATACAATGATAGAAATAACCCCATTAAAAATGGGTGAAGGGTCTGAATAGATAACTCTCAAAAGAAGGCATAGAAATGGACAACAGGAATATGAAA
Source organism: Rhizomys pruinosus (assembly GCA_009823505.1). Lineage (NCBI taxonomy): Eukaryota > Metazoa > Chordata > Mammalia > Rodentia > Spalacidae > Rhizomys > Rhizomys pruinosus. The sequence goes on from VZQC01003035.1 coordinate 813,885, forward strand.
ATGGTTTAACATCACTAGACATCAGGGAAATGCAAATCAAAACCACAGTGACAAAGCACCTCACATCTATTAGGCTGCCCATTATCAAAAAGACAAAAGATAAATGTTGGTGAGGATGTAAAGAAAAGGGAAGCTTCGCACACTGTGGGAGGGAATGTAAATAAGCACAACCATTATGGAAAACAATATGGTGGCCCTCAAAACCCTTAAACTATGATGCTTCATTCTGCAACAGACGGAGGCTATAGCAGAGTTCCACAACTGATCACACAGAGAATATTCATGTAAGAGATGCCCAGTCCTAGGTGACATATCTACAGTGGGAACCTCTACACCTAGGGCTCATGGAACATAGCGGAAGAGGGGTTAGAGAAAACACTAGAGCATCCCTCGACTCTCACCAGTGAAGCTTCCTTACACAACAGAGTATGATGCACACAGAAGGCCACAACTGGCCGAGTTTTAGAGAATAAGAGACTGCAGGGTGTGTGTGTCCCTGAATAGGACTCCTATATTAAACCTCACCGACCCATAGCTCATGGACCACTGTGAAAGGAGGAGCAGAAGGATTGTAAGAACCAGGGTTGGTCCATGAACATAGGGAAACAGAGGTTTTCATGCCACTTGAAGCTGGTGCATGTGAACTTTCAGCAGTGGTGGCATCTAGCACAAGACCCATGCCAACTCAATCAGACAAGGGCCCAAAGTAGAGCAAGAGACATGGGTGGCATGCCCACCCTAGTCTGGGAACTGTTGGAGACTTATTACTACCAGGTGAGGGAGAATAGGCCTTATTTATGAGGATCTCTAGACAGGCTGACTAGACACCAATGGATGAATTGCACTGGGTGCAATTGCTTTAACTGGATAGGATTTATCATGCATGGCAGAGTACATGAGGTCCAGTGTAGGAGGGGGACGTGTGGATCTGGATGGGGGAGGGATCTAAATTTGATTAAGAACTGTTGTATGAAATGTACAAAAGCTCAATAAAAATAATTTTAAACCTTAAACTAGAATTGCCATATGACAAACAAAACCATTCCTGAGTATATGGCCAAAATAAATTAAACAAATGTGTCACAAGGCAACAGCACTTCCATGCTCACTGTAGCCATATTCACTATAGCCAATTACAGAAACAATGTAATTGACTGGCCATCAACAGATACATGAGTAATGGAACTGTGTGTACCTGGATCTAGATAGAGAGATAGAGGCAGTAATAATATTTGACCTTAGAAAAGAAATTTTCATTTTGGCTCATGGCTTCAGAGAGTTTTATCCCAGCCCTGAGAAGGATGCAGGAGGATCACAAATCAATTATCACAGACCTCCTCCAACATCAGTTTTTAGTGCAGTACTGTTTACAATAGCTAAGCTATGAGAACCAATGTATGTATCCATAATAGAAGAATGAATAAAGAAAAATGAGGTTCATATACACAGTGGAATTTTTCCTGCCATAAAGAAGAATGAAGTTATATTGTTTATAGGAAAATGGATGCAACCAGAGATAATTATATGAAGTAAATTAAGCCAGTCTCAGAAAGGCAATACCATGTTTTCTCACATTTGTGGGGTCTCGCATTTTATATAGATATATAAAAGCACGTATATGATGTGATATTAAAGTAGAAGCAAAACTGTCTAGGGCACTAGCGAGAGGGGGAGAATGAGAATCAAAACAGATATGGAGAGGAATAAGCTCAAAGTAATTAATATACTTGTATGAAAATGTCTTCCTATAACCCAACGCCATATACAATGAATATACATCAATAAAAAGTCAAAAGAATAAAATGGGAGAAAACCACCACTGTGACAATGAAGATGAACCTGGAGGGCATAGTGTTAAGCGAAAGAAGCTGGATCCAGCCTAAGATTGCATCATCTCACATACAGAATCTACAAAAGCCAAACTCTGGAGGGGGGGGGAGAAGCAGTGGTTTCCAGATGTGAAGGCACCAGGAGACATTGCCCAGAGGGTTCAGTTTTCAGTTCTGAAACATGAGTAAGCACTAAGGATCTAGTATCTACTGATGTGACTATAATTAGCTTGTCACCCTGTGTATTTGACATTCACTAAGAAAGTGTACTTAAATATTCATTTCACCAACTAAAAAAGGTAACTATGTGAAGTGATGAATAGACTGACTGAAAAGAGAGTCAAAGTATCATTACATACCTAACACATACAACTTTTTATCTATTGTGCCTCTGTAAAGCTAAAAAAAAAACCCAATATATACACACATGTACAGAAAGAGAGAGAGAGAGAGAGAGAGAGAGAGAGAGAGAGAGAGAGAGAGAGAAAGAAATAAGAGACAGAGACAGGAAGACTTGGTTGGGTTACTACGGCTAAAGCCCCTTGCTTTCCAAGGAGTGAGGAATGTTCACCAGCGCAATAGTATGCCCAGCTGTCCTACCCACCCAGTTACCTGGCAACTCTATCTCCCCCTATATTCATACGTCAGAATTCTAGCTGATCAGGACAATGTCAGTGAGTTGGTAGACTTTAAATCTATTCACCAAGACCAGATGCCTCTGGAAAAACATCAGTGACACACATCACTGATCTCAAAGCAGAGGACCAGCCTTGGACCACAGTTCTCATACTGCAGCCCAGTGACGAGTTGAATCTTCTCCTGACCTACCTTGTGGCACATTCTGGCTGACTGAATACTCTTCAAGCTCCTGATTCAAAGTGAACCAATGCATTCATCAACAAGAGGTCATTTCCCATGAAACATTAGAGAAAAGGGAACTGAGAGATCATTGCCCAAAACCTGGCATTTTACCAGGAAAAACTGAAAGGGAACTCCACAGTGAATTCTAGTGACCCAGCAATAAGAAGCGCAGGGAAATCTTTGCATTTGGGAAAAGCTTATGAGTAAGTTTGGGAGGAGCTATGTTGTATAACAGAGACAACATGAACATTAGTCAAATGATGGAGTTTCAAGCTCAAGTCTCCCTGTTAACTACACTGTTAGTTAGGAAACATCCTCTAAGAACTGTTTCTTTCCCACAAAATAAATTTAATAATACCTATTTCACAGTCTTAGTTATTTGAGACATTACAAAGATACTATGTATCAGACTTTACTATGACACAATAGTTGAGCAAAAATGCTAAAAGAAGGAAGGCTGAATAGTTCTTTACAAGAAGAAAAGATCAAAGAGATATAAAGGGATAAACTATGTTGTCCATTCTAAACTGTTGTGAGTTCAAAAAAGAGGGAACACCTGCTTAAGGCTTTATAGAGAACAGGTGGGTCAGGGTATGAAGTGGTTCCTGCCCTTGGAGTCAAATCAGCTACTCCATGGCCCTCTCTTCTCATCTTGCTTGGCTTTTATTCTCTTCTCCCAAATTATTCCTCAGGTCCCAACCACCTTGTGTTTTGGATCAGCTTCGCCTGTTGGTCTGGAGCTGTACAAGGAAGCTAGACTGCCTGGCCAGGGCCCCAGCATCTCCCCATCCCCACCTCCCCAGCACTAGAATTGTAAGTATATGCCACCCAGATTTTCTTTTTTTTTAATTTTATTTATTTCTTTTTTTATGTGTATGAATGTACTGTCTGCATGTAGGTTTGTGCACCCCTGTCATGCAATGCCATGGAGGTCAGAAGAGGGTGTCGGATTCCCCTGGAACTGGAGTTAAAGACAGTTCTCAGCCGCCATGTGGGTGCTGGTGCAAGAGCAGTCAGAGCTCTTAACTGCTAGTCCATCTCTCCAGCCCCAACCCAGATTTTCTTATGTGCGTTCTAGGCGGTTAAGCCCAGGTCCTCCTGTTTGCAGCACCAGCACTTTAATGAATGAGCTATCCCAGCCCCAAAGTTTGTTCTATAAAGAAGTCAAATACAACTTTCTGCCTATAGGTTTTATCTCTATCAATATTAGTTCTACTCTCCAGGGCCCTGCAGGAAAGAAATGGAGAAATTCAATCCACCCATCTGCGTGGAAGATCCACAGATACCTGACTTTTTGACAAGACTTTTCTACAAACCAGGCACTGAACCCATTTGTAATGAGAGGATTGAGACATGGCAGTAATTTAGACTGGAAGTCCCTGGTAGGCAGACTGGCTCTGACTGTTGGTACAATGTGGGAGAGACACTTTGCCCAAAGAGCAGCAAATAAAATTTTGAAAGAGAGAGGGAAATGTAGACACCCCATCATCAGTGACAGACTCCCAGAAAGCTGAGTTAAGGAGATTACTGTCCCCAAAGGAGAAAGAAATCTCAAAGCTGACCGGCCCTGAAAACCCCCCTTGACCTCATTTGAAAAGACTCCTTTCATTTGCCCAATACCCAAGCTCCCTTCCTGGGGTGTAAATTCCCCGAAAAGCCCAATCTTTTCGGGACATGAAACTGTTGGCTGCCCTTTTGAGGGCTGAGAGCAAAGAGCTCCAAAATTTATGCAGTACATTAAGCGAGATGCCTCTGTATCCAACTAGGTTAAATTGCTTTCTATATTTAAATTGCCTGCTAGCTGGTTAGATGTGGGAGCCACAGCTGTGAAATGGATAGTTCCAGCCAATAAATAGAAAGGCATAAATCCTAATGGATTAATCTGTTATAATTAGACAATTCTGTATGACTTTGACATGGAGCCCAACTCTTGGGAGGAGAGAGGTGAGGTGAGGGGCCCTTCAGGTGTGGGGGAAGCATGGCAAGTGGACAGCCAGATACGAAAGAGAGGGTTTGAGGACCAGGGAAGTTCCAGGACACTTCCAAAGTGAGACAGCGTGGGCTGGGGAAGGATGGAGAAGGAAGAAGTCCTGGCACCTTATGTTTACATTCTAGACAAGAAAGGAAAGGAGTAGTCTCCTTCCTCTTCCCTTCCTCTCCCCTTTATTAACATGAATTCTTCCTCCCCTCCACTTCTCAAAGGGCCAAGAACAGACTTGGGGTGTAGCTCAGTGGTAGACCACTTGCCTAGTATAAGCAAAGTCCTGGGTTCTACCCCATCCCCTGTGCCACCAATAAAATAAAGATAAAAAAGGATCCAAGAGGCAAGAGAAACTTTCTTTGTAATGCTACTAACTCTCAGATGTGCACTCTACTGCATCACCTCGTCCAGTCCTTCCTTCTTGCCAAAGCCAGGAAAGCTAAAGAGAACAGCAGATAGGCAGAGCACTGCAGTAACTATCCAAGGCCAGTCCATCCAGGGCCCTGGGCTACAGGTGAGAGTGGAGACAAAAGTCAAGGCAGGTGGAAGACAGTGAAGAGTATATATATATATATATATATATATATATATATGCTCTGAATATATATATATATCAATATTATATTATAAATATATATATATATATATATATTCGGGCTAAGCCTCAGGACTGGTTATTGAGTCCAACCACACTGACAAGGGAAGGTCTTGGTGTGGAACTGCAGGACAGCGTTAAGTCCCTCTGCCTTAAGTCCATCTCCAGGAGCACAGTGACCTCCCTCTTGAACTGTCCAACTTACTGCTCCTCCATTCCCAAACAAAAGTGTTAGCTCCAGACAGGCCTCTCTCTTTCTTCCAAGAGGTCTCTAAGATAAAGGTGTGAGGGAACTCAGCGGGGCAGGTAATGAACAATGTCAGTTGGCTCAGAGTTGCAGGTTTTCTAGACACAAGACTTTCTGAAGACACACATACACACATGTACACTGAGAGGTACAATTCTGGTTTTATCTTGAGATAAGAAAACCAAAAGATAGAAACTTAAGTCAAGGAATAAGTTATATCTTTAATTAATGTGACTCATTACAGGTGAATATAACATGAGGCAGTCGGATCCTGTCTTTACCAGCTCACTACCATAGGCTGTGGACCAAATTAAGCCTTACACCTAAGGTGCTATCTCTTTGCACACTGCCTGCTCACCCTCCATATACCAGAGCTATGCAAAAGTGTAAAGCCAGCTGGGTGTGCTGGCACAAGCCTTTAATTCCAGCACTCAGGAGGCAGAAGCAGGTGGATCTCTGTTAGTTCGAGGCCAGCCTGGTCTACATAGCGAGCTCCAGGCCAGCTGGGACTAAAGAGAGGCCCTGTCTCTCAAAAAGACCAAAAATGGAGTGAAAAGCCAAAGCCAGATAAAAAATCAGAAATAAAGACAGTGGAAATAAGACGTGAGTATTTTTTTAATCTAGAAATGGAGACAATGTTGCTTGAGGCTTCCAAGTCAAGTGTAGGCAGAAGCCATGGCCTCCCACTAGGGAGTCTGTCATAGAATTCCCTGGGGATGAAGAATTCATGACAACACATTGCCACCTAGTCTCTCTGACTCCCCAACACCAATGTCTCCTTGTCTCCATCTTCCATCTTCCAAGTGAGCTAAGAGAGCTACTCTAGTCCCATATAAATAACATAATTCTCTGTGGAATGAAAATGTGTATAAAGCTAGTGTGCCTGTAGATGGGAAAGCTGGACGTAGTAAGGAGGCCAATTGCATAATCAACTTATAAATTCAGTATAATTCAAACTGAGAATTTCATACACTGGTACTCTACATCATTTCCACCCCTCCCTCTCTCTCCTCCAACTCTTCCCATATTGTCTACATACACACACACACACACACACTCCCTCTCAGTTTCATGACTTCTTTGATGTTACTGTTACATAGGCATACACAGATAAATAATCCACTGAGTCCATGCAGTGGTGCTTATGTTTATATGTGTTTAGAGCTGCCAAGGTAGGATTGAATAGCCTACCAGGGAGCTTCTCCTTGGAGAAAAATACTTCTTTTTCTCTCAGCAGCCATTAATTTCCTGTGGAGATCAGCCTGAGGTGGGACCTTATGAAATTCCCCTTGACCACAACTGGTGCTGTTATTATGCAGGCCTTGTTTAGGCAGCCATATTGTTGAGATTTCATGGGTGTGGCTTCTCTGTCATGCTTGAAGACACTATCTAGCAGCACGTGTCTGGTCCTCTGGATCTCCTCATCTTTCCATCCCCCTCTTCCTTTATGTTCCCTGAGCCTTAGGTGTAGGGGTTGCACTGTAGCTGCTTCTCTTCGGGTTGGGCTCCCCGTGGACACTTACTCTCTGCGTTTTAGCCAGTGTGAGAACTTTGTAATTGTCTTTATCTGTTGCAAAAAGAAGCCCCTTTGATGGGTAGTGAGAGTTACATTTCCATCTAAAGATTCAGAGCAGGATTTTTTTTTTAAAGCTTAAGTAAGAGAGTCTAATGGTTATCTGTAAAAATGAAGATGCAATGCTTTCCAAAAGTCATTATAGAAAATAAGAGTAATAAGAGGAACATTCTGTGACAAGTATTAAAACTGACTATAACTACAGCAACCAAATGGCATGGAACTGATGGGAAAATTAACACATAGTTCACAGCAAATTTGAGTGCATAGATAAACGCACACATACATAGAAATTTATGTTTAAAATAGATGTCACCACAAAACAAGGAAAAGGTTCTTTGGGGCATTTGGGTTATCTGGTTAGTAATTGAAAAAAATAATAATTTGCATCAAAATAAATTCCAGATGGATAATTTTTTAACTCATGAATCATTTGAAGTCATTACCTTGTGGTAGAAAAGTCTAAGCATAAGAGCAAGAAACTAAAAAAAAATGTAATTTCTACATTCAGAATTAAAGCCAGGCATGTCAAAAATTCCATTTAGAACAAATGGCAAATTATCACTAGAATAAAATAAGGATAGAACAAAACAATCATTACATCACATAGAGAGCTGGTAGTTAACAATAAAAGACACTGTAGCAATTAAAGACAGGCAATGGAAATAGATCGGTCACATAAAAGTACAAATGGCCATTTTACATTTTTAATAATATCCAGTGTCATAAAATGATCATTTGCAATAATTGCTAAAAGAGTAGAAATTGATTAAAACAAAATAAAACAACAACAAAAACCATCCACACCTACTCAGATACTCTGGAAAGTATAAAATAAGCATGAAATAAGAATCTAACTTCTGGGATTCTATTCTTAACAATCTAAGATAGAGACAAAGATTTATGAACAATGTTTTTGCTTATTACTTATGAAAGCAAAAAAATGGAAATAATTCCAGTGTCTACAAATTGAGAGCTGGTTGGATAAGCCACAGGCTATCCAAAAGTAGAGTACTGGAGACACTTATTACCAATGACAAAGGAAAAGTCTCAAAGTCTAGTTTTCCCCAGGCATGATGTCACATGTCTGTGATTCCAGCACTTGGGAGGCTGAGGCAGAAATATTGCCATTTCAAGGCCAACCTGGACTATACAGCAAGACTCTGTCTCAAAATAACAGCAATAATAATGATCTTTTTTAATTTTCTTTATTTTGAAAACTTCATACATGAATATCGTCTGCCTCGTTTCCATCCCTCCCAGTCCCCCACCAGCTCCTCCTGTGTCCCACCACTCCCACTCACTCTCGTCCTCTCCTTTGATTATTGTTACATATATACATACATACATTTATAAATATACATTATATATATATATATATATATAAATATATATATATAACACAGAGTACATTTACTAGTGCTCATGTATACCTGAACTGACCATTTGAGATTAGATAACCTCTCAAGGAGCTAATTGATCCTCCCTCTCAGCATCCTTTGATTGCCTGTAGCTCTTCATCTTGAGGAGGGACCCTGAAATTTCTGCCACCTACCTTGGCAGGTCAACTGGTTTTGTCATTATGCAGATCCCATAGACTGTGATACTGTGGAGATTGTGTTAATACAGCTTCCCTGTCATATCTAAAATGCAATAATTAGCAGCAGTGCCTTGCCCCTCCGGCTCCTACACTCTCTCTGCCCCCCTCTTCCTCTGTGTTCCCTGTGTAGAGGTTTCACTATGTCACTTAGGGCTGGATACCTCAGCCACTTATTCTCTGAACTTTGTAATAGTCTCCATCTGTTGCAAAACAGAAAAGCTTCTTTGATGAGTGGTAAGAGGTACACTTGTCTGTAAATATACAGATAAGTATTTAGAATACAGTAAGACATTACATTGGTCTAGGGAATTGACAGAAGTAGGTTCTTCTCTAGAGCCTATGACCTCCCCAACCATGTGTATTTTGCTATGTTTACAGTACATGAAATCCCTCCCATTGAGCAGGCCTTAAGTCCAATTAGATAGCTATTGATTTTGCCCAATATAAAAGTGCCACTACTGGGGCTGGAGAGATGGCTCAGCAGTTAAGAGCACCGACTGCTCTTGCAGAGGACCCAGGTTCTATTCCTGGCACCCACATGGTGGCTAAGAACCATCTTTAAGCCAGGCATGGTGGTGCACACCTTTGATCCTAGCACTTGGGAGGCAGAGGCAGGTGGATCTCTGTGAGTTCAAGGCCAGCCTAGTCTACAGAGTGAGTTCCAGAACAGCTGGGGCTACAGGGAGACCCTGTCTCAAAAAAAAAAAAAAGTGCCACTACTGCACCAATATAGAGGGTTTGCTGAGCCAGGCACTGTTGTGCTTCATAGACTTCATAGCAGGGTAGGATCATGGATTGCTTTTTCTCCCTTTGTTGTTTGCATAGTATCTCCTGGTACTATGAGAGATAGTCTTCAGGGAGGCGGCTTCCAGGTCAGTTCCAGCTCAACTGCTTCAAATCCTGTGTCCAAAATCTGTCATATCCTCGGCAATAGGACCTTACCTTTAAGTTCTGGAAGGCAATCAAGGGCTGTAGCAAGCCAGTATTATTTTAAGATTCTCTTGGACTACTGTGACTCAAAGGGAGGTTTCCCATGTCTGGCTCTGTGATTTTTGTTCTAGAGCTGTCAGCTATACACATGCACTCACATTTATATTATATGTATATTTTTCAGTGGGCTTCAATAATTAATTTCAAAAGCTAAGGACATAGACTAGGCATGTAGTAAACTGGAAATTCTATAAGAAAATGATTCATACATACACAAGCCTGAAAACACTTCTTCAAGATGCAAGTAATAATTGTCTCTGGATAGTAGAAGTGGGTTGTTCTAGTTTTTGTCTTTTGTTCAAGCATTCTATACTGAACACATTTCAGTTTCCTAATTAAAGTTAAAAGCAGTCAAGCTTATTTACAAAAGACTATTCTGGTAAAGAACCTGCTCCTGATATTTTGATAAATAGACATAGTGTCAAACTGTCTTCTGAGAATTTATTTTTACACACATAGACTAGAGTACCTCTCAACGTTGGTCAGAAAACTTCTTTTTGCAGTGGGTGACAGTTAACACAGACTCATAACTGGTCAAAGCACTGAGACTAAGTGACTGTTAGGCTGTTGTTGTGTACCCAGCCCTGAACAGAAAGAACATTTATATCAACACCCCCAGGCCCAGGGAACAGTGCAGAAGAGGGGGCAGGTGTAAGAGCCAGAGAGTGGTGTCAAGTGCTGTGAGATGCTGTCTTCTGGAGGTGATGCATCAGTTGTGATCATGAACACAGTGGCTGTGGTGCCCTGCACACACACACACACACACACACACACACACACACACATGTGGCCTGAAAGTGGGGAGGACTAGTTTGGGAGAGGAACCAGACAGCAAAGCGGCCATGGATGAAACTTTCACAAATAAAAAAGGAAAATTAACTTTCAAAAGACCAGTCCTCCAGTATTCCAGGGATAGGAAAAGACAGACTCTCAAAAGTTCACTGGCTTCTCTTTCTCCAGCACTGACAAGCAGAGGTTGTTTTATAAGTTTTTTATTTGGACCAATGAGGAAGAAAGGAAATGGATGCCAGATGCTGGATGTCAAGAGGCTGCAGTGAGGGCTTCCTACGGTTGCCTAGCTCAGACTGGAAGGAGATGTATGAATCAGTGAGGTGTAAGTAGCAAGAGAGTCTCAGAAAGGAGACGGAACAAATGGAGGCCCAGGAGACTGGGACAGTGGATGGAACAGGAGTCCACGTTAGGGTCAGCACTGAAGGAAGAAGAAGGTCAGGGAGAGGACAAAAGCTAGAGAGGGGTTGAGGGGGATCAAGTGGAAAGAGAACTCTGTCCTACTGAGGAGCTGGGAATGGCCAAGGGCCTCACAAAGCCGTGTTTCCCTGCCAGCCCCCCGGATTCTGCTCAGGCCTTCCTCAGCAAGCACCCACCTGCTTGGTTGGCCCCTCAAAACCAACCTTGGGGCTGGCACCATTTACTGATCACTCCTGGGTCTGCTGCTCTAATTTGCACCCTTCAAGCTATGCTCAGTCTCCGGATTTTGGATGCTGGACCTAGGTTCTTTCTCATTGTGTCTACCACCTTTTCACAGCTAGGGAGTTCCTCTTCTGAACCTCCTTTAGCCAGGTTATCATCGACACCTCCCATAAAACCGTCCTCGTCAATGTTATCAATGGTGCCAAGTCCAAGTTCAATGTCCAGTCCTCATTCCATGTGGCCTGTCAGCAACATTCCCCAGAAGGCTGACTCTTCTCCCTGGTATGCTTCTGTTGATAAACTTCTCAGCCTTGGGGTGTTGCTCCTCCTAGACACCTTCTTTCCTGCAGTCTGCTTTCTTGGTTCTCCCTCAACCAGGACTGTTAGCATGATCATGTCTCAGGACTCAGTGCTTGGCTTCTTCTGGAACACTGCTTTCCTATTGTTGTGCACTTGAAGTCCTGAACTCATAACTCATATCCAGTTGCCTGTGTGAAACTATACTTGGACATCGCCTACCTCCTCAAACTTAACTTATCCCCAGCCACATTCCTCATTTCACCCCAAACCTTCTCAAAAACCCATTGCTTTCCATCTTCCTATTCCAGGTGATAGAGGCTTCATCCTTCCAGGTGCTCAAGTCAAAAAAGAGCTGTAAACCTGGCCGGGAATGTGGTACACACCTTTAATCCCAGCACTCAGAAGCAGAGGAAGGTGGATATCTGTGAGACTGAAACCAGCCTGGCTGTGAGTTCCAGGCCAGCTAGGCTACAAGGAGACCCTATCTCAAAAATACCGAGAGAGAGAGAGAGAGAGAGAGAGAGAGATGCGGAGAGAGAGAGGGAGGACGGAGGAGTGAGGAGAGTGAGAGAGAGAGAGAGAGGAGAGAGAAGAGTGACGAGAGAGAGATGAGGAAGGAGAGAGGAGGACCCGGAGGGAGATGAGACGAGAGAGAGAGAGGAGGAGAGAGAGGAGGAGAGAAGAGAAGAGGGAGAGAGAGAGAAGGCTGAGAGCAGGAACGAGGGGAGAGGAGAGAGATGAGAGAGAGAGACAGAGAGAGAGAGAAGGAGAGAGGAGACGAGAGAGAGAGAAAGGAGAGCGAAAGGAGAGAGAGAGAACGCGAGGAGAAGTGGGGGAAAAATGAGAGAGGACAGAGAGAGAGAGAGAGAGAGTGGTGTTTGAGAAGGAAACATAATTCAGCAGTTTCAAGATCTTGGGTTAGGCCAGGCATGGTTTAATCCCAGCACTCAGGAGCCAGAAGCAGGCTGATCTCTGAGACTGAGGCTAGCCTGGTCTACATATCAAGTTCTTGGTCATTAGGGGCTACAGGGAGACCCTGTCTCAAAAAAATGCTCTTGGGTGTTCTTAAACAGGATACAAAATATGCTAACCTTATTTATAAAAAAAAAAATGTTAAGAGACAACCTAAATGGAAAATTGTAATTTCCATTATACATATTTCCCAAATATATGTTGTGTCTAAAATACAAAAATAATCATAAAATTTGATAAGATAGATGACCCAATATTTAATGGGCAAAAGAAGAAACAGATATTTTTTATAAAAGATAAATATATCTAAGATGATCAATATACATGAAATTTTACCAATCTTTTTTGTTACCAGGGAAATGCTCATTAAAAACATAATGAGACATCACTGTGCATCCATTAGAAAAACTAAAATGAAAAAAAAACAATACCAAATGCCAAGCAGAATGTGAAACAACTGGAATACTCATCTGTTCACTGCAAGACAGTAATGCCTCCAACGCTGTGAGACGCTGCTCAGCAGTTTTACACAGCAAAGCTGGGGCTGGGGATGCATCTCTTGGTAAAGTGTTTATCTAGAATATACTGGCCCTTGAGTTCTACCCAAAGAAACATGTAAGTATCCTACAGCCTAGCATGTCCACACTTTAACACACACCTGCAAGTGTGTGTTATATGTATGCAGTGTTTATATGTATGCAGACCAAAGGGCATATACAAAAACATTTTTAGGATTATCATTTGAAGTAGTCAAAATATGAGAATAAACCAAAATACCCAACTTTATACCAAATAAGTGTTGTACATTCATGCAGTACAATACTGTACAATGAAGGACAATGAATTGTGGACAAATGCAACAGCATAAACAAATGATATAATTTCAAGTAAAGAAAGTCAGATCAAAAAGAAAGCACAATGTATGAGTACATTTATATTAAATTTCAATGCAGACAAAGTTGATCTAAGCTGCTACAATACAGATTAGTGACGTTTAGGAAAAGCTCTGTGGACTTCTGTCAGTCATGAACCACTTCTTGATCTAAATGGTGCCCCTGTACATGATATAACTGTACAAAAGTTTAGCCTCTTTTATTTTCAGACAGGATCTCTTAAGGCTGGGCTTCAACTCACTCTGTAGCCCAGGCATTGAACTTGCAATCTTCCTGCTCAGTCTCCAAAATAACTCTGCCATCTCCAACATACACCACCTGTCTTCTAGGCTCAGGCCAGCTCCACTCCACACATGTCACTGTCCTCGGTGACACTTGCACAGTCCTGGCATCTCCAATATCTTGGAGTCCCCACTACAGTTGAGGTTGCACCTTCACCAATGGCTGCCTCCTCCTCTCTGCAGGAATTCCATGCCACTTCTTGCCCAGCCTCGACTGTTCTCCGTGATCCCTTCATGCTTTCAAAACCAGTACCATGTGAGAGATTCTTACACATTACCAGGTTCCACAAGCAGCTTGAGTTACAGCCATGGTGAAGACTGCAGCTTCTGTGTGCTGACTCTGGGGAATACTTTGCAGATTTCACCTCAGTGATACTGGTCTCTTATTAATCACTGCTGATTTTTTAATCCCAGGTAATCAGCCTCTGTTATTTCAGTAAAGCAAATGTGTCACTTCCATAGATTCTTCATCCAAAATGTCACATGAACTGCCCTGATAGTCTTTGAGTCCCTCTGAAACTTCACAAGTTAGGCCTCTATTATCCACATTTCTCTCACCATACCTGTTCCAAGCTCCACAATAACAGCTCATTAAGCTCTGAGTACTCAATGGCTTTTCCAGCCCAAAGTTTCAAGCACGTCTATAATCCTTCCCCAAATCAACATTGCCAAGTCCATCACAGCAACATCCCACTCTCTGGTACCAATTTCTGTTCTAGTTTGTTTCTCTGTTGTTATAATGAAACTCTGACCACAACTAACTTGGGGAGGAAAGGGTTTATTTTAGCTTACAGTCCCTCACTGAGGGAAGCCAGGGCAGGAGAGACCATGGAGGAATGTTGTATGCTGGCTTGCTTCCCCTGGCTTGCTCAGCTATCTTTCTTACATAGCTCAGGCCCACTGCACATAGTGGGCTAGCCTTCCTACAGCAATTAGCAATCAAGAAAATGACCCACAGATGTGCCTCAGGCCAATCCGATGGAGGAAGTTCTTCAGCTGAGGGTTCCTTTTCCCAGGTGTATCAAGTCAGCAACCAAGATTAGCCATCACACTGGCCACCCTGGAACCTGCCACTCTCTAGGCATCTGGCCTCCTTATCACTGTGTCTCTTTTTTTTTTTTTTTTGTCTTTTTGAGACAGAGTCTCCCTGTAGCCCCAGCTGTCCTGGAACTCACTCTATAGACCAGGCTGGCCTTGAACTCACAAAGATCCGCCTGCCTCTGCCTCCCAAGTGCTAGGACTAAAGGTGTGCACCACCACACCCGGCCACTGTGTCTCTTTTATAGCACTGACTTTTTTCTGGATGTGTGCAACACACACACACACACACACACACACACACACACACACACACACCAGACATACTCAAATCAACTGCCTTGCTCTGTTCTGGGGTTTTGCTTTGTGTTTTGGGAACTCAGCCGCCTGGAGCCTAGAACCTGCTAACCTAACCTCAGTGTTTGTTAAATGCATGCATTGCTCCTGGGTTACTTTAAATGTGGTCCTCCAACACTGCTCCTCTTCTCCTCTTCTAGGGGCTCTTTGTGGGGAACATGTGCATCAGCCATCCCTGCGTCAACCATCCAGCTCGAAGCCTCCTCATTATGACAAGTGTTCTCCCTGCACTGCTTAGTGGGTCACCCTTGGGTTCAAGGCTCACTGTGAGCAGAAAACACAGCTTATACATCTCTCCCATTCCCCACAGGCCCTGACTCAGTGCTGGGTATGGAGTAGGAGCCCAATAAACACCTGAGGGAAGGATAAAGAAATGTCACTTGAATTGAATTTAGAAGATAGCTGTGCAGTAACTTTAAAGGTACTAATGAAGGTATATCCTCCTCATCCCCCAAAGAGATCCCAGGGACTTCAGAAAAAAAATCCCCCTTCTACTTGCAAGCAGGTCATAGGTAGACAGTAATGGTCATTAACTGCAGGCAATTCATTCTAGTTTTAAAAGTTCATTCAGTGCTCAACTATGCTGCCCAAAGTTAATCGATGGCCTGCAGCAGAGGTCAGAGGTCAATAGCCAGCTCTCAGGGCAGGCAGAGATGGCATCTACCTTTCCATGATGGATGGCAGCAACCTTCAGCTTCTAATTACTCCGAAAGAATTCACGTATGACTCCAACCCCAAATCACACATATGGGAAGAAAAAGAAGGCCAGAGGCCCAAGGAGGAAAGTCAGTCAGCAAAATCAGACTCCTTGAGAAATGAAGGCAGCCGTGTCCCTGTCTTCCCCCACCCTGTTAGACCCTAAAAAGTATATTCTCTCCCTTCCCCCATTGACTTTTTAAGTGTTTTTTTCCTAAGTCATTAATAACTAATTCCACAATCTCTGCATCATATGACAGTCATAAAATATTGCCTGCGCTTTTCCCAGCAAATTTTAGTATTGAGCCAATAATTGAATCCAAATTATCTATTAAGTTAATTCTTTAGTAGACAACATTTTACACTTGAGGTCATTTTTCACTGGTTCTCTGGAATGAAGTAAATATGGAAGTGGAGACGACATTTCCTCTCCTGAACAAGTAAAAATAAAACTGCTGGGTTCCGCCTGGAGGGCGTCAAGCTGTTATGAATTCTTTTTTATTTTCCTTCTTCTTGATTAGAACTAGCTCCGTGTCCTCAGACATCACCAGGCAGCCTCTGTGTGCTCCATGTCTCAGCTGCAGCTGTCCTAGGCCATTGAGTCACATGTCACCCTCTCCAGCCAGCCTTTAGGAAGACTTTCCTCTTTTTATGGGGGTGGGAGGTGCCCTTGAAGAGTCAACCCAATCCATGTTCCCTTTCCTGAGAACCAGCCTCCCACTCGCACATGGTCCCCTGGAGCCATGTTTGTGCTAGAAACCCCATCCCCACCCCTCCCTGCTGCATCACTGGCCAGCAGAGACTGGATTTGGGTGGCTATCTAATCCGTCCGAGGCCATCACAGTTCTTCATACAAGAATGTGAACTTGGATCAGTCACCCAGCCTGGGCTGGCTTCTTGAATTAAGGATGTGTCATGTGCCTGCGCATTTCCCAGGATAACTGCTTCACAATGCCCATGTTTTCACAGGTCCAGAAGGGTTGGAAAGAAATAAAAATAAGAAGATGGGGAAGGACAGTGGTGGGGGTTGGGGGGTGACAGCAAGCACAGAAGTGTGACATAGTGTGGTGAGAAGACATGGGGGCCAAGGAAGGAGGCCCAGAAGCAGGGTAGGAACTCCGTGCCTTCCAATTCTGAGACACTTTGTGTTCTTGTTATCCGAAAGGAAAAGGAAAGGAGGGAAGAAGAGGAAAAGGGAAGAAAAGAAGAAGAGAAAGGAAAGGAGGAGGGGATCAGAGGGGAAGGGAGGAGAGACTTTGATTTCTGTTTAATTATGGGTACGCACTGGAGGAAAGGCTGGCACCCTACACGTTTATCACTAAAAGACCCAATGATAAGGAACACTAGGCTAAAGTTCATTTTGAGGGAACAGGGAGCTGTGATAACAGAACAAATATGCTCTGAGTCACTTCTTTTTGCAGACTCTCACCCATCCTGTGGGATTGCTGCCCACAGCCCCTATGCCTGTGGTCTTTCTTCTTCTACTGAACACTCCCAGACAGCAGCCAAGAAGCACTGTGGCTGGCCTTGCCCCCCAAAATCCACCACCATCCTCCCCACACCACCAGGCACTGGAAAACAAAGCAAAGTGACTCGTTTATTCATCACCTATGGGTAGATGGAGCACCACGGGGCGACCTGGCTAGACAGACAGCTTCCAGTTCACCTGCAAGGCTCAGGAGAGAAATGGCACAGTTGAAAAAGACATACTTCAGTACATTTGCCCTGTCGTGTATCTGATCAAGGCACCATTTTAAAAATATTTTTATTGAGGATTTGTATAATTATTCTTAATCAAATTTAGACTCCCCTCCCCATCCAAGCCCTCTGCACTCCCCACTGGGCCTCGTGTATTCTGCTATACATGTTAAGTCCCAGCTGGTCAAGAATTTTACCCAAATGTCCTTCCATGCAAGTTCATCCATTGGAGTCTAGTCAGCCTATCTTGAGATCTCAAGGAAGATCTACTCTCCCTCACCCAGCTGTAATCAGTTTCCAACATGGAGGGAACTGGTCTCAGCCTAAGTTCTCAGGCTAGGGCAGGCCTGCCGCTCATTTCCCTCCCACCACTCTGGGCCCCTGTCTGATTGAGTTGGCATGGGTCTTGTGCTTGATGCCACCACTCCCACAAGTTCACATGCACCAGCTTCCAGTGGCCTGAAAGCCTCTGTTTCCCGGTGTTCATGGACCAACCCTGGCTCTTACAATCTTTCCAACCCCTCTTCTGCAATGGTCCCTGAGCCATGGGTGGGTGAGGATTATTGAAGGAGTCCTACTCAGGGACACACACCCTGCAGTCTCTCATTCTCTAAAACTCGGCCAGTTGTGGCCTTCTGTATGCATCACACTCAGTTGTATAAAGAAGCTTCACTGGTGGGAGCTGGGGGGTGCACTAGTATTCTCTCTACCCTTGTTCCACAATATTCCATGAGCCCTAGGTGTAGAGGTTCCACTGTAGATGTGTCACCTAGGACTGGTCATCTCAAAGACATATATTCTGTGTGTGTGAGTTGTGGAACTCTGCTATAGCCTCTATCTGTTGCCAAAAGAAGTTTCTTTGATGAGTGGTGAACTGTATCCTTGTATAGGATCCATATTTAGGATATGGCAAGAAATTTCATTTGTCTACTGATATGCCAGAGATACCGTTTTCTCTAGGATCTATGACCTCTCCAGCCAGGTATATTTTGCTATTGCTACAGTGTCACTCATGGGTTCACTCCCATTGAGAGGGCTTTAAGTCCAATTAGATAGCTATTGATTACACCCCTCCCCAGATAACAGTGCCACTACTGTACCAATAGAGGTCATTTGCCGTGCTGGTCCTTATGGTTATTTGAAGGCCCCATTTTTTTTAATTATGTAGAGTTTGAATTTTTATTGTTATTAAGCTTTTTCCATACATCATACACCATTTCTCAATCAAATTTAGAGTCACTTCCCTTTCCATGCCCCCCCACCTCACCTGAGTTCCTACACTCTGCCATACATGCCTTGCATTTTTCTCTGAGTCTTTCCAGAGTTTTTTTTCCAGTTATTTCGTTGTTGTTCTCTCCAACTTGTATTGCATATATGTATATATATATATATATGTATATGTATATATATATATTTAAATATATACATATGTACACATATCACCTGAATTGGAGGATTTTCTTTTTTCTTTTTTTTTTTTTTTGCTAAAAGATGTCATGTTTTCCTTAAGGAAATGTTTGAAGGTTCCTCCTTGGCAAGCCCAAACAACCATCAGTCCTGCCCTTGTGCTCCACATTGGGGTCTTTCCCTCCCATGGTCACCCAAATGAGGTCCAGTAAGCACACGTCCTGTCTTGATCTTCCTGTACTGGCCTCCATGACACAGCCTGGGTAGTCCAGCAATGGCAGTCTATACTCTGATGTGGCTGAAATCCCAGTAGCTGCTCAGTCCACAAGCTGGGTATCACAGTAGTCGCCATCTGGCATTGAGGTTTGGAGGATTCTTGGAGAGACATGAGTCTTCAGTCCATATTGGAGGGTTAGAAAGCTGTGTCTCATGACTTTGAAGAGTGAAAGGCTCCTTTTTTTTAATGAAGAGTTTTGTTATTAATCAACAGAATTTTCCTGCCTGGCTATGCCTCCCTCCCTCCCCTTTTCCCCTGCACAGCTAAAGACAGCCAAGAGGAGGAGCGTGACTTCAGGATCCAAGGCCTGCACCTGCGTGTCAGTTTCCACTTAAAAATAAAACAGTGCCGGGCATGGTGGCACATGCCTTTAATCCTAGCACTTGGGAGGCAGAGGCAGGCGGATCTTTGTGAGCTCAAAGCCAGCCTGGTCTACAGAGCGAGTTCCAGGTCAGCGGGGGCTACAGGGAGACCCTGTCTCAAAAAGACAATAAATAAATAAATGAATAAATAAATAAATAAATAAGTGATGATTCCATTTCCCCTCTCAGCTTCTCCAAACCAGTTGGTGTTGGTTTGGAGAAGCCAGCCTTTCAGGGACATCACCTTCTGTTTCTAGTTTCCTGAGAAATCGGTTATGATGATGATCAATGCTACAAATGGGTGTGGGATTTCCCTTTTGTTATTACTATGGCCACAAATTGTACATAGATATTGACCTCCATCAATTTTTTTTCTGAAGCCCAAGATACTTATACAATTTTTTTTCTACTTCTTTGGTCCATGAAGGTGGCAAGTTGCCTAGCTTTTTGCTGTTAAACCAGCCTACATTCTTTATATAAATCCACCAACATGATCGTGGCAATTATTTTTTAATATCCTGCTGGAATAAATTAACTAATGTTTGACTTTGGATTGTTTTCAACTATGTTTGCAAGTGAAATTGGCCTACAATTTTCTTGTCCTTGTTTTGGTTATATTAACAATTAAACTTGCTTCATTAAATGAATCAGATAGATGTTTTTATTATTATTTTTTTCTTAAATAGCTTTGCTAAGCTTCTTTATAGAAATCAGCTGCAAATCGAGATGGACCTAGATCTGGAGGAAAGCCTGGGGTTTCAACTTCGTTTGCCTGTTGCTGGTTTGCCTGGGTGCTCTTTTATTCTTTAGCATCCTTGGCTTTTGTCATTTTTCCAGAAAGTTCTCCGGTTTACCTATTTTTCATATTTATTAGTGCATTGTAGTATTTCTTTGTAGTATTATTTTACTATTTTTAAAAATCTGTTCTGTCATTTTCATTTCTCATCTGGTTTTGTTTTATTACATCATTTTTTGTCTTGCCAGTAGTTTATCTATCTTATTAATCTTTTCCAAAGACTACATTCAGCTCTGCTTCTGTAACTTTTTTGCTATAATTTGCAATTCACTTATGACTATCTTTACAACTATTATTTCCTTCTTTCTAAGTGTATTATGCTACTTTTCCAACCTGTCAATTTTTTTTTACTCTCCACACTGGCAGATAATAACTATATTTGATCACCATGTGCTTGTCAGTACCTTTCTCATTGTGCATCGACCAGTTCAGGATACTTAAGTTGGCCTTCATCTCCAATAGTTATCATTTCTTTGTGATGGGAACACTCAAACTCCTTGCTGCCAGATACTATACATTCATTCTATTTTGGTCAAAAAAACTTTTATATGATGTTGATGCTTTGGAATTTATCGAGGCTCCCTTTGTACCAATTTGTGCTAATTTCTGTGAATATTCTATGTGTACCCAAAAGAATGTGTATTTTCAATTAGGTACAAGTTGCATACTTGTGTTTAACAATACACTTATTTTCAGGATTATTAAACAAGTTGTTCAAATCTATATAGCTAATAAATGTGCCTGCTTGCTCTATAAACTTATGAAAGTAATATGTTTAAAATATTCAAATGAAATGGTTGATTTATCTATTTCTCTCTCTGTTCCTGCAGGTACTTTTTATAAGTATATACATGCATATTAAATATGCACAAATATATATTTAAGGTTGTATTGCTAGCCTTGTATGTATTGTTTATCATTTTTATAGTTTTGTGATACCCATAATCCTTTTACTGGAATATAATCCTCCTTCTGTTCATTGTAGATTGTCTTTTGGTTCATATTAAGTTGATGTTTCTTCTCTTATCCCTCTACTGTCGACCCTTCTTATGTCTCTTATAGCAAGCATAACCCTAAATCTTCTGTTTTGAATCCCAACTTCAGACTCTCTGTAGTTTGAAACATGAGTTCAATCTATTTATAGTATTATAAATTGATGTGATCCTAGAGTTAAGTTTGCTGTCTTCTTCTGAGCTGTCCATTTCCCATATGCCTTTTCCCCCTTTTTTGCTTTTCTTCTTTTCTCGGGATAGATTAAATTTTTGCTCTGCTGATCTATAAGCACTCTACCCTCTCTTTTTTTGTTGAAATTTTTATGTGTTTCATACATCATTTTTCAATCAGTTTTGATCCCCTTTATAGCTGCTTCTCCCTAGGCACCCTCTCTCAGCACACCTCCCCCAACCAAGAGTTTGAAGATTCTGTCATTTGTGCTAGTGTCCGTTGCTCCAAACTACTTTCTCTGCCCACTCCTCAGTGCCAGTTCATCCCCTGAGCTCTAGTCAGCCTATCCGGTGTCCCTTTCCTAAAGAAGGCCAGACTGACCACCATCAGCTGCCAATATTTCTTCAGCCAAGGTTGGGCTCTGCTACCCATTTCTGTAGTGCTGTGCTGTGCTGGCCTTTTGTCCAGCTGAGCTTGCATGGGTCTTGTGCGTACTGATACCAATGCTGTAGGTTCATATGAACAGGGTCCCAGGAGCTTGTAGGATTCATTTCCATTTGATCTGCACCACCTCCCTGGCTCATTCTTTCTGCCCCCTCTTCTGCAATGTCCCCTGAGCCCTGGTTCCATGAACAGGTCACTTATATTCAGCTTCACCCACTCTTTTGTGGCACTAACTTCCTCTAGTTCTTCAGGCTAAAAATATCATCATCATCTTCAATCTCTCTCTCTCTCTCTCTCTCTCTCTCTCTCATATCAGAATATCCTCTTTGACACCATCCCTCACCTGAATTCATGCCATCACTTACAAACTAGTCTCCAGGCTTCCATCCTTGCTGCTGAGAATCTGTCCTCAGCACAGGCCCAGAGGGTTGTCTTTTAAACACAAAGAACACATTGCTTCTTTGCTTAAACCCTCAACCTTCTGCTCACATCACTCAAAGCAAAGCTGAGTCCCTGCAGTGGCTATCAGGCAAGTCATCTCAGATGCCTTCTCCTGCCTAATCTGCCTTCAGTCCCTTCCACTGCCATCACCCTGTCTTCTTGCCATTGTACATATACCACACACACATACTGTGCTGACTTGTGGTCTTTATGCTGCTTGCTCCCTCTTTTAGAACACTCTTCCCCCACTCATCCCACAGACAGCCATGAAGCCTTACCCTCTCAGTAAGACTTGCTCCACCCAACTTATTTGCAGAGCAGCCCTGCCTACCTGGCTCTTAGTCATTCTCTATGCACCCACTTCCCAGAGCACTTACCAACTGCTAACACATCACCTTAGTACTTCAGCCATTCATCTTTTTCTTATACTGACTGTACTGCTTTCTGTTGTTATGACCAAATACTTGACAAGATGCAACTCAGGGAGAACCGCCGTGTTGTATCTTATGGTCTAAGGTAATCCGACCCATCATGGAAGGGAAGGCATAGCAGGAGAAACATTAGACAGGAAGCAGAAAGTGGACAGGAAGTGATATTAGATAATAAAACTCAGACCCACCCCACCAAGACTCAACCTTCCAAATAATGCCACCAGCTGAGGACCAAGCATTCCAACACATGAACCCAGGGTGGGGGGTGTCATTCTTCGATTATTTTATTGTCAACCCCTGAGGCTGTCTGTGTCTCCTCCATGGAAACCTCTATCTGCTACGGTAGCGATGAAAACGCATTGCTCCTGCCGGGCGTGGTGGTGCACGCCTTTAATCCTAGCACTCGGGAGGCAGAGGCAGGCGCATCTTTGTGAGTTCAAGGCCAGCCTGGTCTACAGAGTGAGTTCCAGGACAGCTGGGGCTACAGGGAAACCCTGTCTTGAAAAGACCAAAAAAATGGATTGCTCCTGTGAGAACCACAGGGGACAGTCTATTTCATCTCTGCTTCCCATCACCACATTCATGTTGAGTCCCATGGGCTGTTGCAATCAGTAGCTGGGCAGGGCAAGATTATTAAGGCGAGTCTGTTTCAGCAAGATGCCAGGCTCTCTTAGAGGTAACTTTTTAAAAAAATATTTTATTAAGTTTTTGTCCATCTTCATCAAAGTTAGGCCCCCTCCCCTATCCATGCCCCCCAGACATTCCCTCTGGCCCTCATGCATTCTGACATACATGTTAAGTCCCATCAAGTCAAGCATTTGTACCCAGATGTTCGTCAGTGCAAGTTCAAGAGTCTACTCAGCCTATCCAGAGATCTTAAGGAAGGTCTGCTCTCCCTCATCCAGCGACAGTTTCCGAACAGTTCCCAAGCTAGAGCTGGCCAGCTGCCATTTCCCTTGGCCCACTCTAGGCCTTGTCTGATTGAGTTGGCATGGGTCCTGTGCTCAGTCCCACATTGCTGCAAACTAACCTGAGCAAGTTCCCAATGGCCTGAAATCTTCTGCTTCCCTATGTTCATGGACCAACCAGGGCTCCTACTATCTTTCTACCTCCTCTTTCTCAATAGTCCCTGAGCTTTGGGTGAGTGATTTTTGTCCAGGACTTATCACTAGGCTAAACAAATCATTCCTAGAATCATACTTCCACCTGAGACCCTTTCTAGCCCAGGTCCCTCTTCACTGGCTCCTTCTGTGGCCCTCCTGAGGCTCCCCACCTGCTTCTGCTTTCTTCCCCAAGAAGTCAGAGCCCATCGTGGCATCTTCTCAGGAGGCCTATCTGGACCACGGCATCTGTTTGGTTCACTGCTGGATTCCAAGTACCTAGACTTGGAGCAGGTGTTTAATAATATCTGTAGAATGAGTGTTTAATGGAGTCTTAGTGAAAACTAATGACATTTATGTTACAGGCTACTGGCCAGATCCCCAGCCATAATCTACAGGAGCTGAACCACATGCCATCCAAGGTCCTTAGCAGCTCTGAGTCTCAGCACAGCAAAAGATGCAGAATCCATTCCTCTGTCCTCCACTGTCTGCTCTTCCTCCACCACATTCTAGCATCTTTGCTTCCCTTGACCACTGCTTCAGGAGAAAGGCATTTGTGGACTGGAAACTTTGGGCCTAGAGCCTCCTCTGGCCTTGTATGTCAAGAGCTTAATTCCTTGGGGACCTGGAAGACTGAGGGTCCAAAATGCCCTCCTTCCTTTCTAAACAATAGTCTCACTGGTGTAAGGGGAGAAAAGAAAGAGATACATCTGAGAAAGCCAGATGGTGGGAAGAGGGATCCCCTAGAGGCAACCTCATGGATGGGTGACCAAGGACAGATGGGGACAATGACATCTCCTAGGATACCAGCATGAGCAGCTGATGTCAGATGGGCCTACCCCTCCCCCAAGCCTACACCCTACAGTTCAACATAACATCTCCCTGGGGACCTAGGATGCCTGTGTCAGGATGAGTGATTGGAGTCCATCAGTCTGAGAGGCAGAGAAGAGCTTGCTTAGGATAGAGGACCGTCAGCACAGTGGGACCCATGCAAGTGCTGGCTAAAAGAGAGGTTAATGTTGGGTTATAAAAATGGCCGCACACGCCCAGCCCCCAGATAAAAGGCACATGAGGCTTAAGTCACTCCGGGAACATGATTTACTTCCAGGTGGGACTGCCAGCACGGGCCACCTGCAGCCACGTGGTGGAACAGGAGCTGGAGAAACAGCAGGCGTAAAGGCAGGGGCAAGATGGCGACTGGGAACCACCCATTTATAGCCATGGGGCGGGACCTCAGGTACAGGGGAAGAGGTCAGAAGATTGACAGCCTCTGGAGGAAGTGGGCATCTGTGTGTCCCTTGGAATTCTGGGAAGCCCAGATCTAACAGTTAAGACCAGAAAGAACCAGAAAATGCCTCCCAGGGAAATAATTGACCAGCCAGCTTGCCCTGAGGCACCAGCTGCCCAGTTTAATTTTCATCTGGGTTCTATGCATCAATTCCCGTCCCCCCACAGCCTTCCCCAGCTCAGATGCCACTACAGCCTCATTCTTTCCTAGCTGAACCCTCAATCCTATCAGCCCAGTGTCTGCCTAAATACAGCCATTTCTTGCCAACAGCCTGCTAACCAACCAGCACAGGGTTCCCACCAGGTGTCCTGAGCCCAACAACCCAATGCATTCTGATGATGGTAGGCGGTCTCCTTCTCTTTCTCCAGATCAGCTCCCTGCCCCCACTCAGGCTGCTCTTGCCTTCATTATCCCAGTTGCCCCTCACCAGCCAATGGCAGTCTTCCTATGTCCCATCCCACCCAGGAGCCCGGCCTAGCCCCTGGGGGAAGCCCCATCTGTCTCTTGGCCTCGCTGCATGACCCTGCCTAACAGCAGCAGGGTCATACCATGCCCACTTCCAACCAGTGGCTCCCAGGGAATCATGCAGCGCTTAGGGGGAAGAGCGCTAATAGGAAGCAGGGGGTGAACAAGCGCCGGTGCAGGCACCTTGCTTCCTTCCCTTAATTTACAACAAACCACCTCTGTTTATTGAGCCAGTAACATATTTGAACACTGACTCATAAGAGGCCCTTCTCACAGACACCGTATATCTGGCAAATAATTCCCCTTCCACTGAGGTGTGTACAGAATTCAGTGCAGGCAATTTACAAGGCTGTGTGGGGAGGAGAGGTGGGAGGGAAATACTCAAGCTGCTGAGTGCTTGTCTGCACAGCAGCCAGGGGGGCTCTCCTGTAGAGGAGCACCACCAGAATCCTGGGTTGTGATCCCTGCCCCAAGGGAAACCCCAGGAGGAGACTTCTGCTTGCATCTAGGAGGGAAAAGGTGACTCCAGGTGCTTCTAAGGGGCTGGCTGGCCATGCTCCCTGTTAAACCTGTGTCTGTTCTCTCATTCTGCCCTCGATCACCCCCATGAAGGAGACCACCCAAGTTTAGCCATCTCCATTTTGCCTATGGGGCAATGCAGGCCCAGAAAGCAAAGCCTTCTGTTGGTCACTCTTCTCCAGCCCCAGAAGGACTCCAGGCATCCTCTCTCTCTTGTTAGGGCCAAAGAATGAAAGAGAGCAGCTGTCCACACTCCTCTGAGGAGGAGGCAGGCTGTCAGCATCTGGTGGAGGGAACCTCCTTTGGACAAGGAAGATGCAATAAAAGTCACCAGAGGACAACAGTGCAATGGGCGTCTGACTAAGATGAAAAACCAGCCTTTTGCCCCAGTTTAGCAATGTTCAAACCTTGAAAGATAGCTGGTAATTAAACCTTAGCTCTAGGTTGAGAGGCTTAGTCCCACATCTCTTCATAAACAGAGAGAGAGAGAGAGAGAGAGAGAGAGAGAGAGAGAGAGAGAGAGAGAGAAAGAAAAACAGAGAGACAGACACACACACACACACATACACCCACACACCCATTGCCCCCAGAAAAATAAAAAATACCCAAAGTTGTCCTTAGACATAATCAAGGCTGTCCCCAAGCTCAAGGTCACCAGAAAGGCAAGAGGCATCTTGTTCACAGGAACCTCCGACCAGTCTCAGACATTAAAAACATCAAGGAGGTAACAGAATGAAGAAGGAAGAAATGGAGCCCAAGTTCAAACCAACTTCGAGCTATGTAGGACCTCAATTTCTGCATCTGTAAAATGGGAAGTATGTAGTGACCATATAGGGATTTGGGGGAGGGAGATCAAGTAAATACATATCAGATATCAGCACAGTGCCTGGCACATAGTATGTGCTTAACAATAGTTCAACTACATCTTAGTTTTCCTTCCCTTTTTTTCTTGCTAAATAGCCCACCTTCTCCAAGGAATTTTGCCCTGATATCAGTCTCCCCAGTAACAGATTCTGATTTGTTTTTTTTTCAGATTCTGATATTCTAAGGCTAGCTCACAGGGCTTGACTTATTAAGGAAGTGCTTGAAGGAAGGCCTGTGAGGGGAGCAGTCAGGCAGCCGGGACATTTCTGCATTCCTGTGTAGGCAGGTACAGCCAGATCGCAGCTGGAAGCTAGAGTGTCATTTACACATCAGAGACATCTTCTGGGGAGCTGGCTCCCACTTTACTTTCTGGCTGCTGTTGAGGAAGTGCCTTGGTCATACTGGGGGTTGGGGGGACAGCTCTGGTTCCCCTAGGCTCCCCTCAGTGCAGCTATGGGAAGCCAAAGCTCCAGGTACCCAGAAAGGGTACCAAACAGGAAGATCCTCCTAAGAGGTATGAAGAGGAAGCAGCTCATAATCAGAGCTGAACTCAAAGCATAAAATAGTCAGTGTCAAGAAAAAAACCTTCTTCTTCAAAGAAACTGAGGTCCAGAGGGGTGTGTGACGCTAAGCTAGTTAACAGCAGCCTACATCCAGATTTCTGGATTCCCCCGTATCAGACTCCTTCCAAAAATAGTTTGAAACATCCACACCCATGCACACATCCACACCATATGCTGATTGTCGTGTATGAGAACATGGCAGCTTTTCAGAAGCCCAGTGTAAGTTGGAACCAGAGTAGAAAGTAGTCAGGGGTTGCAAAGAAGGCCCTTTGTCCTGACCACGTAACCCTCCAGGGAGGGTAACAACCAGTTCCTTCATGCAGGGGAATGAACAGGAGAAGACCTATGAGAGATCTTCCAACATCAGTACATCTTTTTCCTTCATCTTTTTCTTCAGCTACTCAGATACTATGGAAAGACCAGTGTGCTGGATAGCTTTTGTTAGGTTATCAAGGTGCGAACCCCAAGATAAAAAGGCACATGAGACTTAAGTCACTCTGGGAATATAGTTTACTTCCATTGGAACTGCCAGAGTGGGTTACCTGTGAGCATGTGGTAGAATAGCAGCAGGAAAAAGATGGCAACTGGGGCCCACCCATTTATAGCCATGGAGCAGGACCTCAGGTACAGGGGAAGAGGTCAGAAGATTGACAGCCTCTGGAGGAAGTGGACATCTGTGTGTCCCTTGGAATTCTGGGAAGCCCAGACCTAACAGCTTTAGTGTTAACTTGACACGTGGGGTTGAGGGTTGAGGGAGCCTCGACTGTGGAATTGCCCCCATTGGGCTGGCCTGTGGCCAAGTCTGTGGAGTATCTTCTTGATTGTTGAGTGATATGGGAGGGCCCTGAGCAGGTAGTCCTATGTCATATAAGAAAGCAGGCTGGGGCTGGAGAGATGGCCTAGTGGTTAAGAGCACCGACCGCTCTTACAGAGGACCCAGGTTCGATCCCCAGCATCCACATGGCGGCCAAAAACCGTCTGAAACTCCAATTCCAGGAGAACTCCAGTTCCAGGGGAATCCGAAACCCTCTTCTGACCTCTGCGGCATTGCGCGACACGGGTGCACAAACCTGCATGCAGACAGTACGTTGATACACATACAGAAATAAATAAAATTTTATGATCTGGGATGGGGTGGGGGTGGGGGGGAAGGGAAAGGGAAATATGCCTGATCTGAATTGGAAAATAATGTACGAAATGCACAAACCATCAATAAAAATTAAATTAAAAAAAAAATAAAAAAAAAAAAAAGAAAGCAGGCTCAGTGGTTAAGAACGCCAACTGCTCTTGCGGAGGACCCAGGTTCGATTCCCAGCATCCACATGGCGGCTAAGAACCATCTTTAACTCCAGTTCCAGGGGAATCTGACGCCCTCTTCTGACCTCCGTGGCATTGCACAACACGGGTGCACCAACCTACATACAGACAGTACATTCATACACATAAAAAATAAAAAATAAAAAAAAAAGGATGAGCACAGGCCAGAGGACCAAGCTAATTAAACGGCGTTCTTTCATGGCCTGTGTTTCAGCTCCTGCCTCCAAGTTCCTGCCCAGAGTTCCTAACTTGAGATCTCTCAATCATGAACAGTGACCCAGGAAATTTAAGTCAAAAAAACTCCTTTCCTCTCCAAGTTGGTATTGATCAGAGTGTTGGTAACAGCAATAGAAAAGCTAACTAGAACAGAAATTGTTACCAGAGAGTGGGCTACTTCTGTGACAAACCTGACACAGTGTTTTGGGGAGGATTTTGTGGAAACTTTGTAAAAACTTTGGTGGGAAAAAGCCATAAGTGCTTAGAGTTTGGTGAGCTGTTGGTGGTGGAGCGTGGAAGGCGAGGGGAAAAAAGTGGTTCTGGCGTGTGAAGAGAGGGGGTGGGTGACAATGGATTGGCAGGCGGTGGGAGGTGGTAAGAGAATTTGGTAAATGTAAGAATTAGTCCGAGCTGGTGGTGCTTATAGAGTAGAGCCTCGACGTGAGAATAGAGTAGAGACGCCGGACCGCTGCGTGGTAACACATCAGGACCGGTGGTGGTGTTTTCGATCCCAGCACCGACGAGTAAATCTGCTGTAGGGAAGCGGCGGGTCCTGGAGGAGCGGGGTGGGGGGGGGGGGGGGGGGGGGCGGGGTGGAAAGCTGGGCCAATTCCGGATGGGAGAAGCCTGGGGGGGGCCAGTTCCAAACCGAGGGAGGGAATCGCGAGACGACGGGGGCGCTAGCGGACCTCCGGGACATTGCACGACAGGGGTGCGACAACCGTGCAAATGAGGAACAGTGACAGTGGGGCATGAAACGCATAACAGAAATAACTACAATGAATAAAAAACAAAAAAGAATTATCAGAGCTGTTGTATATTTTAAATTGAGAATCTGTGGTTTCTGATCAGCTGGGGCTGAAGAGTCAGCTGTGATCAAGAAGAAACCCGAACTACTGAAGTGAAAGCTTCATTCTACCAGGACAATCGAGGCTGGTTGGCTGGGGCTAAAAAAAAAAAAATGTGCTTTGAGTAACAAGAGATCAGCATCACTGTGGTGAAATCTGGGAAGTATTTCTTCAGGGTGAGCACACAGAAACTATGGTCCAGAGGGGCCCTGAGCCTCCATCTCAAGCTGGAAGAAGGACTTGGTAATGTGCAGGAATCTCCTGCGTGGTTCTGGTGTCGAAAGCATGAAGGAGTCACAGGGAGCAGCTGAGGCTTAGCATCCTGAGAGACGAGCCAGGAAAGGCCATTGGTGAAGGTGCAGCCTTGGTTACAATGGAGACCCCAGATCTTTGGAGGTGCCAGGACCAAGGGATAGCACCAAGGGTAGCAGCAGGTTCAGAATGGAGCCGGCCTGGGCCTGCATGTGCTGCAAATGGCAGAGCCAGAGAGGTGGGGTTGCTGAAAGTCTTCGGAGCCCAGAAGATTGAGTGAATCCCAGATGTCCAGTTTTGAGCTAGGTTTTACTTAGGTGTGCCCAATTCTTCCCTTTTGAAATAAGTCAGAACTTGTTTTAGATTTTACAGGAGTCCACAGTTAAAAGACTTTTTAAAAAAGAGACTTTGAACTGTTCAAGTATTTGGAATTTTTATGGACTGTGGGAATTTTAAAAAGTTGTACTGTCTTGTGTTGTGATATTAATGTTAACATCATCTCTTGGAGACAAGAAATGGAAAGCTTATGGTTGAATAGTGATATATTCTGGGGTCATGTTGACAAGAGTTAAATTGTACTGGATAGTTTGTGCTGTCAACTTGACACACCTGAGTTCAGGGAGCCTTAATTGGAGTATTTCCTTCATTGGACTGGCCTGTGGCCTTGTCTGTGGGTCATTTTCTTGATTGTTGAGTGATGTGAGAAGGCTCAGCCCACTGCGGGTAGTGCCATTCTGGGAAGTATTAGGTTTAAATATTCATATTAGGTTAAATCTATGCAGGCACAGACACAAACCCCAAGTAAAAGACAGACACCAGGCTTAAGTTACTCTGGGAATTATTTACTTCAGACATAGCCAAGGCTGTGCACTGATGGAACATGGCTGCAAGCCAGCTAAGATGGTGGGTCAGGCCCTTTTAAATGACTTGGGTGGGACCTCAGGTAAAGAGGAAGTGGTCATTGATTGACAGTTTCTTAAGGAAGTGGATATCTGTGTGCCCTGGAAATGCTGGGAGCTCCAGCTCCTGGGAAGGCCAAACCTAACAGGAAGGTGGTCCTGTATTGTACAAAAAAATCAGACAGAGGGGCTGGAGAGATTGCTCAGTAGTTAGGAGCACTTGCTATTCTTGCAGAAGACATGGATTTGAATCCCAGCACCCACATGGTAGCTAACCATCTGTAACTACAGTTCCATGGGATCTTTCTGTCCTCTGTGAGCACTGCATGACACAGGTACACTTACATACATGCAAGTATAATGCTCATGCGCATAAAATAAAGATAAATTAAAAATTTAAATATAAAAAGAAAAAAAGAGGCTGAGTGTAGACCAAAGGACCGAGCCAGTAACCAGTGTTCCTCCGTGCTTCAGCTCCTGCCCTGAATTCCTATCTTGGAACAGTGATGAACTGTGACCCTGGAAAAGTAAGCCAAATAAACCCTTTCTCCACAAGTTGGTATTGGTCAGAGTGTTTGGTAACAACAATAGAAAGGCTAACTAGAAAAACCAGCTTTGGACAAAGGGACAAACAAATGCCTCTTTCTTCCAGAAGCCTTTACCAAACTCTAAAGATTATAAGATCCCACAGCAGTAATCACATTGGTATCATCACTTTAGTAAACTAGCCTGTCCTCTACTTGACTGAAGGATCTAGAAAGAAAATCCACTGCTCCTAGGTCACTCTGTCCCTAGTGTGTCTTGGAACACAAGTCATTTCAGCAAAGTGAAAAGTTACCTGTCCTCGGGGTAAGAATATGTGTGAGGTCCGTACAATGCAAGGGGCTCATGTCAGCAAATATGAGAGGCAGTAAAGAGGGCCAAAAAAGAACTCCCTGAGACATTTGCAAGCAGCCCTGGAGAGCTCACAGGCAGACCCTACATGGTGCAGTGGTTCTATGAGTTCCATTCTCCCAGTGAGTGCATGAGACTGACCATGGCTCCATGGTGAAAGCCCCCAACTGAACAGCACCAGCAGCATTCCAAACCCCCTAGCCCCTAGCTCAGGAATGCCTGAAGCCCCTCCCTCGGCTCCAGGCTAGGCTCCCCTGTCCTGAACCCAGATTCAGACATTTGCAAGCAGCCCTGGAGAGCCCACAGGAGACCCTACATGGTGCAGTGGTTCTATGGTTTCCGCTCTCACAGTGAGTGCAGGAGGCTGACCTCCTGTGATGGTGACTGTCCCTAACTGCACTGCACTGGAGGCATTCCAGACTCCTTACCCCATAGCTCAGGAACACCTGAAACCCCTTGCTTGGCTTCACATGGTGTGGGGCCCCCGGTGGGTTCCAGCCTGCCTGATTGATACCTATCTTGGGCCTCTGGAGGAGCTCTTGACTAGCTGGATGAGAGCTAGCTGGTCCCTCCAGTACAAAACCAGAAGAGAAAAACTGAAGCTAAACCAACCAGCCTCTCATACCTAATGCAAATATAAGAAAGTCAGTCTTCAATTCAACAATGAAACACTTGAGTTTCATGTCAGAATCACAAGCAACAGAAGAAATCCACGTGCCAAAATTCCAGCGAAAAAACATTAAAATGAAAAACCCAAATAATATGTCTCCACTAAATACTACCAGTCATGTAGAAGAGTTCTACAATGAGGATCCCCTAGATGGAAACCAGGACACAGAACTTAAAAGAACTATCATAAACATGATCAAGGAATTGAAGGAATTTAAAGAACACATAAAGAACTAGAATAAGACAGAGATAGTCCAAAAAGATTGGGAAAAACTTCTGACTGACTTCACAAAAGATATAGAAATACTGAAGAAAACTCAGGCTGAAATGAAAAGGGAAATGAAACATTCAATAAGCCATCTGGCAAAGATGGGAGAAAGCCTCAGTAACAGAATGAATGAAGTAGAAAATAGAATAGCGGGGCTGGAGAGATAGCCTAGCAGTTAAGAACACCGACTGCTCTTGCAGAG
Source organism: Rhizomys pruinosus (assembly GCA_009823505.1). Lineage (NCBI taxonomy): Eukaryota > Metazoa > Chordata > Mammalia > Rodentia > Spalacidae > Rhizomys > Rhizomys pruinosus. The sequence goes on from VZQC01003035.1 coordinate 846,913, forward strand.
GACCCAGGTTCAATCCCCAGCACCCACGTGGCAGCTAAGAACTGTCTGTAACTCCAATTCCAGGAGAACTCCAGTTCCAGGGGAATCCGACACCCTCTTCTGACCTCCACAGCATTGCATGACACGGGTGCACAAACCTACATGCAGACAGTACACTCATACACATACAAAAATAAATAAAAATTAAAAAAAAAAAGAAAATAGAATAGCAAGGCTGGAAGATAAAGTGAAAGAATTGGACTGCTCAAAGAAAGACTATGAAATTTTTTTAAAAACACAGGAATGGAATAGTCAGGAAATGTGGGACACCATGAAAAGACCAAACCTATACATCATAGGTATAGAGGAAGGTGAAGAATCTCAGGATAATGGTATTGACCAGATCTTCAACAGGTTTGTAGAAGAAAATTTCCCCAAATTAAGGAAAGACATGGCCATACAAATACAAGAAACACATAGCACACCAAATATACAGGACCAGAAAAGAAATTCTCCCATGCAATATAATAGTTAAAACATTAGATTTCAAGAGAAAAAGTGCCCAAAAAAACATTAGATGTTCAAAACAGAGAATACTGAAAGCTGCAAAAGAAAAAGAACAAGTCACATATAAAGGAAAACCCATCAGAACTACAGCTGACTTTTCAATGCAAATGATGAAAGCCAGAAGAGCTTGGACCAAAGTATTCCCAGTTCTAAATGACTATAGATGCCAATCCAGAGTACTTTACCCAGCAAAAATGTCTATTATATTTGAAAGAGAAAGAAAAATCTTCCATGACACAAATAAACTGAAAGAATTCATGTCCAGAAAACCTGCCCTTCAGAGAATGCTTGAAGCAGTACAAAGAGCAGAAGAAAGGAACAACTATACCCAAATGGCAACAAAAATTAGTTAATGAAGGTGTAACCATAGAAATACAAACCTAGACCAAAATGCAAACAGAAACTAAAATGATAGGAAGCAATATACATCTCTCAATAATAATTTTAAATTATCAATGGACTGAACTCTCAAATCAAGGGACATAGACTAGTAGAATGGATTAAGAAACAAAATCCAGGGGCTGGAGAGATGGCTCAGAGGTTAAGAGCGCCAACTGCTCTTGCAGAGGACCTGGATTTGAGTCCCAGCACCCACATGGTCGCTAAGAACTGTCTTTAACTCCAGTTCCAGGGGAATCTGACGCCCTCTTCTGACCTCCACGGCATTGCACGACACGGCTGCACCAACCTACATGCAGACAGTACACTCATATACATAAGAAAATAATAAATAAAAAAAGAAAAAGAAAAAGAAACAAAATCCATCTTTTTGTTTTCTACAAGAAACCCATCTCACCTTCAAGGTCAGGTGAAAGGGTGGAAAAAATATTCCAAGCAAATGGCACTAAGAAGCAAGCAGGAGTTGCTATTCTAATATTAGACAAAATAGATTTCAAACTAAAACTAACCAGAAGAGATGAAGAGGGTCTCTTCATTATTATCAAAGGAACAATTAAGCAAGAAGATATTACAATCATGAGTATATACACACTAAACTCTGGTGCACCAAACTTCGTGAACACAATTCTACAGGACTTTAAGGCACAGATTGATCCCAACACACTAGTAGTAGGGGAGTTTAATACCTCACTCTGTCCATTAGACAGGTCAACCAGACAAAGAAGCAGACATCTGAACTGAAAAATACCGGACCTAACAGACATCTACTGAATATTCCACCCAAGTACCAAAGAATATACTTTCTCTTCAGCACCCCATGGAACTTTCTCCAAACTCAACCACATACTTGGGCACAAAAGAAACCTCAACACATACAAAAAAAAAAAAAAAAGAAATATTTTGATGCATTCTACCACATCGCAATGCAATAAAGCTTAATATAAACACCAGAAGAAGCCCTGGTAACTACATGAACTCATGGAGTGTGAATAAGACATTCATAAATAATGAATGGGTCAAAGAAGAAATTAAAGAATTAGAAGTATTCCTGGAATTAAATGAAAAGGACAATGCTTTATTTTATTTTTTTTATTTTTTATTTTTTTGGTCTTTTCGAGACAGGGTCTCCCTGTAGCCCCAGCTGTCCTGGAACTCACTCTGTAGACCAGGCTGGCCTTGAACTCACAGAGATCCACCTGCCTCTGCCTCCCAAGTGCTAGGATTAAAGGCGTGCACCACCACGCCCGGCTTGGACAATGCTTTAAAAAGCAGTCCTAAGAGGGAAATTCATACCTCTAAGTGCCTACATTAAAAAAACAAACAAACAAACAAAAAAAAAACCCAGGCCGGTCATGGAGGTGCACGCCTTTAATCCTAGCACTTGGGAGGCAGAGGCAGGCGGATCTCTGTGAGTTCAAGGCCAGGCTGGTCTACAGAGTGAGTTCCAGGACAGCTGGGGCTACAGGGAAACCCTGTCTCGAAAAGAAAAAAAAAAAAATAACAGAAAGAACACAAATAAATGACTTAACGTTGTAACTCAAGACACTTGAAAGACAACAACAAATGAATCCCAAACCCAACAGACAAGAATAAATAACAAAAATCCAGCAGACATTAATGAAATAGAAACAAAACAATACAAAGAATCAATGAATCCAAGAACAGGTTCTTTGAAAGGTTAAACAAGATAGACAGACTTTTAGTCCAATTAACCCCCAGGGTTGGGGGCACCAAGGGAAGGTGCCAAGGGAGAGGCGGGTATAATGGCAATTAAGACTGACTGAAAATTATATATTTTCATATTAAAATTCAATAAAATATTCAAAAACATATTAAAAATTCAATAAAAGTTTTTATATCAAATTCTTTTTAAAAAAGGAGACCCCCCCCCCAAGAGGTGCCAAGTAGAACAGAAATGGAAGAAGGAAGATTCCAAGCACAACCTCAGCTGACCACAAAATTGCCCACTGGGAGCAGCAGCTACCTGAAAGGACCCTCCAGGGGTTTCGATCCATTTATTTCTTCCCACTTCCGAACATGAGCACCTTCCTAGCAGCTTGGGTCTCTTAGAAGACTCCCCAGCCTCGCAAAACTCCTTCTGTTGAAAGAAAGAAAGAGAAGCAAATGGAGAGTGAACAGAGCCCTGCTGCAGCACAGGGGTCCCTGGAAGGCAAATACCCTTGGGTGTGAGCCGCCTGAATCTCCTCTCCTGATGTATATCTCAGGAACCTGGGAGCACAGCCAAAGTGTGGGGAGGGGAATGATGGGGAAAATGGGCCTACACCCCTCTAAACCTACAGAAACAACTGGGGCAAGTTCTTTCCAGAGGAGTTGAGGTTTCAACATACTCTTTATTCTGAGTGGATCCTGAAGGAGCAAAGCCACAGTAGACAACCATGCAGCAGGCGTGGAATGGCCACGGATGCACTCTGCACTGGGCGGGCCTCGGCCGGTGCACCCTATCTGAGGATCCTCTCATGCTACCCCCTGCCCCGTACTCCCTAACCCAAAGCTCTCCAGAGCTACTATGTAAGAAGTCCTGCGAAAGCAGCTCTGCTTTCTACATGGGGGGCAAGACCTGCATCCTTCTGATGGGCTCCCTGTCACCCCAAGGTTTACTGGGAGAGGAACAGGCAGCACTGAGAGTGTACAGGGAAGTGAGTATTGAGATGCAGCAAGGCAGCCTTCATTTTACTTGGGGAGTGAGGCCACTGGGATCCAGAGAGGAACAGGGGTCACCCCAGGTCTCATGGCTCTTTCCCCTCCCTCCATGAGAGGCTGGGGCAACAGAAATAGCAGCCAGACAAGTCGTGGGGGGTCAGAGGCGTGATCCAGGCCGGGCAGAGTGGTGGGGAGAGGTGGAGCTGTTCTTGCCAACACCTCCCACCAGATACCTACCACAGCCTGAGGCGTGGCAAATCCCATCTGCCTCTCAATCTGGGTTGTTAACAGCTTATTCCAAACCCCAAGTTTTTCCAAGTCCTTGGGGACTTCAGGGAGATGAGGGAAGGAAACAGACGTCCCCTACCCCCTCCAACACAGAAAACAAGTGAAAATAATCACAAAATTCAAAGCAGCTGAGTGGAGCAAAGGGCAGGCTCCAGAAAACTCAAAACACCCTGAGGAGAATCAGGCCCTGGTCTCTGGGCAAAGCTCTAGACTCCCCTGTGGAATCAGTGAGCCTGGTTGAAGGCTCCACAGCCTGGGCCGCTCCCTGGTCCTCCTGGAAGAATGCAAGCTCCTTACCAGTTTAAAGGGCTGATGCCTGGCACCAGTTCCCCCACAAACATCCTCTAACTTCTAGATAGCCTTCCATAGACAGACACAAAACTATTGTCCAAAGACAAAGACCGGCCTCCTTGCTAGCTTCTTCCGTGTCATTATTCAGATGGCTCCCTGCCATGGTCTGTATGGAAAGAGCCCATGTGCCTGGATCCAGAATCCAAGTTGGCAAAGAAGAGAGGCAACAGATACAGAAGCCTGACACCTACAGTACATGGGACAGGAAGGACGGATCCAGAAAGCAGAGGAGTTGCTGCAACTAAGAACGTACAGCTGCGGGGCTGTTACATAAGCCCCTGCACTGAGGATAGTGTTTCTGGGAGCGGAAGCAGGAGCAGAGGCTCCCAAGGGGGCCCCTCCATCAGTTTCTCCTGCCGAAGGACAGGAGCAAGAAAGACATCTCTGGAAGGGTGCAAGGGGATGTCCCCAGAGCTATCAAGATCACAAAGGAGGAGGGACAGGAGTTGGAGAAGGTATATCCAGGGTTATAGCACAGCTACATAACAAACACTACACATCCTTCTCATCTTCCACAGTGTGGAGAATCAAAATCCCACAGCACACACTGGCTTGCTGGAGACTGGCATCCCACAAGTGTCGTGATCTCAGTGGATGGGAGCCAGCCCAAGGCAAAGAGCTACAGGATGTCTAGGGGAGAGAGTGGGTTGCTGGCTCTAGTTTGGATCTGGACTGTTCCCCAGTTTCATGTGCTAAAGGCTTAGCCCCAGCTGACAGCACTGTTGGGAGGTGGTGGGACCTTTTTTTTTAGGGGGGTACTCAGTGGAAGGAAGTTAGGGTCATTGGGGATGTGTCCTTGAAAGGGATCTTGGGACTCGGTCTTCACATTTCCTTTCCCTCCAGGCCTCCATGGTAAGCAGCTTTCTCTGCCACCCACTCCCAGCCAGCCATAACTTTCGGCCTCACCATAGGCTCCAAAACAATGAAGTCAACCAACCATAAGCAGTAATGATTCTTTTCTCTTTATACATTTTTTTTTTCAAATATTTTGTCACAGCAAGAGAAAGCTGACCAACAAATGCTCGTGTATGTCAGACTTGGGTATGGGGTTCAAGGAGGATTGCAGTGCTAATTGATTGGCTCCTTGTAACCTCAGGGGTTCTCCAAAATGAGCTTCAATAACTTCTCACACTTTGCTCCTCAATCAGCTGATGCTCCTGGGAAAATCCATGTTCCTGGACCCCCCCCACAAATGGAGGTGCTGGGACTCTGGATTGATTTCAGTAGGTGGCTCATCCTCCAATAAGGCTGCACCAGGACACAGTTCTACAGGAAAGCCAGCTAGTACACCTTGCTGCCTTTATTTTTCCAATGTTTCTCTCTCTCTCTCTCTCTCTCTCTCTCTCTCTCTCTCTCTCTCTCTCTCTCTCGGGGGTTAACATATGTATTTGTGGAGGGTGGGAAGATGTATGCATGTATAAAGTCTGGAGGCCAGAGGAGGACAGCAGGTATCATCACTCACAATCTTGTTCGCTTGAGACAGGGTCTCTCACCAAACCTGGAGCTCGGCAGCCAGCAAGAAATAATCCTGGTTTCTCCGGCCCCACTCCCAGAGCACTTGGGGGTCTCAGGAACGAATGTGGCAATAGTCACCTTTTAAAGTGGCTGTTAAGGATCTGAACTCAGATCCTCATGTTGTACAGCAATCGCTCTTGCCCACTAAGCTGTCTCCCCAATGTTTCTTTAGGTAAATATAAACACAAATGCATGGACATATTCTTATCCACCAGTCCCCTTTTGTTAAACAAAAACCTGACCCAATTTACACGTTCTGGTCAGTTGTTTCTTTCACGAACAAAATGACCTGAAGCTCTTATGTGAAGAATCTTCCTTCCCCACTTCAGAGTTTTCTAATGTCCTAGAATGTGTTCACTCACCCATTCCCTGTTGACAGGCCCTTGGTTATTTCCAGCCTTCTCCTCTATGGAATGACTCTGTGAGCAAGCGAGTGCTCACACCAGTGCAGGTGCCTCGATTGGCTGGATTCTTGGCAGTGGAATCACCGAGTCACAGGGTAGACACCGCAGTGATGCGACAGGCATTATCGCCATCCATCCCATCGGGATCTTCTATTTTACACCCAGCCAGCAATAGAAACTTGTTTTCCCACAAGTTTGCCAACACTACATTTTGTCAAGATTTGGGGGTTTTGCCCACTGGAGAGATTAGAAATGGCATCTCTCGGTATGGTTTCGATTGGCATTTTTCACACCATGAATGAGTTACTCAGACATTCACATGGCAAAGGCCATTTGCATTTCTCTTTGTGACTTCACTGTTCGTGCCCTTTGGCCATTTTCCACTGGGTTATGGATCTTCTCAGTTTCCAAGTCTTTTATACTAAAGGGATTAGTTCTTTGTGATATGAATTGCAAATACTTTTGCTCACATTGTCAAGTGCCTTTTGATTGAATGTGGTGTTTCAGACATGCAGAATATTTAAATATATATTCAAATGGATCCATCTTTTTGCTATGGCTGCTAGGTCTTGCTTCATACTCTGAAAGGCCATCCTCATCCAACGTGACCTCCAAGTTTCTCCATATTACTTTGGTTTTCTTTGTTTTTAACACTTCAATCTTGGCTCCATTTGGAGATTTTTCTCAATGCCTACCATGAAACATGGTGCCCCATTTATCTTTTCTCCTGCAATGGCTTCTCTACCATCCCAATATCCCTTCACAGGGGATACTGCAGGGCCTTTGCCAGGCAGAATAAAGTGCCTGCCCAAACACATGGGGACCTGAACTTGGATCCCCAGCACCCTAAGGTAGCCAAATGAAAGCACAGCAACTATCACCTCAGCACTGGGGAGGTTGGAGGATGGGGACAGGAGGACCAATGTAATGCACTGGCTACTGGGCTAATGGAAGCAATGAATCCAGGTTCAGTGGGAGTTCCTGTCTCAAAAACTAAGGTGGCAGTAATCAAGGGAGACATCTAACATCAGCCTCTGGCCTCCACATGTATTACACATGCATAGACATGCACACATTCATACAAGCACATACAACACACACACACACACACACACACACAAATTGACAACTGCCACACTTATACTGGTTAGTTTTTGTCAACTTAATACAAACTGAAGTCACCTGGGAAGAGGGAAGCTCACCTGAGGAACTGCTTAAACAACCATTGAGATAGGAGGACCCAGCCCACTGTTGGCTGTGCCAGCTCTAGACAGGCAGGCCTGGGCAAATGAGCAAGCCAGTAGGCAGAACCCCTCCATGGTCTCTGCTTCAGTTCCTGCCTCCAGACTCCTGCTTGAGTTCCTCCCCTGATTTCCCTCACAGACTGTGACATGAGGGGTAAGCCAAAGAAACCCTTTCCTCCCCAAGTTGCTTTGGGTCATGGCATTTATCACAGCAACAGAAAGTAACTAGGACACTGATTCAAGATATCATCTACGTCCTAATTTCTTACATATAATCAGGAATTATCTTGTGCCCCACTGATCTGTCTATGTGAATACCACATTGTCCTAACAATTGAGAGTGCACAGTGCTTTCCGATGGTCTGGTAGGACTAGTCTCACGTGTATTCTGTATTTTTCAAATGTATCTTACATATATTGCCTGATTACTTTTCAACATAAACTTTCAAATACTTTGGCTAGTTCTGGGAAGAGGGAGCACCTGTGAGACAAATGTACTTCTATTGTTTATAGATTACCCACTCTGGGGTATTTGGTTACAGCAACAGAATACAGACTAAGACTTAGTCCTAGTCCATTCAGCTCTATAACAAAATACCAGATGCCAGGCGTAGTGACGCACACCTTTAATTCTAGCTCTTGGGAGGCAGAGGCAGGCAGATCTTTGTGAGTTCAAGGCCAGCCTGGTCTACAGAGGGAATTCCAGGACAACTGGGGCTACAGGGAGACCCTGTCTCAAAAAGACCGAAAAAAAAAAAAAATACCAGAAACTAGATAATTTATAAACAACAAATTTATTGTTACTATAAGTTGGAATGCCCAAAAGATTGAGAATCTGGTGGGGGCCTGAACTTCATAACTTTCTGTGTCCTCTCATAGAGAGATAAAATCTCTCTCAAGCTTCATGCCTTAAGAGAAGTGCTACTAGCTGTCTTGAGTTAATCATCTCTAAAAAGCCCCGCCTTTTGAAAACCATCATTTTAAGGGCTAGGTATCAACATCAGAAATTTTGGAGACTCTTATATTCAGACCATAGCTCATATGGATGGAACTGTATAATACTGATGCCAAAGGAGTATGATATAGAAATGGGTTTTGAGTTTTCAAAGTTAGAAAGAGAAGCATTTGTGAATTTCAGAGATGAGCCATAGCACAACACTGAGACTTGTGAACTAAATTTTCTCTTGTCTTTGATCCGACCCCCATATGGCAAGATCTTACCTCTGATATTCAAGCTTCTCATTGACTTGAAGGTTCAGCCTCACAAAACAAGTCAGGTGCCAAGGGCAGCAATGGCCCTTCTCTCTGCACACTTGCATGCCATTTCCACTTGTTCCTTCAGCTGGGATGCCCCCCTGCCTAGCATCTCCTGCTCATTCCCCAAGTTTCAGATCAATCATATACCCCCAAGCCTCATGAAGACACTTGAGACTTTCCTTGTACCAGCAGTCATTGACACTCAGCCCCCAGAATGTTTATTTTTAGGTTTCAACTTAACTGAGCTACAGGATAGCCAGATATCTAGTTAAACATTATGTGTGTGTGTGCAAGGGAACTTCCCAAAGAGCTGAACATTTGAGCTGGTAGGCTGAATAAAAGAGGTCCTGTCCTCTCTAGTGTGAGTACACATCATACAACCCACTGAGGACCCTCGAAGAATAGAAAGGTTGAGGGAGGTTGAATGCACTTTCTCTGCTGGACACTTAGAGCTGAGCCATCAGACTGCTGTCCGTGGGCTTAGATGTGTACTACCAACTCTCCTGGTTTTCAGGCCTTTGGACTTGAACTGGAATTTACACCGCTGGCTTTCCCGATTATCTGGCTGGCAGATGGCAGACCATGAGACTTGGCCCCCATAATCACATGACATAAATCCTTCTTATAAATCTCATTTTACCTGTGTACCCTGTTGCTTATTTCTCTGGGGAACTCTAATACACCTGCTCCTTGAAACACCCATGCTATGTACCAAGTCTACCTCTTTGCACTCCTACATTGCCGGCATCAAGGAAGGCCTCTTTTATTAAACTTTGAGCTTCTCCAGGACAAAAGCTTCCTTTATACTCTAATGATGGACACATACAAGATATCCAGTATGTGTTTGGAAAAATGAGTACACAATCAAGTGAATGAGCAAGATACCCTAGGTAGGAATCTCTGCCTTCCACCACCACCATGTACACTTACTGCCTTGGTATTTGGTGCAGAACTCTGTCCTTTGATCATGACATGAACTATTGTGTTGAAATCAAAACAGCTGTGAGTATGTGAAGCTGTTGACATTCTATCACAGAAAGGGGGAAGACAGTTCCTCACATTTTGGTATGTAAGATCCACACCTCCCTGGATATACAATTGTTTAATAAATGCTAGGCTGGGGAGGGAGAGTGTGGTGGTTTGAATGAGTGTCCCTCATAGGCTGTAAGTATTCAGACATTTGTCTCCAGTTGGTGGCACTGTTTTTGGAGGTCTTAGAAGGTGTGGCCATGCTAGAGGAAGTACGTTATTGGGGGCAGGCTTACTGAGTTTTAACAAGCCTCGTGGTCTCCAGTTGCTCTCTCTGCTTCCTGTGCTCATTGCAAGATGTGACCCTTGGCTTGCTGCTCCAGCCCTGGCCGCCATGCCTCCCACCACAATGGACTCTAATTCCCTGGAACCGTCAATCATAAGCTCAAATAAACTCTTCCTTTTATAAGTTCCTTTGGTCATGGTGTTTTATCACAGCAACAAAAAAGTGACTAATACAGAGAGAGAAACTCTTCTTGGGTGGTAGAGCTGGCTATAAGTTGCCCATGCTCCTGGATATAACTCCAATTAAAACCATTGGTTCACCACAGCTTGACTTGGATCGACTCCTCCACACCCCCATGCAAAGTAAGCAGACATTTTGTTTTTGTCCCCCCAAGAAAAGTCATCCAACAATATTAAACTTTGTTCTCAGCCTCAGTTTCCATCCTTATAGGATGCATAGAAGAATAACAGCCCCTCGGAGCATTTTTAATAGGATTAAATAAGATAACATATTAAATGCTTGGCCCAGTTTCTGGTGCCTGAAAATCACTCAATTAATAGATGCTGCTATCATTGCCACTGAGATTTAGTTAACTGGGTTCTAAGCTTGAGCATTTTATCTAACAAGAAGGCCTGCATCTGGGCTCAGGTGTCAGGGACTTTTCCTACAAGGAGGGTCCTTTCTGGTATACCCTGACTCTTTTCCATTAAATCATCCCTTCCGCAGCTGTGACCAGAGCCAGATGTTGCAGAGCCCTGCCTTGCAGATGACTCAGAGGCTTTCCTGGTGCACCGTCCTTCCCAGCAGCTGTCTGCTCAGAGTGACAGAGCACCACAAACGTTCTGCAGTGTGAGTTAGAGTCCCAGCAAAGCAGGAAGCCCCACGGGAAAGAAACACAATCACAGCACCCAAAACTTTCCAGAACATTCATCAGAAATGCTTGCTGAACAGCAAACTCCAACTTCACATAAGGTCCCACCGGAAAACCGCTGACAAAGACCTCGTTATGTAACTGAGGCAGCAAATAATTAGCACAAATGCTCCCCAGCAGAAGTAGAAGAAACAGCCCCTCAGGCCTGAGGTATCGTCTGCACGAAGACCGCAACCCAGTTCTTACAATAGACCAAGTATCAGACAAGGATTTTGCTCCCTAGATCAGATGACATTTAAAAGCTTCAGAGAACAGCCTACCAACCCAGAAAAGAGGGCAGGCCAGGGTCTGGGGTCTTCTGGGAGGGACTGCCCTGTGCTGCTTCATTTGCTAGGAGGGTGGGGATGAAAGGGTTAACTGGAGGATCTGTGGGTAAATCTCCCAAATAGCAGAAGGAAAAGCCCATGCTGGCCTTAAACCTGTTATGTAGCACAGGCTAGCTTCCCAAATGTGACCCTCCTACCTCAGCTTCCTGAGTGCTGGGATTATAAGTGTGTACCATCATGCCCAGCCTCCTTAGGTACTTTTAAGGAAGTTTTGCCTTGGGATCCACAGGGGTCAGCACAACATAGGTTCAGGACAAAAGATTCTGATTAAATAAATGCTTCCCCACATCTTGGGCTCCTGGCCAACAGGAATTCCCAAAGGCCGGAGAAGAACATGGGCACCAAGGCCAAAGGGAGGGTGGCAGGCAGGTCACCTCCAGCACGCAGTCTGCCCATTGACCCAGGAGCATCTCCCACTCTCCTTTGTCACACAGAGATCCAGGAGGCTGAGCCTTGCTAAGTGCAAGTGGCCAGCCCTCCGCCATGCGGAGTGAGCTACTGCCTGGATAATAAATTGGTGAGCGCTTCGTAAAGAGCTGCTGAATAAATAGTCTGTGCTTTAAAAGCCCTTGAGTGTGGGTTTAATTTTATACTGAGATTCACATTTGGAAAGCTGATAAATGCCATCAGTGCAAACGTCCAGGGCAGGAGGCACGTGTGTGGGCCTGCTTTGGCTTTAGCGGCTGACTTCAGAGTCTACCCCCTTTCCTCCCCGCTCACACCGCCTTCCCTCCACTGTGTCACTAATACTGTCTTGCAATCCTGCCTGTTGGAGCCTTTGACTTTGAACTTAGCCTTACAAACAAAAGCCTTCAAAGTTGTCCCCCAACCCCCCACCCCAAGTCTCCCCCTAGAGACATCAGACCATGTCAGCCAAGGGCAATGGGGCCCTCTCAAGAAACTAAGACCCTTTCAGCTCCTGCAGTCTGGACAAGTTGAGGTCAGCCACTGACTTTCAGAGTAAACATCAGAAATGGTGCCCCTGCTCGATCCAGTCCTTCACAGCATTCCTATGGACACAGGGCAGAAAGTGCTGACCAGATGCCAGGCCGCAGTTCTTATCCCAGATCCATCATGATACATGAGCAAGTTCCTTCCTGTTACTTAACCTCTCAGGCCCTCAAGCTTCTTCCATAGCATCCAGCTGAAAACACCTGCTCAGTCAGCCTTATAGTGTCCCTGTGAGAATGAGACGTGGCTCAGCAACAGCACTTTGAAGGCAGAGAACTCTACATCTTCACCTGCCCATCACCACGACCCAATCTGACCTCGCTCGAACACCACACTGCCTTTGGTGCTTCCTGGTAGTAGCGGAAGTCACTGTTGTGAGGGCTAATGCAAATGTTCCCGCTGACAGCAGGAACAGGCCGAGGAAAAAAGAGAGAACATTGCTGGAAGCCAGGGCCTGGGGTTCTAAGCCAGGCCTCGCACTTTCCTAAACTGTTGTGTGAAATTCGGTCAGAGCCCCTGGTCTCCATGGCTGCTCCCACAGCTCTGTGCTGTGAGTCAGTGGGAGGCAGACTGATTGCCATCCCCATCTCTCCAGAACTGTCCAGAATTCATTCTGCAATCTGAAAATGAGATCTTCAAGGCTGCATGTGAGGAGTGCCTGGTGCCAAGGAGCTAATGTTTACAATCCTAGGCCACAGCACACCTTGGTGGAAGGGACTTCCTTTCACCATCAAAAAGACCTGCTGAGCACTTACTATGGACCCAGCACTCTCCATCCTTGCTTTATTCACTTGTTCTTGGATGATCTTCCACTATCTGAGGCAAATAGCATTACTGCCACTTTGTAAGCAGGCCACTGAAAGACAGAGGGGTAAAGGATTCACCCAGCTTCCCACGGGTGTTAGGAAGACAGCAGGAACAAAGGTGCATGTTCTGTTTATTCCAAAGCCTATATATTTTTTTATGTCTATGAGTATGTTGCCTGCATGTATGTAAGTGTACTCATGTCATGAAATGCCTGCAGAGGTCAGAAGAGGGTGTCAGATCCCCTGGAACTGGAGTTATGGACAATTGTTAGCTATCATGTGGGTGCTAGAAATTGAACCCATGACTTCTGCAAACCAGTGCTCTTAACTGGTGAGCCATCTCTCCAGTCCCACAAAGCCCCATTGACCTGCTGACTAGAGGTTGTGAAGATTTGGTGGAAGAGATGGATGGATAGATAGATAGATGATAGATAGATAGATAGATAGATAGATAGATAGATAGATAGACAGATAGAAATATATATACATATATATATATATATCCCAATTTCAATGTACTAGTTACATTGCTTTGAAAAAACACCTGACAAAGGTGATATAAAGAGGAAAGGTTGACTTTCCGTCCCAATTTGAAAGTCCAGTCCATCGTGGTGAGGAAGGCATGGTGGCAGGGTCGGTCCTGTGGTACCCACATTCAGAGTGGGTCTTCCCTCCTCAGGTAAACCTGCCTGGGAATACCTTCACAGACGCGCCCGGAGGAATGTTCCCTGGATGATTCTAAGTTCTGTGAAGTTGACAAGATTAACCATCCCACTCACATAATTCCTAAAAGCTTTAATGTTGTGTTTACAATAAAAGATATGTATTTTGTACTCCTAGCAATGCAGTCCAGGATGGCTCTCGATCCTCCTGCCTCAGTCTTCTGAGTGGTAGAATTGTAGGTACCATGCAGGGCTGCTACATTTACTATAAAAGATCAAAATCTGCAAAAGAGATGGGAAAGGAAAATTATACAGGAAACCTGAATGAAATGCTTTCTTTAACCATCTGCTCATTCATCTCTTAATTCGGTAAGCATTTCTTACACATGTCATAATTTTCAGTGTTTTCTGGGGGGGTAGTGTCATGAACTGAAAGCCATACCCCCCAGCTTCAAGGAACTGAAAGTTATATGTGTGCGTGTATGTGTGTGTGTGCGTGTGTGTGTACACTTATGTTGATGAAAAGGAAATGAAACAATCAGCCTGGTCTTGTTCAGATGAAGGCAAGCTTGGGGCATCCTAATGCACGGAAGTGGTCCTCTCCCCAGTCCTAGGGAAGCAGAGGAGATAGCTGGGAGGATGTGTATAGGGAGGTTTGAGAGTCAAACTTCAATTGAGTTCCCCAGAACCAAAGCATAGAAGGAAACAGTCTGTTTCTTGGTGGTCTAACATCAAAGATGATGGCTTTTCCTGTTCTAAGGTCTACCACCATATATCAAAACTTAAGGGATGCTATCTGTAATGGAAAGTGTCTTCCAGCATGGCCTTTCAGACAGTGCAACCCTTCATGAATGGATTATGACTTATAGCAATGCCCAATAGGAACTGAGAGTTGGAGCTAGAATGTTAGCAGTTGCACTGATGGAGGGAATTCAGCTACTACCTACTCAGCTACTACCCTACTCAGCTTCTCAGTGGTCAATCGACTCTGCAACTAAACATAAGAGTATTAGAATGATCAGAGAAAAAATATGGCAAGGGAAATCAGAAGAGACCTACAAGAGATTCTATTTGTTAAGACCCTGCTATGTACCAGGCCCTGAACCAGGTATTCACATATATTAGTTCATTTAATATCTCAATGATTCCAAGTTCACATCATTCAACCCCCTTCACCAGTGACAAATTAAGACTATAAAGTTAGAACATTGAGCTGGTTTGCATCATGAGCTGGGCACACTCAGCTCACATCCCCTGGAATGTGTTTCCCAAACCATTTGACAGAAGAAATGGAAGTAATCAGAAGGCAAGTGACTGAGGCCGAAACAGGGACCTGAAACCCAGGTAGATAACTCCTTCAGCAGAAAGACTTGTCAGTTCCTGGGTCATGGGACCTCGCATGAATGCTGCTTCTGGGGTGGATGGAGTCCTCAAGGACTTTTGTCCACTCCCACCATGCCCACCAGGGACATGGCCACTTCCAAACAGCTTTGCGAGCCATGTATACTAGAATGCCCCATAGGGTTAGGCACATCTTGGACCCCATCTGAAAGGAGGTGGTATCCAAAATCTCATCCATGTTTCCATTAGGAAGCAGAAGCAGTGTCTGCTACCTATGTGTTAGAAACACAATGAAGCAGCGGTAGGGGCGGGGCCAGGGAGTTTGGTAAGAACCTCCCTCCAGCTGTCTCTTGGGATGCTTCCTTCTTTCCAGCCGCTCTCCCTTTGATTTTTCTCTGAGTTCAAGTGCAAGTCATTTAGAAAATTGTTTTAAAGCCAATGAGAGGCTTACCAAAATTCCCCAGTCACTGCAGAAGGTGCCATCTTCCTTGATGGCCCAGACCAGCCGAGACAGGAAGGCAGGCACACAGATAGCACATCCGCCAGCCAGTGGCTTACTCCAAGCTTTTGTATGACCCTATTGTGAACACCATGGTCACCTCAGACTGCAAGCAGCTGGGTCGAGGTAGGACCAGGTGGAACAGGTCTGGGTTCTATGATCCGATCATTTTTCAGCTCTCTTTCCTTAGGTCTGTGAATCAATCCACTTCCCCCAAGGAACTCAAGTTTTGGTTCAGAGAATTGCAAAGGAGTAAATAGCCTCTGCTCACCTTCTAAAGTTTATTGTTGGGCCTGTGGGCCCTAGAGGATGTGACCTATTGTAACCCCCTGAGCCTGACTAGAGTTTAGCAACCTGTCTCTGGCCGGTCACTTCGGCATAGGAGTCACTCAGCATAGCCCGACCTGAAAACGCCTATAACCGATGTGGCAAATTACTATTGACCCAAAGCTATCCCCCCACTCTATGTATCTCCTCTCCCACCTTCTTTTCTCCACCCCCCCCACCAAGCATATATAAGCGGCTGCCTGATGCAATAAAGTGAGTCCTTGCTTGACGAGCTCCCGGTCCAGTGTGTTCTCCACTCAGTGTGTCATCCCGCTCAGCCCCATCCACCCAGGAGGCCGGCTGGTTCGAGCCCCCTTCCCCTCTTCAGGTGATGCCACAGTTTATCACCAAAAAACGTCTGCCTCTGTGTGCATGCATGCGTGTGCGTGTGCGTGCATGCGTGTGTGTGTGTGTGTGTGTGTGTGTGTGTCTTCCCACTAATTCACACAACCCATGTCTGTCCCTCGCTACACAATGGGAGCAAAGGAGACAGAGAACTGTGGTCCCTTAACCCTGCTGAGCTGGCCTTTTATACCTGTGGAGGCACGGGAAACTTGCAGTACCTTTAGATTCCCCCCTCTCCAGGTGGGGACCACCCAATGTCACCTTAAACTAAGCAAGCATTTTAAATACGTGACTATTAGTGAGTTTAAATCACTGCAGACCCAGGGCTTGCTGCTCTGCCTCCCTCCCTTCTCCTTTGTTTTCAAAGGATGGGGAGAAGCTGAAATTTTCCTTCAGTTAATCTGTTTTACCCTTTGCCTCTGACCCTTGACCCTTGGCCCCCAAATGATGTGCTCCTGGTTCCATCAGTGACAGTGAAGGACACTGTTACCAGAAGGAGGCTGCTCATCTAGGAAGACCCATTATGAAGTTCTCTTTGCTCGCTGGGCACGTTGGACTCTTTCAGTTTGATCATCTTCCTGAGATGGTGTCTATTTCCTTTCCATTCGAAGAGGCAGCTGTTGATCTCAGTTATAATGGCTTGGTGATTCCTAACAAGTTCCTCATCCCTCTGCTGATGGCCTTTCCCAATCACATACTTGAACAAGCCAGGCTCAATGTTCCCTTTCTATTATCATTAGCTGCATCTTAGTAAATAAAACCCACCTGCTTCCCTCCTCCCTTACTCACCAAGGCTCCACTTAACCCTTCCAGACCCAGGCCCAGATGAACAGATTTTCCTTCCCCAAACTCCCAGTATTTTTACCAAGAGGCTGCTATGCCAGGCGAATGCACACTTGCAGGATGAACTCAGAACGTGCTGGGAGATGTGTGTTTTGAGCCTGAAACATCATGATTTCTTTCTGTAGGAGGGTCAGGCTAGGACAGAGGGACAGGATATGGAAATGAGGTGTCTGAGAGATCCATGGTAAGGTGGGCTGTCTGCAGCAAGACTCAGCAGAGCTTACCGACACAGATGCCCAAGGCTGAGCCACCCAGCAATTCTCAAACCCTGGAGGGTCTCATCAACACCTCATTCCCATCTTGGGATCTAAATTGATGGGGTTTTGCCAGATGGCTGGACTTAAAGTTCATCTTGTTCTGTGCACAAGAAAAGCTTGCTAAGCACATTAATCATTTTCTGTGAGACTGCAGGGTTTCGTGCAGCTACCTAAGAGATGAAGCCATTTTCCAGGGCAGTAGAAAAATTAGGAGTCCAGAGTCCTAGTTTAGCTCTGATGCTAACAACGGGCAGTGTGGCCTGAGGTGAGGTGTAGGCTCTGGCCTGGTTTCAACAGTAAAGAAAAAGCATCCATCCTTCCATCCTCCTGGCCTCTTCTCTGACATGCTAATTCATAATCCACATTCCTCTCACAATACTACCTGAAACCCTAGTCTGGAGCTCCCTGATAATCTATGCCTACTTTCTTTTACTCAAGCAACAAACATTGGCTGAAATCCCTCTCTGATAGGATGGGTTCTGGGAGCCAAACATAGAGCTTAGAAGGAAAAAGATTTGTATCTTCCCCTCTTGGAACAGACACACACACACAGACACAGACCACACACACACACACACTGCACTCCACAATGATGGTTTAATGATAGACAACACACACACTGCACTCCACAATGATGGTTTAATGATAGACAACATATGTGATCATAGAAGCACCATGAGATTACAATGAGCTGAACAAGTCCTGCCTCCTGGTGATAACAGCTATCGGCCATGATGCTGGAGGGCAATGCATTGCTTCTGCTTGTGATGGAGGTATAATCAACCCTATTGTAATGACAGTCATGTAAAAATATAACAGGGAGGACTGCACACAGCATATAA
This sequence comes from Rhizomys pruinosus, assembly GCA_009823505.1. Taxonomy (NCBI): domain Eukaryota; kingdom Metazoa; phylum Chordata; class Mammalia; order Rodentia; family Spalacidae; genus Rhizomys; species Rhizomys pruinosus. Next base: position 864,963 of record VZQC01003035.1, read on the forward strand.
TATTTGATAAATTAGAACAAACAGTTACTGGCTTATGTATTTGCTATACGTTTTAATCCTTATTTTAGAGCGTATCTTTCTTATAAACAAAAATTTGATTATAAATCAGCATGCTGTGCTTCTTCACCATCAGACCCCCAGAGCTCCGATTTACCAAATCTGTTGATTGCATCAAGAAGTCACAACACACTAGTGATCCACACTACACAGACCTGGTGTGAGCACTCTGTGATGTTCATAACACAAGGAAATTGCCTATCAATGCACATCTCGGTCACATCCCTGTCATTAAGCAACACATGTCTGCACATACATATGCATGTATGGTCTGTCAGAAGATGGTTACTGCTTTGGAACAGCATTAGGAATAGGAAGCCCTGAAGCATGGAACAAAGGTTTCCCTGGATGGAGAAGGCCTCTTAAGTTAGCTGATGTTGAATGGGGACATGCAGGAAGTGAGGGGGTTCACTGTCACGAAGAATAGAAGAGAAAACTAGACAGACGTCATGGCCACGGCAGAGGCCAGGATCTGAGTGTCCTGGGGGCATGGAGGAACCAGCAAGGAGACCACGGTGTCTGGAGCAGAATGGACAGGGAACACAGCTAGAGAAGAGGTCAGAAAGGTCACCCAAGCCATCCATAGTGCAGAGGGTTTCCCAGGCTGTTGTGAGGGTTGCAGTTCTGTTTAAGCAAATGTATGTAATTCAGATATTTTTTATTTAAATTTTTTTTTTATTTCGGTATGTGTATCAATGTACTGTCTGCATGCAGGTTTGTGCACCCGTGTCGTGCAATGCCGCGGAGGTCAGAAGAGGGTCTCAGATTCCCCTGGAACTGGAGTTCTCCTGGAATTGGAGTTTCAGACGGCTCTCGGCTGCCATGTGGGTGCTGGGGATCGAACCCTGGTCCTCTGTAAGAGCAGTCGGCGCTCTTAACTGCTAGGCCATCTCTCCAGCCCGTAATTCAGATATTTTTATTCATTTAAGTGAGCTTCCCTTAAAACCTCCCAATTAATTCAAGTTAAATCTGGGGAATTTTGCCCCAGATTGATGCACAGGTGCAAAAGAATGTATAGTGAAATTTGAAGAGGCTAAATATGGGGGGAAAATACAGCAATCTTCAGGCAAAGCATGTGAGGAGTGTGAGCTGCCTACCACACTGATGCATGCCTGCTGGGATTCCGCTCTGGACTCTGCTCCCTACGAGGGACAGGACTGAGCAATGGGCAGAAGACAAGATGGAATGTCAAGTGGGAACCAGAGGCCATCAGTCCTAGATGACCCCCCCGCCAGCCACGAGCAAGAGCAATTCTTACCTGAAGCAAAGATGTAAAGGACAAAAGCTTCTACTTCTCCAGGGCCTAAGAATGCCGAGCACAACGACTACGGCAGAAGATGGAAAGCGGAAAGCCAGCCAGGCGGAGACATAACAGAGTAAGATGGAAGAGGGACTTCCAGGCAGGGAGCAGTTGTGTTCCAAGACTGTGCTGAGCTGAATTTGTAACAAGACTCAGCAAAGAAGGGTGACTTGATCTGCATACAGCACACCCATCGATCCACACCACTGGTCTAAGCCTCACTCACATGCTATGCCTAAGTATTTGGTAACCTCGCTTACCATTAGTGGGTAAGAAAGAGACTGGAGCAAGACGAGGGGCATCTGGGATGACAGACACAGAAGTCAGACATCTTACAAAGGACAAACACACCCTGAGGAATTCCCTTTCAGAGAGTTCTATTTAGGGGGTCCTTGGAACTACTCACCTTGCTAAAAAATAACAACAATAATAATAAATTATTATTTGGAGGGTACATGGCAAGCCTTGATTCTTGCCACTGTCAAATTCCATTCCAGTTATAATTTAAATACTGGCATCCACACATGGAGGCCAGGACCTAGGTCTAGGCTGAGCTCTCTCGGGAAGTAGCTAGGCAGGTGGCAGGGCTACAGCCCTCTCTGTACTGCTATCCAAGACCCAAAGAGGCGTGAGGCTCACAGGACTAACTCATCTCCAGCTTTCTGCATGTAACAGTGATGGCTTCAGGTAGAAATCCTCCTCACACTGCCTAGGCTCTTTCCTTCCTTGCTCCGGGGCTGCACAGTGAGATGCAGGAAGGTAAGTCTGAGGAGCTAAACACAGTGTCATCACTGAACTTATCAGTATCCCCTGGACCACTTCAAACTGTCAGCACGATCAACTCTCCATTGGAAGGAGAAGGTCGATTCGGTGGCCCTAAAATACCATAAACACATTTCCCAGAAGGCACTCTTATGTTCTGTTCCCTTGTTGCAAAGGCTCCACGGTCAGCCAGCTTTCTAACAAAATGAGAATTAAGAGTAATTTCAGGTTGCCGGGGCCCCTCAGAAAGCTCTTTCATCTCAGTCTGAGGATAAAAGTGAGGGATGGGCCAAGCCAGCAGGTGTCATCCCATGAGATCTGTTTGGCCAATCAGTCTGGATGTGGGTTTTCAGATGGAACAGAGTGAAAGCAAACACTTTGTCTTAAATTGTGTGTTGTGGGCAAGAAAGGAGGGGAGGGCTGTCACTGTGCAGGCTACAGAGGACAAAGCAAGGAGCGTTTCTTTTCTGGAAGCCTCATTTGAGCTGCATGAACTCTGACACCCTGACTTTCACTCAGTGGCTCTCCATGGTGGTTGTGCAAACTCCTGCCTGCAAAGATGTTTGAGAGGAATTAGTCACTCTCTGCTTAAGTAGACTACATGCAGGAGGAGACTTTGTGACTTCAGGTTGATGGATGGTTTGCAGGTCCAGGTAGAAACTCAATCGTGTGCTCCCCCAGGGAGAGGGGCCAAGCTTCAGTGTGTCCTGGTTCCAGGAGACCCCCAAGGTTGGTTTCCCTGCACAAGCTATCTTAAAGAAGGAAGAACAGGCCAGCAAGTGAAGTGTGCAGTGGTCACCTGCACCCACAGCAAACACCGTGGCAGCCGTTCAGAGCTCAAGACTCATGGAATAAAAATTGAAGCAACCAAGCAGCGTGGCAGCATTTGCTAAAGGGAAGATGAATTTTGTCTCCTTGCAAGTTGTTTTTCAGCAGAATGGTGAGTTCAGAAGCCTCTAGTGGCACAGACTTACAAGGTCTAACTGTGGAAGGCCCCGCAAGTGAGCAGGGCCTCTGCCTTCTCCCTTCACAGACCAGGAAGATGGAGTCCGGGAAGCGTAAAAGACTAAGAGGCTGCAGACACATCCAGGCACTTCTGAGCACACAGCCCCTCTCCCCTCCAGCCCCTCACTGACAGCTGTGCTTGCTCAGGACTGCTGGTCCCCTGCCAGCACACACAGGAGGCTCCATGCAAACCGGGGCCTGACGCTCTTCTTCAGGGCTCAGACCCAGAGCCAGTGCACAGACAAACTGAACAAGTTGAGTGTGGCTGGATTTTAGCCCCAATCACCCTGCTAGACCAATATCCTGGTGTAAGGCACAGCCTCACGAGACTGTGTGCAGCCAGTCCCCATGATCCAGACTGTCCCTGTGTGGGACTGGCCACAGGCTACCTGTTTTCTCCCTTACGCCCTAACCCACCATAGCACCATTCCCAGCAGTTTTCTCCATCAACAGCGTGCCCATGAGTTTGTCTCTTTACATACTAGCTGACCTGCCCCCTCGCTACCCCCCCCAGACCCATTTCAGCTCTGTCAGCTGTTAGTCACTCGCTGCCACCAGTCACTCTGTGCTCCAGCTGCCTGGAATTGACAGCTTGCACTTAGAAAGTGTCTAGAGCCAGGATTGGCAAACTGCAGCCCCTTTGCCAAATGGAACCTGTGTCTGTTTTGTGAATAAAGTTTTATTGGCACATAGCCTAGTCTGCCCTTTGTCACAGTGCCTGTGGCAGCTATTGAGCTACAGTAGCAGAGCTCATAAGATAGCATGGCCCACACAGTCCATCATAATTCCTTTCTGGCCCTTTATAGAAAAAGGTTGCTAGGCAAGCTTGGTGGCACACTCCTATAATCCCAGCTCCTCAGGAAGCTGAGAGGCAGGGGGTTCGAAAGTTCAAGACTAGCCTGGGCAACTTAATGAGACTCTATCCTGTTTCAAAACAAACTTAAAAATTAAAAACAATATGTAACCCAGTGATACAGTGCCTACCTAACATGCCCAGTCCCTAGGTTCAGTTCCCACTCCAAAATAAATAAATAAAACTAAAAGAAGAAAAAAGTTTAAACTAACTTCTTTTGCCATGTTCCAAAGGGACTCAGAGAAGTTCGTTGCCTTAGCTAATGTCATTAGCTGGTGTATGGCAGGATTTGACCCTGAGTCCCCTGACTTTATGTAGAATGTCTTGGATTCCTAAAGGAAAGAAAATGCCTTTGATATTTTGATGTTTTAAGACCTTTACCTCCTTGCCAGACTTTTCTATAGGGAAAAGAGCAGACAGAGAAGCCACCAGGAGCCGGCTTTGGGAGCCCAAGGCTGCCTCCCTGCTGGGAGCTCCTGAGAGTCCACAGAAGCCCAGCAGCTCAGTTCTCACCTTGGGAGAGCACATGCGGGTCACCCTCCCTCACGCACTGACATTCCCCCGGCAGCTCAGCTCTGTGTCTAATTAATGCTTCCTGATCTGTTCTGAGCTGGTACCCTGGCTCCAGCAGCACAATCTCTGCATGGAGAGGGGGCCATGCATCAAAGAACTCCAGAGAGTGTGGCATTTGGATGTTCTGTAGCCCCTATCCCTGGTGACTCACAGATCAAACCAACTCTGATTCACAAATAATACAAAGACGTTTGCTCTTTGCTCTCTCCACTCTCCTCGCCCTCCCAACTCCGCTCGGCAATGCTTCCAAGAGCGCCACCCCGGAGTGTGATGACAGCCTTGTCTGCCCCAGAGAATTCACAAGTGTCTTAGGATGCAGAAAGGAAGAAAGAAGAGAAACTCCAACGAGGTACCCAACAGGAAGAGCCTGGGCAGCGGAAAAGGTGCTGAGGCACTTGGAAAGGTCCAGGAGAGCAGGCTCCTGCGGGAAACAGTGATGGTTTAGAAGCCAGCCTCGTGTAATCCTGACACCATTCCTAAGCAAAACTGATGTCATCTTTCCCACACGAGACAACCAATGCTGATACTGGACATGCTCTCTTCGTTGGTCATGGCAGATCTAGAATTCAAATCTCATCTGACTTCCAAATTCATCTTCTTTCCTTTTAACCTTGGGCCTCCAAGGCAAGAACAGCCTGAGGACAAACAAGCAGGGTCCCAGCTCCTCGGTCTCCCTCCTAAAAGCTCTATCTCCCAGCAAGTCCATTTCGTAACAAAGTCATCTATTCCAGAAAAATTGAGAGGGTGATACCAATGTGGATTGCCCACCCCCATCTTTCCCTACAAGGCCTCAAGCAGCACCCATTATCGCTGAATACCATCCTCCTCCTCTCTTCTTTCAAGTCACCCATACTTGACTTCATGAAGTCATCTATAGAACTCCCTCCTCACCGCCCTCCAGGCTTCCATAATGCATTCACCCTTCATCTGTTCATGGTCTGCTACCCTTGACCATGCAAGTCCTGAAGATGCTGGAAAAGGACAGAGAGTGCAGGAAAGTACGTGGTTCTCTCTGGGCAGCTATAGACCAACATAAGCAGGTCATCTGCCTGGCAGACCAGTTCAGGGTTGTTGCCTAGTAGGATGGTTAAAGCATCCACCCTGGAGCCAGCTGCTGGATTTTAGCCTGAGTTCTGCCACTTGCCTTCTATAACTTGGGTTGTATTAACGAGAGTGTGTGTGTGTGCGTGTGTGCGTGTGTGTGTGTGTGTGTGTGTGTGTGTGTACCCTGTGCATGTCTGTGAAGACCTTAAGTCAACATGGGGTATCCTCCTTGATCACTTTCCGCCTTCTCCCCTCCCTAAATCTGGCCCTCCTGACTGGCCATCAAGCTCGAGATCCACTGATCTCCGTAGCACCAACAGTGGGTTGCAGACTAATGGCACAAAATATAGACTTATTTCAAATGAGTTCTGGGGATCCGAACTCAAGTCCTCATTCTTGCATGGTGGGCATTTTAGCAACTAAACCAAATTGTTAACACCTTTCTGTTTTACTAGTAGAATGGCTGGGTTTTCAGAAAACATCAGCATTCAGATTTCACGTAGTCCCCCAGAAGAATGGGCATGCTGTCTTTGTCCATTATGTTGTAGCAGACCTCAAGGTGCAGTGGACGCACATGGCGGGAAAACCAAAGGGATTGCTTGGTGTCAGCCTGGGAGCTGGCTGCTCCATCTCCGTGTCTTCTCTCTTGCAGAGTTTGTTTACAGTTGAGAAATATTCAAGTCCTCCTTTGATATAACTTTGATCTTTAATCTAACTTGAGCAAGATTTCCCCTAAGTGACTAGAAGTCAGCCCTTTCCACCACTCAGACCTACCACAAAGACTATTGCCTGTCATATTTATCACTTTCGCTTCCTAACGACTTTGACTTTTCCTTAAAATTTTAATCATTTTTTGAGGATGAACATCAACCCCCACCCAGAGGCTCTTAAGGATGGAAAACAGGCCATGAATACATTCACTTGTATTAACATGGGGTGTGTGACCGGTTTTATCCCCTGGCAACATGGCTCACTTGGCAGGGGCTCCTTGACTTAAACTCACATCATTAGAAAATGCTGGCCAAGAATTTCTCCAGCCAGTAGGCAATCCAGAAGCTTTGCTCCTCTAGGAGTAAAGGAAGGTCTATTTCATATGGGCATTTGGCTGTGTGTAGCCAGAAACCAAGACATACATGCACACATACACACACACACACAGACACACACACACACACACACACACATGCCCACACACATGCATACACACAGAAGTAGCTTTGGCACAGAGTCAAGCTACAGCAGGTGCTGCATCTGACTATGAGTGCCCGGGGTCAGCAGACCTGGTACTAGAAAGCTGAAACTGGACTCTTGGGTGGACATGTCACTGTTTACAAGAAACATCTACTCTCAAGTGGTCATCATAGTAAGGCAGAGGTAGCTAGGAAGAGGACTGTCTGGTTCACTCCAGACTGAAGCTGGAGCACAGCGTGTGTCACTACTGTGTGAACAAATACTGCTAACACATGTGCAATCAGAAACAAGAGCCATCTGAGCAGACCCAGGACTGAGAAGCTGGAAGATGGCATCCCATCACTAGATGGTGACAAGACAGGATCACAGGCAGCCCTAAGGACACAGGCCAGCCTTCTTCCCCTCCCCATCCCACCCCCTACAGAGAGACAGAGAGACAGAAAGACATCAGGCTTCCTTGCAGAGACAGATTAGATGATAGATAGATAGATAGATAGATAGATAGATAGATAGATAGATAGTAGAGAGATAGAGAGATAGAGAGAGATAGGGATAGAGATCAAGATCGAGATTGAGAATCTCCAGCCACGGCCAGTATAGCAAATGGAGAAAGACAGAAGAAAGGGATAAAGAGAAAAAAAAATGCTTGGTCCTTTGAACCCCAACCCACAAACACTTCAGGTAGACCAGAAGTCCCACAGAGACTCCATTCCTTTATATATATATATATATTAATATTCCATTATATATATATATATATTAGACAGGATCACCCAAGCTGCCTGAAAGCAACAGCATATCTGAAGCCCCCCTGCCCTGCTTAATTCCTCAATCCCCGCCGACACTCTCTCCCAATCTCCCTCCCAGCAATGGGCATCAGTGTTGACTGGAAAGATGAGGCACGAGGAGACAAGGAGACCACACAGACTCAGCACAGCCATGACCCCCAGACTCACCAACTGGAAAACCATCTCCTATAGGAGCTCCATTCATCACCTACACCAGGACACATGGATCAGACACACACACACACACACACACACACACACACACACACAAATTTCTCCCAGCCCAGTGGCACCCTCTAGACAAGCACTCAGCCAGTGGCACTGGGCCAAGGACAAAGCATGGACAAAGACACACGTGAGTGAGCAGAAGGCAGCTTGCTTCCTTGTACATTTATTGGAGCTTGGTTAAGTGTGAATGCGATCGGGAGTCCCCGGCCACAGCCCCATCAGCCCAACTGGACCAGAGCTCAGGGGGCCCGGTACCTTCCTTCCCATCATAGACAACATTATTAAAAAAAATAAACTTTACAATAATACATTTCGCTCATCTGTAGGGTATTATTTCCATAGTTTTGTTTCTTTAAAAAAGGAAAGAAAGAGGAAACCACAGGATATATGTATATGGATGTGTATATACACATATGTTGAGAAAGGAGCCCATTATGTGCAGACAATGGACATATGTCTCAGAAATGAGGAAAGAGAAAATGGAAACGAGATAGAAGAGAGAAGGGGCAAACTTGGGAGGCTGCCAGAGTGTTAAGGACACATGTCCAGCTAGGGTCTCCTCTGCCCCGTCCAGCAGCCCTTCTCCCCAAGGGAGACCCGCCGAATGGACCCGAGAATCAAAACAAAAAAGCCAACAGAGGATCATTTCTCTTTGACTTCCAAATTCCTGTATGGAGGGAGGTGCATCTGAGAGCTGGAGCTCAAGCAAGGCTTGTTCCCTCCTCACAGGAGCTTCCTCCTCGAGTGTCCCCCAGCCCTCCAGGCTGCAGCAGCCTCGGCCCAGAGCAGCCTTGCAGAATTCCCACTCCAGATTCAGACCCACTCAGCAGCCTCAGGGCAGAGACCAGGTCTAAATCATCTTTATCTTTGAAGCCAAGGGGTGGGGCTGACAAGGTCCAGCTAGCCCCCTTTGGCCAGACCAGCTTCCCTGCTGACTGATCCCCCAGAATAGATTCCCAGGGTGGGCAGCTCAAGAAACAGCTGCAAGTGTCCTGTTTCCAGTCCACACCAGGCACGGCACAGTCCCTTCCACAGCAGGGATCTCATCTTGGTCTTTTTAATTCAGAAGGGTCCAGAAAGAAGAAAACCAGTAAAGAGAAAAGAGGGTTTCCAGCGCCTTGTGCCCTCCTTGTGCTGGGTGTCCCTTGCCAGGGGACCTCTGGGCTGGCTTCAGGCCACCCGCCTGCTTGTCTGTTTGGTTTAAAAAAACTTCTCCAGAGAAGAAACCTGGGAGGACACAGGTTCAAAGATAAGGTGGGATTTTTTTTTTTTTTGCAAGGGGAGAGTGTGTGTGTGTGTGTGTGTGTGTGTGTGTGTGTGTGTGTGTGTGTGTTTCCATTCTGTCAGGCGGGAATTCTCCTCTGTGTTGCTTGAAGAAATCTTGTGCTGGGTTCCCAGGGCCTACAAGGCCAAGGTCAGCATCAGGAGGGGAAGCGCCGTCAAGGCAGCTGACAGTCTGGCTCTGCTGGGGCCTGAGTTAAGTTTGATCACCTTTTTGCTCCCTGGACTGATGTTTGTTGTGAGCTGGGTCCATGGTAGAAGAGGAGACAGACACAAAAAAGAACAACAACAAAGAAACATCAATAGGGCTATGGTCAGACACATGCACAAAAAGGGATATAGGAACGTATCTGTTCTGGCCTTGACTCTCCAGACCCCAGAGACCCTCCCTTGCACCCTGAGGGCAGAGCTGGGCCTCTAGGGACCTGGACATGGCAGGAGGAAAGGGCATGCTCCATCTCATCTAAGCCTCATGCAAATGGGCTGCTGGTCTCCACATAGGGGTTCAGGGTACATGTCCCAGAGAGGCACAGGAAGACAGGTGTGGTGGCACAAACCTATCATCCCAGCACTCAGGAAGAGGCAGGGGATCATAAATTCAAGTCCAGCCTTGGGTACAAAAGGAGTTCAAAGCCAGCTTGGCCTACAAAGTGAAACCCTATCTCAAAACAATCAAATAAAAAAAAGACTCCAAAGAGATGATGCTCCAGAGTCTGTAAGGGTCTGACTCTCGACAGGGGAGGGGAGAAGATTATGTAGTATTCTCCCTGCTCTTCATTCTCTGGGATGCCCCCTCCTCCATGAAGTCCTCCCTGCACATTCAACTAAGCTTCTCCTAACCTTTCTGGAGACTTCTACGCCACCATTTCTTCTCACCCAGGTTATCATCTTGGGTTGATAAGTCACCTGCACAGTCCTGGGCAAGAGGATATGTCTTTCTCTACTTCTGTGCCTTGTAAACCTCATAGAACTAGAGCTAAGTGGGTGTTCAACATGTCTGTCTTAGAGGGAATTGTGAGAGGGCCCCTCCCTGCTCCAAGCAGCTACCTGCCCCCCCACCCCCCCCGACCCTGCCACAGGAGATACCCACAGGCTCTGGCTGTAGCCTTTGTACCCCACGCCCACCCCAGCAGAGTAGGTTCCCACTCGAGTCTGGATGGGGTCAGAGTTCTGCTGGCCCGGGGGTTCTGAATTCAAGGCTCAGCTAGGAACAGCCCCCTCCGGGCCAAGCGCCTTTGCCCCTTCCCCATTCTTACCCAACTTACCTCTGTGAAGCACATGCTTAACTCTTTGGAGTTGTTGGCCTTCAGCCCTTGCTCCTGGGGAAAGAAGACATGCGCAAAGCCAGGTTAGCAGGCTGCTTTAGTCCAGACTGCATCCAGCGGTGTCATCTACTGCTGGCACCATTAAGCACAGGGTACTTAAGAAGACTACTTTCTGAGAAAAAGGTGAAAGACATGTATGGCAGAATGCATGATGCATGAGCTCTGGTGCGGTTGGGGCAAGGAAGGGGGATGGGTCTAAATTTGATGGAGAAATCTTGTATGAAATGCACAAAACAAATTAAAAATTTGCTAAAAAAGAAAAGAAAAAACAATGCCAGAAAGCTACGAACCCTACTGAGCTCTGGGGCTGGTATCACATGGAAAAAAGACTACTTTCTGGGTCCCTTGCAACAGAAAGCATCCTGTCCACTACCCCCAAACCCTCAGCATTTCCATCCTGGCCCCTGGAGGCCCCTGAAGAATACAGTTCCGAACTCTGAGCTCCAGTCTGCACCTCTGTAGTCACCATCCACATCTCTGTCTACTAATCCCCAAAGGCAGGGACTGTGTCTTCTTTGCACTGAGCAGTGTTTAGCTCATAACAGCAGTTCAGCTAATGTTTTACTAGGTACATGCAGGCATGAATGAATACATGAATAAATGCCATATACCAAAATAGCAGCTGGGTGCCAGCTCATTATTGCCATCGCTGCTGGAGTGCTATGTAAGAAAAGATTATGAGCCCTCATCTGAGTTCAGGAGAGTAAAGTGCTGTGATTGATTAGTGATGTCTATCATTGATGCATGTTAGGTAGCTGGCAACTGTGCTTGCCCATTTCTCCCCCAAACAGATGTGTGCACCTGGGAACTCTGAGAGAAAGGAAATTTGGCTTGGTGGTGGTCCAGAATTCTCTTCTTTGGAGACAGGACCAAGGGATCCTCACAAACAACAGTTTTCTGTTACCGCCATTCTGACAGGGACCCATGGGAACCAGAGACATTGCAGCTTCTATCCTGACTTCAAATGGATTGATTTCCAGGGTAATTGTGGGAACACTCTGGGCACCAGAAGTAACTAGGAAGCCCAAGAAATTATGTGCAAGTCACAGTTCCTGGCCAGAATTATCAATAATCCTTTGAACACCATAGGCAATCGACCACCCTGGGCATCTGGTCAGCTGAACAGGGCCCCAGCTGTCATACAGTGACCCAAGCCAAGAGCAGAGGCACTGCCAATAGTGCAAACAGGAGTGTGGTGACCAGGACAGTAGGAATGGAAGTAGCCAGACCCAAGAGGCTCCTACTCAAGGACCAGTGTCCCCAGGTGACAACAGCTGGCTTTCCCTGTCTGCGAGGCAAGCCTTCTCTCCCCTGAACCTCGCTGCACAAGTCTTAGTGGACCAACTGGTCCCTCTCAGTCATCTGAGGGTCTCCCGTCTATCCCACTGGTTTGAGGGTCAGGTTACTGGTAGAATGAGGTTGTCAGCCTCAGTGGTCAGGAGAGTGACATGCAGTGAGAATTTCCATTGAAAAAAGGAAAGCACATACTAACATGACTTTTCCAGTCCCAGGCTCTAATACACATGGGCCTGTGAACTGGGAAAGAGACCCATATAGGCAGAGGACAGGATGAGGAAAGAGAGAGAGGCACTGCTGACTATAAGAGCTGCTTCGGGCATCAATCAGGTAAGGGCCTGGCAGCAATCCTTCCCAAGATATGAAGTACAGTGTCAAGTACAAAAGATAAAATGTGCCAGCAGAGACAAGGAAAGCTCCCAACCGGGGGAGGTAGGAGTCCAGTTGATGGAAATGGGCCCTGCAGACTGTCGTTCTACGCTCAGGACAACCCAGGGGGAGCATCAAAGATGGTGGAAACGGCCCTGGCCGGGCCGAGCCCCATCCCACCTCCCGTCTTCCACAGTCACCACTAAACTTCCCAGGTCCAGGTCTCATCAACACAAAGTCAGAGAGCCTCCTGGTCAATCTTCCTATATCCTCACCTTCTAGAAAACTCTCTGCCTCTGCCCCCTCTGGGTACTGTGTACCCATACAGATTCCTGAGGAGCAGGAGATCTGGACATGGAACAGCCAAGGACAGAGGCCTAGTATAACCCCCAGATCCTTTTGGAAAGTGAGCTCCGACAAACCAAACTGTGGACTCTCGCTCCTTTCCTATCACCCATGTCAAGCCCTGGGCACTGCAGGGTAACAGGGAAGGAGGAGATGCTGCCCATGTCTAGAGGGACACTGGCCCAGCAGGGGAGAGGGAGGACACCACAACAGGGCTCAGACAAGGCAATGTGGGAACTCCAAATAGACCGACGACAACCTGAGTGGACAGAATCATGGTGACAATCCTGAGAGGAGGCACGTGAGTGAGGAGACAGCTTCACCAGAGAGAAAGGGTGAACAAGGGAAAGAGAGGCATTTCACTCATAGGAGCTGACAGATGCCCAGGTTAGACTGTGCTTGCCCACCGTTCTGTACTATTCCATGGGGCAGCCCCCTCCTCCAGACTTCATAAAAAAGGCCCTGGATACTCAGGACTGGTTTCCCTCACAGCTAGGTGGAGGGAAAGAGCAAGGACATTAACACAAGGTTCAGACATAGGCAGGGCCAAACGCTGAAGAGAGACCCCTCACAACCTACCAGGAGACCTCTAATGTCCAGAAAGCCCCAAACATGTGGGGTCATGAGGTATCAGGAGCCAAAGTCAAGGGGAGAGGGTCTAAAAACAGCTTGAAGCTACGTCAAAGATGCTGGACGGAGGAGCACATCTGACTCCCCTACGGTGCATATCATTCCTGAATACCTCTCTAGCCATTCCACATCAAGAGTGAGGGTTCCTCAGTCCTACATGCACCTTTTGTACAGAGCAGGATTGAAAAGGAGGAAGCACGAGACGGCTAAGGGCCCAGATCCTGGCCCTGTCAGCACCAATTGTCATGGCCCACAAACAAGACATGGGCTATCCTGAACCCTTTCATTTTGGGGACAGAGATGTTGAAGCATCCTAATCTTTTTTTTTAAATTTATTTATTTCTGTATGTGTATCAATGTACAGTCTGCATGCAGGTTTGTGCACCTGTGCCGTGCAATGCCGCAGAGGTCAGAAGAGGGTGTCGGATTCCCCTGGAACTGGAGTTCTCCTGGAATTGGAGTTTCAGATGGTTCTCAGCCGCCATGTGGGTGCTGGGTATCAAACCCGGTCCTCTGTAAGAGCGGTCAGCACTCTTAACCACTAGGCCATCTCTCCAGCCTCGAAGCATCCTAATCTTAACATCCAGACACCCATGTGGATTCCCACCAGGCCACTATTTCTGGGGACCCCTTGGACTTCCTCCCAAGAGGCAGACGGACAGAGGAAGGAAAAGAAAGAAAATAATCTTGCCTCTTCCAAGCCATAGCTGGAGTCCATGGGCTCCCCCAGCCTTGGCCTTGACTTCCTACCCCGTCTCCATTCAGGCAGTCCTTCTATAGCCATGGATTCCCATGGCTCTCAGGAGCTCAAGGAGAGCCACTATAGAGCCATTCAACCAGAGACACTGCAAACTGCCAGAGCTGATAGAGGAGAGTGGCACAGGCTGGAAGAAGCAGAGGCTCCACATCATGACTGTGCTCAGCCAGTCACTGACGACTTCAGCCTGACACATGTCCCATGCTCGTCACCTTCCACCTTGCCATTTCTCCCCTCTGCTCATCCTGCCGTTCTGTACTATGTTTTCTTCCAAATTCTTTGTTCCAATGTTTGTGTGTGTGCAGGTATGTGACTGAGTATGCATCTGGCCTGCCTGGAAACAACCTTTCCAGCAGAGAAGCAACTACAGTGAATGACAGGACAGTGCAAACAGAGCAAGGGCCCAGCAAGGGCTTCCCAGTGCATCACCACAGTGCCACCTGTCCCCTGTCATGACACAGATGCATATTTACTGTTTGACCCTTGTGACGGTTAATCCTGGGTGTCAACTTGACTGGACTAAGGAACAAATAAGAGAAAAGGATCTTCGGTTTGGATCACCTCAACCCGGATGGCCCACCCCAAATGTGGGCATTACCTTCTGCCTACAGGCAGTATAAAAGGCCACGGCAGAGGGAGCTGGTCCCTTTTTTCCTGCAGCTTGCCTCTCTCTCACTGGTGAGTTTGTCTTGCTGCTGTGATCAACCCTTCGGATACCAGCGTGTACTGAGACTGTCAGATCTCCTGGAATCCACCGGGCCTTCAGCACCAGATTCAGACTACTGAGACATCCAGCCTTGCGGACTGAACAGTTCCCTGGACTCTCAGCCTCTCCAGTGCAGTGCAGCACAGCTACTGTTGGACTACTTGAGCTCTGTCACGTGAGCAAATCAATAAATTGTATATAGCTATATATTCGTCCTCTTGCTTCTGTTTCTTTAGAGAACCCTGACTAATACAGATTTTGGTACCAGGAGTGGTTCTAGAAAAACAATTGAAAGGATGAATTTCTTTAGAGGGCTTGGTAGTTTCTGGAGCCAGCTCTCCAATCCAATGAAGCCTAGAGTTACTGAGGCTTTCTTGGTGGCATGAAGAATGATAATCCTTGGTGCAGACTATTTGATGTAATTATGAAGATAGATCCATTTGACTCACCTAACTCGCCTCTTGTGAGAAGCAAGGAATTTAGTGACTCTATATATAAAACATTTGAGAAATTGCGGAAAAATAAGGAAAATAATGATGTTGCCTGGTTGCTCCTAGCATCTCTGGATAAAATGATAGAGGAAAATAAGGAGCTCAGTGATAAAAATGACCAGCTCCGGATTCAAAACAACAGTGTGAATCTTCACCAGGCTTAGCAAAAAGTTTGCTGTGGTGCATTTTTTTGATCATGTATCTGGCTAAGAAGGGGAAAGGTTTACATAAGGATATGCCTATGGTCCAGGTCTGGTGAAGTCGCTTTAATCCCAACACTCAGGCATGTGGATCCCTGTGAGTTCAAAGCCAGCCTGGTCTACAGAGTGAGTTCCAGGCCAGCTGGGACTACAGGGAAGAAGCCAAGTCTTCTAAATATCCACCAGTTATATTTGGGAGATCAGAAATCAGCTGACTGTTTGAACTTCCCCAGGCCTGGCAAGTTGAACCACACAGCAGCTGTGAAGGAGTACAGGCCGTCATCTGTGGATCAGGAAGGAGCCCTACCACATGAGGTGAGGCCCGCAGCAGTCCTCAGCAGGACCATGGACTACCTGATGACCCAGATCATGGACCAAAAGGTAGGCAGACTGAGGGAGTGGTATGACTTCCTGTGGGACCGCACACGAGGCATTCACAAGGACATGGCACTGCAGAGCCTGTGTGATCCCCTCGCAGCATCCCTGATGGAGAAGTGCACCCG
>VZQC01003035.1:880728-1083885 GCA_009823505.1 Rhizomys pruinosus
TATATATATATATATGTGTGTGTGTGTTAAGCAGATACTTGTGTTGTTCCCTTTTGAATGTGCAACTGAGATAAGTGTTAAGTGTTGTCATATTTAGGTTATTAGATACTGAAGGACTAAGTGTTCCTCAAGGACATTACCACCTACTCTAAGACATAATGCTTTGCTATTGCACATGAGACACTTATAACATGTTGGAACAGGTGGAATTATGACCTTGCCATTGTTTGCAATTGACATTTAAGCATAACATAAGGAGAGGCTATTTATTGGGTGTCAAGTTGACAAGGGGTGGACTCGTGACGGTTAATCCTGGGTGTCAACTTGACTGGACTAAGAAACAAATAAGAGATAAAGGATCTTCGGATTGGACCACCTCAACCTGGATGGCCCACCCCAAATGTGGGTGTTACCTTCTGCCTACAGGCAGTATAAAAGGTCAAGGCAGAGGGAGCTGGTCCCTTTTTTCCTGTGGCTTGCCTCTCTCTCACTGGTGAGTTTGTCTTGCTGCTGTGATCAACCCTTCAGATCCCAGCATGTACTGAGACCGGCAGATCTCCTGGAATCCCTCGGGCCTTCAGCACCATATTGGGACTACTGAGACATCCAGCCTTGCGGACTGAGCAGTTCCCTGGATTCTTAGCCTCTCCAGTGTGGCACGGCTACTGTTGGACTACTTGAGCTCTGTCACGTGAGTAAATCGATAAATTGTATATAGCTATATATTCATCCTCTTGCTTCTGTTTCTTTAGAGAACCCTGACTAATACAACCCTCAAGGCCATAAGAGCTACAAAATTCAGGATAGTCCAATTTCATTCGCCAATGTTTCTCTGCCATCTCACATAAGACCTGGTGCACACTGGGATCTATAACCCGCATCTGATGGGGATGAATGGATGATGGATGATGGATGGATGGGTAGATGGATTGACAGCCAGAAAGATAAACCATGAACAGCAATAGTTTTAAATTCAGATATAGGTTTGAAATCCCACCACCAGTCAGCTACATGATCATTGGGTCACTTAACCCCTCTAAATCAGTTTCCTGAATGTTAAACAAGAATGTCATCACCTCATTATGATGAGAATTAGCAGCACACTATTTGATCCATAGTAGCTATTAAATTCCTCTAGTGCTCCAGCATGTTTAGTACAATACTGTGAGACAACAGTGTCTCATACTTACAAGGAGATTACCTAAATGAGTGAACAGGTCAAAAGTGGGATTCCTCAGTTCCCAGACTCAAGGAGCCTTCAGCTCCTTCAATAGCCCCAGTTGAGTGGATTCCCATAGCCCTGTCTGACAGCATGGTGCAGCCCCAGACCTTGAACAGGCTTCCATTCCCTCCACGTAGAGAGCCACTCCTCACCTGGATAGATGTGCAGGTGGTGATGACACTGGTTCCCAGGCTGGTGCTATCACTGAGGTCATCTGGCAATGAAGGAGTCTTCTCCACCCGGGGGACTTGGGTGGCTGGGATTGAGGGTCCCTTGGGGGACACATTCACATCTGTTCCATTGCCAAAGGCCTGAATGGCATTCCCTGGGGAGGAGAGGACAGGTAGATGCAGAGAAATCAGAGCCTACTTCCATCACTTCCATTCCAACCACCCGCCCCAGACCACCACCTTCCCAGACCACCACCACCCCAGAACACCCCCCAGAACACCCAGAAGCCAGAGACAAGGGGGAGAAGATCTGAACTCGAATGTGCTCAAGCTCTTTTCAAACCTACAAAGATCTCCATGAAAGGAAAGGAAAAAAATGGAAAGAAACGTACATGGTGAGGATTGCTGCAGGCAAAAGGAAGAAAAGAACGAAGTGGGAAGCGTGGAAACCTAGAGAGAGGTGGTCATGCCAAGAGACAGAGTGTCTTCCTAGTGGTCAGCACCGCAGATAGCTCTTGAGAAGACGCCAGCCTCAGCTCTCTGGGCGCAGGCTCCCCAGCCCCTTTGCTCCCTCCGGCTCCCACGCCAGCCTCACCTCTCTGGGCACAGGCTCCCCAGCCCCTTTGCTACCTCCGCTCCCACATCAGCCTCAGCCCTCCTCCTCCTCCAGACCACCGACTTTCTCTCCAACCTCAAGGCTACAGCCCACCCCTAAAACTCAATGAGTGTCTACAGAAGTCTCTACCCAACTTATCCCAGATGAACTTCAAAGTCACTACGTGTCATCCTCGCTGTGGACTAGGCATCTCTGCCTACCATCAACAATACTTCTCTCCCCTGTATCATCAGTCTTGTGAGTGTCTTCTCTATCTAACCAAGTTCTTCAAAACAGAAACCTGGGGCCTGGTGGCACACGCCTTTAATCCTAGCACTTGGGAGGCAGAGGCAGGCGGATCTTTATGAGTTCAAGGCCAGCCTGGTCTACAGAGTGAGTTCCAGGACAGCTGGGGCTACAGGGAGACCCTGTCTCGAAAAGACCAAAAAAAAAAAAAAACAGAAACCTGGAGGGCAGTAACGCATAGTGCCTCTGTATACCCACTGGCAATTGAGCTGAGCCCACCTCCTAGCCATCAATTCCACCTCTGGTCACCATCCTCTGGTCACCACCATCCTCCTCTACAGGTGTCTGCTTCCTATGGACTCTCATTGTTAGGTCACCTATCGGAATCACAGCCCTAACCCCAATGTGCTCCATGCCACGGCCAGGTTGGATAAGATCCCCACGCCAACTGCTAGCATCCTTTACCCATCGTGCACCACCACAACTTTCAGGACAAGAAAACCCAAATGCCGCTTTATCTGCAGGAGGAAGATGCTGTCTACCTGTCCAGATAACTGCCATTTTGGTCACCTCCCACAGTTCCCTCAATAATCTACGCTCTTCCAGAGAACCCTGGCACTATGCCAGGGCCGACCATCATATGCTCCCTGTTACTTCTATTTATATTTTTTTTTGCTTTTTTAACGGGGTTTTGTATTTATAGGATTAGGAATTTATTTTTATGTGTATGAATGTATTGTCTGCATGCAGGTCTGCGCACCCGTGTCGTGCGATGCCGCGGAGGTCAGAAGACGGTCTCGGATTCCCCTGGAACTGGAGTTCTCCTGGAACTGGAGTCACAGACGGTTCTCAGCCGCCATGTGGGTGCTGGGGATCGAACCCGGGTCCTCTGCAAGAGCGGTCGTCGCTCTTAACCGCTAGGCCATCCCTCCAGCCCTGCTCCCTGCTTCTTTAACTGACTAGGAACCAACTCTTCTCAAGGAATACAGCCTCTGAGGATCCTTAGCTCCTCCTCCCTGCTGGATGACTTGGGCATCTGTACCCTGGGTTCTGGATATCACACAGAACTGTATCCCAGGACTTCCATCTGTGCTGGGTTCACAGGCGACCCCCTCAGTTGACCTCCCTCCATCTACACATTCTTTCACGACAGGTACTAGAATCTATCTCTGAATCCTCGGTGCCAGACATAAGGAAAGAAAATACATGGAGAAATGGGTAGACAAAAGAAAAGAGGGAAGGAAATAAAGAAAAGATGCTCAGGTGACTAGCTAGAGGTGTCAGGCTGCAAAGACAGACTGAACTTGACTGTGGCCTCTTTTCTCTGCAGCCTCTGGACTGGGAGGGAGTTAGATGAATGGAATGAGTTCAAAAGAAAGTCACCAATTCCAAGAGGAGAGGCTCATTACAGAGAGAGATGACAGGTGCCTGTGATCCCAGGACCCAGTCACCAGAGAAACATGACTGATGTGGTCAGAACAGCAGGCTAAAATCCTGTCTTGACTTTCCACAGGCTCAAGGTCTCTGGTGGTAAACAAAGGCTGGCCCAGTGACAGTTGTGGTATAAATTTCCAAGTGCCCAAAACCCAGGCTCACTGTAGGAAGTCCCATATGGTCTAAAAGCCCCACACTAACGCTGGTCATCCCAACAACAGGAGACGGGAATGGCTCCAAGTCTGCGCTGAAGTAGCAGAAGGTTGTGCAGGGCTGGGGACAGACGGTGACTGAGGACAGGAAAGGTTTCCCAGACTCACGGAGGCACGGGTTCTCTGTGAAGTCCCGCAGGAACTTCTCACAGTCCTCTTCCATGTTCCCACTACCACGACAACTGCACCAGGGAGACACCACGATGCCGGTGGGGTTGGAGTCCACGTAGTTGGGTGTCATATCAAACCCTGCGCAGGGAGAAAGAAAGGGAGAACCAGGAGGCAGCATGGGCCTTCCCTTTGGGGCACCCAGTCCCCAGGCACTGTAGAACAGAGGCTCATGATTGCCCTCCCACCTGCTCTGCAAACATACATAAAGACCAATTTGCAATCCTAACTCTGAGCATTATGACCCCAGTGACCGTGGGGTCACCAAGGCCAGAAGGGCCACAGGGACACAGAACAGCAGTCTCTGTACCACCAGGAAGGAAAGGAAGACCCACAGGGACACAGAACAGCAGTCTCTGTACCACCAGGAAGGAAAGGAAGACCCACAGGGACACAGAACAGCAGTCTCTGTACCACCAGGAAGGAAAGGAAGACCCACAAGCCATGGCCCAGCCTTCAAGTCCTTGCTTTCTTCCTCACCAACATGCAGAACGATTCTTCTAGAATTAGGGGGATAAAAGCTCCCATCCTGGGTTGGATTCTAGCGTCAGCATTGAGCAGCTGGGTGAACCTGGTCAAGGTGCTCAATTTCACTAGACCTTGGTTTCCTTGTCTATAAAATGGAAATCCCAACAACTCCACAGTGAGACTTCCTAAGGGAATCCAATACTACCATCCATATCAACTGCTTGGCACAGTACCTAGAAAACTACAGCTTATTTCTGAAGCCTTAGAGCAAAGAGCAGGGCGCCTCCTCTCTAAGGAGCTGGTGTCCCCCTGCTTTCCCCTAGAAACTCTGTCTCAATTTGCCCCAAGCAAAGTAGTACTTAGTCAGACTCTTGCATGAGTCCTCACCCCAGGGAGGTGGGGAGGCCACGGAAGGCCCAGCCTGTGCAAGGGAGAGCTTACCAATCATGCCAGCGTAGGAGCCCAGACACGCCTGGTAGTTGTCTGCTGGGCAGCTGGTGAGTGTCCGGTAAGAGGCTCGACAGTTGGCGTGGAAGTCTGCCAGCCGGGACCTGGTATTGGGAAAAGACCCAAGGAGGAAACAGTTTAGTCTGGCAGCCTGCTCTCCTGTCTACACTGCCGGAGGCATGGCTGCTCCATGCTGCCACTCCTAGGTCCAGAAGCCAAGAGAGGGAAGAGGGCGTAGAAAGTGAAGGAGGCTACAGAGCCAGGGGCACAGTGCGGTCTAATCCCAGCACTCAAGAGGCTACGGTCGAAGCATTAGAACAAGTACAAGGCCAGCCTACGCTACAGAGTAAACTCTAGGCCAGCCTGGGCTATAGTGTAAGACGCTGGTCTCAAAAAAGCAAAATGAAAGTTCAGTCAAAAATTACCCCCCCCAAAACACTCAAAAAGACACTGATAGCACTCTCTAAATGGCTCTTGCTATTAAAAAAACAAAAACAAAAACAACTCAGAAAGGCTGGGAGCAGGTGTAATTATACTGGGCATCCAGAGCCAGAGCAGGGAGCAGGAGTCCACTTCCCATGGGGGCACAGTCTTAGAAAACGCTGCCCCAATCCTTCAACACATCACTCTTCCAGCCCGGAAGTGGACCCAATGATCCCTCACCCAGCCACCTTCACCTGAAGCTCAAAGAAGTCAGAACCAGAAGAAGGAGAACAAGTCTCTAGGCTGAGACATCACCCCACTACTACCTGGACTCCTCCGCATCATACTAGAGAAAGAGCCACCAGGCTGGCCCTCTCCCACCTCCCCAGCCCCACCAGGCTGGCCCTCTCCCACCTCCCCAGCCCCACCAGGCTGGCCCTCTCCCACCCACCCCCAGCCCCTTGGTGACCTTGCACTCTACCACTCACTGCTGTCAGTACCTGTGACGCTGCTTTGTAACCACCTGCATACAGCATTGTGCCACACTCATCCAGGAGCAGGCCCAGGCCTGTCCTCTGCCTGTGTCCTCAGAGCTGTGGTGCCCAGGCCTGTCCTCTGCCTGTGTCCTCAGAGCTGTGGCGCCCAGGCCTGACACCCATGGTGCTCCCCCATCCTTCTCCCTCTTCCTTTAGTGCCCTGACTACAGAAGTTTCCATCAGCCTGGCCTGGAGAGGATGCTTCTCTCCCTTCATGCCTGAATCAACTGTCACCTCCTGTAGGGGAGTGTCCTTGGCCCTGTGCCCTCATTTATTACCTCTTCTGAGTCTCAGACAGCACAAGACACCATGGTCCCATTGACACCTTCACCTCAGCCTGTGAGAGAATCTATTTATATTTTAAACTGCCTAGCCTCTGGTACTAAGTGACAGCAACCCTAGGAAACCCTACAGCATTTTCAAACATTTCACTGTGTGCCTTGGCCAAATCTCCTTCCAGAGGGAAACAAGGGCAATCAGAAAAGATAAATCCAGAATGGAGATCCTGTAGGATTGACAGAATCCTACACTATGAGCGCAGTTACTAGTTACCATCTTCTTGACAACAAAGAGTTGTCTAAACACTGCCTCTTAGCTGAAGTGCACATGCCCATTCCAATGCTATGTGAGTGCACACAGGGCCTGTCTCCTTTCTCCTGCATCGCCAAAGACACCAAATCCTTCCCCACAGAGGTCATTTTATATATATAATCTGCACCAAGCAATGTGGCAGCACCGAGACCTGCCAACATCATCTGATTTGGTCTATCCAACTAGAGCATTCATCATTCGTCCCCAGCATGGCAGCTCATTGTTTTCTTCATCTAGATCATCCTTGGCCCCAGCAATAGGGGGTGGGGTGGTAATCTCCATCATCAAGTCCCTGCCACATGACCAACAGATTAAAGATAGAAATGGCAAATATGTTAATATAGCACAAGAGGATCCCCGGTAGCAAGGTTGGGCATCGTTCTCCCACCCCCAGCAGGTCATGGGAGAAATGTCACAGTCAGCTCACTTCCTTAGAGACAACATGATCGGGGGATCTTCCCAGCTAGACCTGCAGATGCAGGACGCTTCCTAAACAGAGTTCCAATCAACCCCGGGCACCCTTGCTTCTCTCTAACAAGTTTAACTCCAAGGTCAATGGACAATGAGAGCCCTGAAGACGTTGGCATGGAGCCTCTCAAAATGTCTCCAACTCCACAAGTTAAAGGAAGGGAAGCCTAGATGGGAGAGCCTGGGAGAGGCCCTTCTGGGAACCTAAGGTATTTCCCCGGCTAGGCCATAGAGCAGCCAGACACAGGCAGGAGAGGTCAGAGGAAGGAAGCAAGCCAGGGAACAGAAGGTGAAAGAGTGTAGACTCCTGAGGGTCATGGCTAGATGGGCCATTCCAGCTTCTGGACAGCCATCTGCCCCATGGCTGTGCTCAGTCCCTGCTCCATTATGTGACCCAGAACTCACTGGACACATCTCTGGTACTCAGTGTCCCTTGCTGATAGAAAGTGATGCCTGCCTGTCTCCCAGAACTTCAACAAAGAGACACCAGGACAAGAGGACTTGGACAGCAGCCACCAAGGTAGAAATGAGCCATCATCTTCGTCTTCTTCTCTATGAAGATTCCTGGTCCCAGCGCTGTACCTACGACTGACAAATGCAAATGGAAGCAGCTTTTCCTGGCCTATGGAGAAGGAAAACACATCAGTTTACCCTGAGTCAAGGCGGATCCACACAGGGCATTGCACGGGGCACCTTGATCATGGCCCCAAGGTAAGAGGTGGAGGGAGGGGCGCAGGATGCGACACATCCCTCTCCCTCAGTGTCTCTAGCCTGCTCCCTTCACAGAAGTCTGGTGGTTGGTGCTGGGGCCTCAGAAATAAAACTGCTCAAAGCAAGGGGATTGGACCAGCAGTTAGTGAGGGAAGGCGAAGAGAAGGGAAGCAGCTAAGCTTTCCATTTACCACTCTCAGTATCAAGGTGGCCTTGGCAAGCAAAAGGGACAAATGGGACCATTTAGAAGGCTGCCATGTCCAAGTCTCCAGGAGGCTTCTGATTGCACGAGTATCTCTGTCTGCCTCTCAATCCATGATAAATCCACGGTAGTGGGCTCTGTCTGCCAGCATAAAACAGCAAGTGGTGTCAATTTCCTCCAAGCCCTTGACACACTCTAACTCCAACCACAAGGAAACCCAGATGCACGAGTGCTCCAGCCCAGCCCTGGTAGGCAAATGTCACCCTTTCATAATACATGGCACACCAGCTGGTGATGTCTGCCTCATCTAGGCCTAATGTCACTCCTCCTCACACCCTGGGATGTCACCTGTCTCTTAAACTCTGTTCCTGCTGCCAAGAGCAAACCTTTGCTGGATCAGCTTCATTGTCTCATGGATTTCTGTCTTTAAGAGGCCCCAGAAAATAACACGAAGAAAGCCTGAGACAGAGAGACAGACAGACAAATAGAGAAAAGAAGAGAGAGCCAGGAAGAGAAGCAAAATGCACACAAGCCAAGTTCTGCTTCAACTGAGATGGAGAGAAGACTGCCAACTCAGCTCAGGGGAGCAGGTGGGCCGCCCAAAAGTCACAAAGCCTCTTCATCAACAGCTGTGGTCTATTCAGTCACGGGGAAGCGGCAGGAAGGACACACTTGACCCTAATTTGATGAAAAGGTTGCCATATTAAATGCAATATGTCCAGCTCACTTGAATTTCAGATAAGTGATTTTTTTTTTTTTAGTCTATGCCCAGACTTACTTAAACTAAAAAAAGTTTTCTGAATCTGGAATTCAAATTTGACTGGGCATTCTATATTTTTATTGTTAGCACAGGTTCCCCCAGCAAAGGAGAGAGAACAGAGCTGTGTATGCAGAATCCAACCCACACAGCAGCAGTCACCCAGACTTCAGGGAGGAGGGACTTCTCGAAGTGATTCTCAAGGTGCGATCCACAGACCCATAAAATTGTCAATGGCTAAGAACTTCTGAGATATGTAAACATGCTAGGCTCCACCCCAAATGCAGCATGCCTGACACTCCAGCAGCATCCAGGCCAGCAATCTCTCTACCAGGCCTCCAGACGATGCGGACTCTGGCAGGCCCTAGTCTGAGGGGTGGCAATCTGCACATTACAGAGCTGGGCTTGTGCGTACCTTTCAAGTCCCACCTTCTGGCCTTAGCTTTAAATACTCAGACTTTATGCTCCAGCCAGGAAAGAAAGGAAACCTTCAAGCCACAGCCCTAGGTAACATGCTACACACACACACACACACACACACACACTCATTCACTCCTGTCCCTAAAGACACACATTTGCACCTGATAGAACCTCCTTCTAAGTGCTATGTGTGATCTTAACCAAAAGAAAGTGTACAGACATGTTTATCAGTGACACCCCTTACTCTCCTGGGGTACACTTCTACCATTTCTATGTATTTTATAAGCCAATCAATTGCCTTTTTCTTTTTTTTCTTTTTTTTTTTTTGACACAGGGTCTCCCTGTAGCTCCAGGTTGGCCTTGTACTCTGCCCCCCAAGTGCTGGGATTAAAGGCATGTGCCACCATGCCCAGCGCTTTTATTTTTCTTAACCTACTAGGGTCTCTGTTAGTTAAAATTAAAAAATTATTGACTACTACTTAGCTTCACTCTGATATTATAATGCTTTCTTTAGCCAAGCTTGAAGCGGAAAAAAAAGCACACTATGAAAAGGTCACACGGAAGACTGTAGAAATGACTCATCAGTAAAGTGCTTGCCTATCAAACATGAGGACCAGCACTCCATTCCCAGTACCCACATAAAAAGCCAGGTATGGTGGCGTGTGCTTCTAATCCCAGAGCTAAGGAGACAGAGACAGGAGGATCTCTGGAGCTCACAGGACAGCGAAGCCCACTCAGTGAGCTCCAGGCCATGAGGCATCCTATCTGTCTCAAAGGAGGCAGACAATGTTCCGGAGGATGGTACCTAATCACATGCACACATGTAGATAGATATATACACACAAACGGGCGGGGGGGGGGAGGGAGGGAGGGAGGGAGGGAGAGAGAGAGAGAGAAAGAGAGAGAGAGAGAGAGAGAGAGAGAGAGAGAGAGAGAGAGAGAGAGAGAGAGAACAAAAGGAAACCCACTCCAGCCTAACCACAGAGAGTCCAACCTGGTACAGAGCTGGACAGGCAGCGCCTCCACCCTAACCATCTGCAAACCCTCCCCCACCACCAAAGCACCTTCTAGCCAAATCACCACACGCAGCGGAGCCAGGAGATGATGGGGAAAAGCAGCCCCAATGTCACGCAGCGGAGCCAGGAGATGATGGGGAAAAGCAGCCCCAATGTCAGCTGCCTGAGACACCTCCCTAGCCCAGGAGCCTGCTCCAGAAGAACCATCTCATGAACTCATGAATTCCAGCTGGCACAAACCCAAACAAGCAGCCCCCCACCTCATCTCTCTGTATCCTCTCTCCCATGCTGGGAGTCCCCATCACTACCACACACACACACACACACACACACACACACACACACACACACACATACACAGACTTAGACAGGAAATCCCCCTGCCCCAACTACTTATCTCTCCCTCTCCCTAGAACTCTCTCCAGCCAACCACAAGCAACCCAGCCCAGCACAGACTAGCAAAGCTGTCTGTCCCCTCACCCTGACTCAACTCTGCTCCTTCTGATCTCCTCCAAGCAGCCAAATCTATTGGCCACCTCCAGGCTCTAGCTTGGTATAAAGAAAACACATAGCTCCAAGCCTTTTCTAAAATACTACACAGTAGTTAGAAGTATCAGGATGGTGTAACTTAACCTTTCTGGATGCTTAACAACCATTCCTAATGTCCATACCAATTTGGCCTAGAGTCTTAAGGGATAACTTTGTTTCTTGCCCTCAGAGGTCAACTAAGTCCCAGGCTACTATGCATGGGGGCATCTCTTGAAATGTCCTGCAAAGAGAGTCACCAGTCTTTCTTCCTGTGCAGGGAGGTCTTGGAGATCCACTAATGGGACTTCAGCCACTGTCCAGTCTATAAAGAGGAAAGTCTGCTCATGCTTCAATCGGGTTCGATCCCAAGCACCCACATGGCAGCTGAGAACCATCTGTAACTCCAATTCTAGGAGAACTCCAGTTCCAGTGGAAATCCAAGACCCTCTTCTGACCTCCGCGGCATTGCACGACACGGGTGCACAAACCTACATGCAGACAGTACATTCATACACATACAAAAATAAATAAAATTTTTTTTAAAAAAAGAAGCCTGGTCTAGCAAGACCTTTGTCCTCGAGTGGATGGAACTGGTAAATGAAAAGCCAAAAGGAGCCAGGGGCTCCCTCTCCCCCCCAAAACCTGAGGACCAGATCCTCACCTGACCTTGAGAAAACAAAAACCTTGGTTAATCTAGGCTGTGTGGACTTAAACATCCAAAAGGAAAGTCTAACCAGAAATAAATACAAGAAGCCTACAGAATCAGAGCCAGACACAACCAGAGGATAGTATTTCCCCAGGACATATTATAATTAAAATACTAAAAACATAGAATAAAGCTGTAAGAGGGAAGGACCAAGTCACATTTAAAGACAGCTGATTACTCAAAGAAACGTTTAAAGCCACAATAGCTTAGGAAGATGTAACCTAAGATCTTAAACTATCAAGACATCCAACCCCACAAAGCCATATTTTATAAGTAAAGGATGGACAAGTGTCATGCAAACTGAAACCACACCAAACAGGGAATGGGTGAGAAGCCCCAACCTTAGCTGAGGAGCAATTGGCAGCTGATCACTGCTGGGTGAGGGAGAGTTGGTCTCTTTTAAAGAAAGTGATACTAGATAGGCTCACCAGACTCCAGGGGATGAACTCACACTAAGGGACATCTGGGGACGCGAACTTGACTTGATAGGCCTTAACATATTTGATGAGATGCATGAAAACCAGAGGGAGGTTACGGGGGTGCAGATGGGGAGTGGGTCAAAATATGAGAAGATGCATTGTGTGAAATGCAGGAAAATTCAATAAATAGATGTATATTGGAAAATAACTTTCTTTAATAAAAACAAACTAAAGGAATTTATTACCATTAAACCAGCTCTACAGAAGATAGTAGAAAGAATGTTTTGGAGGTAAAGGCTTCTAGCCTGTAAACTGGGATACCTGCAAGAAGAGAGGCAGTAAGGCCCTGCTGTCAAAGACCTGATATAAGCATGGGAAAGATGTATTGAGACCACACTTGCAAGTGTTCAGTCGATCTCTGGAATACCAGAGAGTGTTACCAAAGGCCACTAAACCAATAAAGCAAATATTGGTCTCCTTGTGTCAAACAAGACTCCCCATCAGCACCAGCTACACCTCACCTGCTTGGAAATACTGTGCAGTAGTCACAGCCATATGTCTGTATATCCCAAATCTAATTGGCTGGTAGCTCTCTCCTTGGAGGAATAACCCATGGCTGATGCCACAAGCTTACATCCTCTAGTGATTAGGAGATGTTAAGCCGGGCGTGGTGGCGCACGCCTTTAATCCTAGCACTTCAGAGGCAGAGGCAGGCAGATCTTTGTGAGTTCAAGGCCAGCCTGGTCTACAGAGTGAGTTCCAGGACAATGGGACTACAGGGACACCCTGTCTCGAAAAGAAAAAAAAAAAAAAAGGAGATGTTATAAGCCACAGTAAGACCCTGTCATCTTTTACAGAAAAAAAAAAACGTAATTCATAGATTAACCATTTTCCATCCAAACATCTGTGTCTATACCAAATAACTATCCTATAACAATTAGTATTGGTTTAGATACCTATATATCTAATTGCTTGTGCTTCATTTAGTAGGATTGTCAAAGATATTCCTGGACCACTTCAGCTTCATGAAAGCGAAACAGCCAGAAACTGACCCAGAGTCCCCAAACGACAGCTCAGAGAAAGTAGACTGTTTTGCTTTACTCTCCACCTGTGCCCCCTTTCTACGCCTAGGGAAACAATCTGCCAGTAAGAGGGGGCATGGTAGCAATGTAAGGACTGCAATGGGGTGAAGCGAAGTAAACTATAGCAATATTACTGGACACTTATTTGATCAACTTAATTGGGCATTACAAGCCCCCCCCTGCTGGGATGGTGGGACCATGGGCTGTGTGGTTTGGAGCCAATGCTTGGGGGGGGGGTGGGGTGGGGGGTGTGTTGGGGGGGTGGGTGTGCGGTGGGGGGTGTGGGGTGCTGGTGTGCAAATTGTTGTTACATGAAGGATGCTTGTTACTGCATAAATTTATTACTTATTGCTTAAAACTTGAATAAAAGTATAAAATTTTTAAAAAAAGAAAAAATATGCTTTTGGACTTGAAGAGAAAGATAAACATAACAAAAGACCGACAACAGGGGAAAATAACCAATGTCAGGCAGTTTATACAAGAGATGCGCTAAGAAAATATCTTAAAATCAACCAAAATTAAGGTATTAATATATAGTACAAGCTGGGCGCTGGTGGCGCATGCCTTTATTCCTAGCACTTGGGAGCCAGAGGCAGGCCGGATCTTGTTTATTCAAAGCCAGCCGGTTCTACAGAGTGAGTTCTCAGGTCAGCTGGGGCTACAGGGAGACCCTGTTCCGAAAAGACCAAAAAAAAATAAAAAATAAAAACAAATATTAATTATATTATATATATATATATTATAATATATATCTAATATATATATATATAATATATTTACACACCCTGAGTATTAATAATCCCAACTCCCACAATAAAAAGATACAGACTAGCAAACTGAATAGGAAAATAGGACCTATCCTTGGCTGTCTCCAAGAAACATACCTCACCAGAAAGGACTAGCACTGTTTTGTAGTACAAGAGTGAAAAAAGGTACTCCAAGAAAAGAGAACTAGGAAACAAGTGGACATAGCTATTCTAAGACTTCAAACCAAAAGTAGTCAGAAGAGACAAAGGAAGCCATTTCTTTCTCATTATTGCACAAATCTATCAAGAAGATATCACAATTCTAAACATATGCAATAAACATGGGTGCACCTAATTTCATAAAATAAGCACTAGTCAATATAAAGCAACAGATTAACTCAAACAGTAGTAGTAGTGGGGAGACCTGAATACTCCCTGCAACAGATTAACTCAAACAGTAGTAGTAGTGGGGAGACCTGAATACTCCCTGATCCAGAAAAAAATTAAGCAGGAAAACATTAGGGTCAAGTGACATCATAAAGCCAAATTGATATAACAGAAATCTATAGACCATTCCACCCAAACAGTACCGAATACATATTCTTCTCAGCAGAACCTAGAATGTTCTTCAAAACAGACCATTTTAGAACACAAGGAATACTTAACAAATACAAGAAAGTTGAAAAAACATCCTGTGTTCTATCTGACCACAATGGAATAAATCTAATTTATCAACAGCAAGAGAAACTGCACAAAATACACAAGCACATGGAGTCTAACAAAGCACACTATCAAATGAGTCACGGAATAAATAAAAAAATTTTAAATTCCTAGAATTGAATGAAAATGAAAATATAACATTGGACTCTATGAGACATAATGAAGGCAGTTCTGGGGCTGGAGAGATAGCCTAGCGGTTAAGAGCGCCGACTACTCTTGCAGAGAACCTGGGTTCGATCCCCAGCACCCACATGGCAGCTGAGAACCATCTGTAACTCCAATTCCAGAACTCCAGTTCCAGGGGAATCCGACATCCTCTTCTGACCTCCATGGCATTGCCTGACACAGGTGCACAAACCTACATGCAGACAGTACATTCATATACAGAGAAAATAAATAAATTTTAAAAATGAAGGCAGTTCTATCAGGAAAGTTAGTAGCACTGAGTGTGTACATCAAGAAGTCTGAGAAAATTCAAAATAATAACTTAATTATGCACATTAAGGCCTTGGGAAAAACAAGACTAAGCCAAATTTAAAAGTAGTAGACAGGAAGAAAAATTAATATCAAACCAAAAATTATTGAAATATAAACAAAAGCATGAAGAATCAATGAAACAAAGAGTTTATTCTCTGAAAAAAACAAATAAGATTGACAAACCCTTAGCCAAATTAACCAAAAGAAAAAGAAAAAAGTACCTGAATAAAATTAGAGACGAAAAGGAGAGATAAAAATAGACACCAATGAAACTCAAAAAAATCATAATAATATACCTTTAAAAAACCTATGTTCCATGAAATTGGATAACCTAAGAGAAGTGGGTGAATTTCTGAATGCCTATGACCTGCCAAAATTAAGCCAAGATGAAATAATTTATACAGACCTATAACCAACAATGAGAATGAAGCAGTAATAAGTTTCCCAACCAAAAATTATAGGACCAGGTAAATTCATTACAAAATTCTATCGGACCTTTGACGAAGAATTAACTCCAATATTGTCCAAATTATTCCATAAAATAGAAAATAGGAGTGCTTCCAAACTCTTTTTAGGATACCAAATTGTCTAATACCAAAACTAGACAAAAACACACAAAAAGAAAATTATACGAAAAATACCCGATACCAAAAAAAAAAAAAAAAATACAAGGGGGGCTATTTTACTGATACAATGTGTTTAAAGAATTAGCCATTGAGCCAGGCATGGTGGCACATGACTTTAATCCCAACCTACACTCGGGAGGCAGAAACAGGCAGAAGACCTCTGTGACTCCAAGGCCAGCCTTGTCTACATAGCAAGCTCCAGGTCACCTGGGACAAATAAAGGGAGACCCTGTCTCAAAAAGCCCCTCCCAAAAAAGTATCCATAGTCTTTACTGGTCTCAATATTATTCAAAAGGACAGAGTCCAAAGTCTCTTCTGAGACACAAGGCAATCTGTGACATCAAAAGATAAATTACATACTTCTAGCATACAATAGACCCAAGTACACATTCCCATTCCAAAGGAGAAAATGGGGACATAGTGGGGAAATACTGGACCAAAACGAGACCAAAGCCCAGTAGGGCAAACACTAACCCCAGTAGCTCCAAGTCTGACTTCTGGGACTTTACTTCCATAGAGCTAAGATAGCTTAGCCCCTCCAGCTTGCAACATTCATCTCTCTCTTAGGCTAGTACCACTCCCTCTATGCAGCTCTCCTTGGCAAATGTCTTACAGCTCTAGCATCCCCAGGATCCTGGGGTCTCGACTACCAACCAGGCTTCACCTTCACAGCTTCACACAAAGGTCTGTCAGGGCATCTTGGCTTGTCAGGGCCTTCTTTATGCAGGGATACTACTGCAGCACACTGCCTGCCCTTGATGTCTCTGTGAAACAGTGAAGGAAGAACCCATGATCCCTTTACTCTCTTGAATCTTTCATGCTTCTAAAGCTAGCACCATGTGAACAAAACTGCCAAGTTCGACTGCCAGCCTCAATGGACTCTGGCCTGTTAACTTTTCTATGCTGTTTTTCTAGGAGCAAATAACCCCTCTGGTATTTTCCTTTCACAAACTGGAGGCTTAGCTGGTGTAGTCTTGCCTTGTAGATACTCTTCCATTGTTTAAGTACAAATCTCTAAGCCTCTCCTTAATGGCTATAATCTCATCAAAGAGAGCCTCTCCTTCAGCACATGCCTTGGCTCCATCATTAGTCTTCTTAGTGCTCATTTTCAATCCAAACTGCATATTTGCACTTCTTTCTACCCCATTTGCTTTTTCACTGTAGAAATGCATAAAATTCACCATTAATAGCCATCCCACAATTTCTACATTAGGCTATCTTGAAATTTCTTCCACCAAAGAAATTAGTCCATTACTTTTCATCTTAGTCTTAGTCAAGCTTAGAGTGTTGCCAAACAGCAGCCAGACTCTACCAAAATATCCCAGTTGCTGCTTAAGTCCCTCTACCTTGCTCTCAGCAGTACTTTCTTCCAGGCTCCTACTAGAATGCCCTACTAAGCTCTGCTTACAGTCTTCAACTGCTTTTCTAACCCAAATTTCCAAAGTTTTCAACATTCCTTCAAAAATCCACATGGCACAGTCTTCACACCAACACCCCACTCTCCTGGAACCAACTTGTGTATTAGTTACTTCACTGTTGCTGTGATAAAGGCAATTTATAGAAGGAAGGGTTTATTTGGCTTACATTTTAGAGGGTTAGAGTCCATAATGATAGGGCAGGCATGGGGGCAGAGGTGGCCCGAGCAGAAGCCCAAGCACGTACATTTTCAGGCAGGCCCAGAAAGCAGAGAGGGAGACTGGAAATCCATCAAGGCTTATGAACCCCCAGTGACTTGCTTCCTCCAGCAACAGGACACACTTCCTAAAGATTCCATGACCCTCCCTAAATAATGCCACAAACTGTGGACCAACTGTCCAAACAATTGGAGCCTATGGGGGACATTCAGATTCAAACCACTACATTCCAAGTAAGATCAGGACAATGATATCCACTTTCTCCACTTCTAGTCAATAAAGTGCTTAAATGCCAGGTATGGTGGCACACACCTTTAATCCCAGCACTCAGAAGGCAGAGGTAGGCAGATCTCTATGACACTGAAGTCCACCTGGTCTATATAGTAAGTTCCAGGCAGGCTGGGGCTACAGGAGACTGTCAAAAATATAAGTAATCAAAAACTAAATAATAACAAAAGGTTAGGGTTAGGGTTAGGGTTTGCTAAAGCAATAACCCAAGAGAAGGAAACAAAAGGGATACAAACAGGAAAATAAGTCAAAGTATCCCTTTCTGCAGATGGCGGGATCCTGCACATAAGAGTCCCTAAGATCCTATCAAAAACTCTTACGGTTGATAAACACTTTCAACAAAGTGGCAGGATACAAAATTAGTAAAATTCAGTAGCCTAACAGTACACCAATAACAAACATACTGAAAAAGAAATCATGAAACAACCCCATCCACAGTTGCCACAAAAACAAATACTATGTAATAATAAACCTAACCAAGGAAATGAAAGATTAAACACTTTAAAACACTGAAGGAAGAAATTGATGAAAAGACCTCTCAGGTTCATGGTTCAGAAGAATCAATATTGTGTCAATGGCCATCCTACCAAAAGCAATCCAGAGATTTAGTGCAATTTCGATCAAGATTCTAGAGATGCTCTTCATACTAAATTTTTTAAAAAATCTTAAAATTTATATGTAAGTACAGAAAGTCAAGGATAGCCAAAGCAATCCTAAATAAAAAGAATACTGAGGGAGGTATCATTATACCTGATTTCAAGTTATACTAGAGCCATAGCAATAAATATGGCACAGTACAAACATAAGGACAGATACATAGATCAATGGAATAGAATAGAGTACCCAGACATAAGCCCACACAACTATAGCTCTGATTTTTTTTTTCACTAAGAAGCCAAAAATATACACTGAAAAAAATATACCATCTTCAACAAATGATGCCAGGAAACCTGAATATTAACATGTAGGAAAATGAAACCAGATCCCTAGATCTGCAGAGAACTCAACTCCAAATCAATCAAGACTACAAAAAGTGCTAGAGGAAAAGGAGGGAACGTACTTCATTTCTTTTATTTTTTTTTAATTTTATTTATTTATTTTCTATGTGTATGAATGTACTGTCTGCATGTAGGTTTGTGCACCCGTGTCGTGCAATGCCATGGAGGTCAGAAGAGGGTGTCAGATTCCCCTGGAACTGGAGTTCTCCTGGAATTGGAGTTACAGACGGTTCTCAGCTGCCATTTGGGTGGTGGGGATCGAACCCGGATCCTCTGCAAGAGCAGTCGGCGCTCTTAACCGCTAGGCTATCTCTCCAGCCCCAGGAACGTACTTCAACATGCAGGCAGAGGTAAGGATTTTCAGACTAGGACACTAGTATCCTATATCCTATAAGAAATAACACTAGCAATTGACAAATGGGATCTCATGAAGCAAAAAAGCTTCTGTATAATAAAAGGAACTATTAATCAAATGAAGAGGCAGCCCATAGAATAGGAAAATGCATTTTCCAGCTATTCACCTGATGGAGGATCAGTACCTAGAATATACAAAGAACTCAAGAAAACAAACAACACAATTAAAAAAAAAAAAGCTGTGAAACTAAACAGAGTTCTCAAGAGAAGAAATATAAATCAATATGAAACATTTTTTAAAAGTGCTCAATATCCTTAACATCCTTAGCCCTCAGGGAAAGGAAGATTAAAACTACTTCAAGATTCCATCTCACCCCAATCAGAATAGCCACCATAAGGAATACAAATCACAACAAATGGTGGCCTGGATGTGGAGAAAGGAGAGCACTTAAACACTGCAGGTGAGAATAAACTAGTAACCACTTGAAAATCAGTCTGGAGATTCTTCCTAAAACTGGAAATAGAATTACCATATGACCCAGCCACACCACTCCTGGGCTTATACCCAAAGGAATTCATATCCTACTGCAGAGACACTTGCATGTCCATATTCATTGCAGCTCTTTTTACAGTAGCAAGGAAATAGAATCAGCTGAGATCTCCATTGACTGATGATGAAAATGCAGTACATACATGCAATGGAATATTCAGCTAAAAAGAAATATGACATCCTAAAATTTTCAGGTAACTAGATGAAACTGGAAAATTATACTGAGTGAAGAAACCCAGGCCCAGAAAGACAAATGTCACAGTCTCTCTCACATGCAGATCTTAGCATTGACACCTTAGCTTTCGGTGTTTGAGTTGAAGTACCTCTGGAAGCCAAGAAACTAAAAGGGGAGATTAGGGAGGAGGGACAGTAGCACATAGGTAAAATGAAGCTGGGGAGGAGGAATAACAGAGGAAGAAAGATTCAGAGAAAAGTGTGGTAATGGTAGAGATGAGGGGATTGGGGTCCTTCATCAAAATACAGGGGGTGCACAAAATCTACATGGAAACTTGCTATATGGCAACCAAATTTAAAGAACATAGAAAAGTTTGAGGACAGATTCTATGAAAGAGAATCTAGACAATGCTGGTCCAAGAAGACCATTAAACAAAAATCCTAGTGCCAAGTATGAGAGACCTCCATAAGAGTTACTGGTCAAGGAGACCCCAAAGGCATCTAAAACAACACAGGCTCTTGTAATTCTGCTTGGTTGCCCATCAGAACTAGTTGATGAGACCCTATTACTGAAGATACCAGACAGTGTCCTTCAGTCTACAGGGGGAGTGAAGGCATTAATGGTCTTACACAGCTGGGAAGATGAACTGCTATACCAACCTACCAGACAAGGTGTACCTACTGGAGCAACAGTGGCATAACTGTTATGAGGGTAACCAAAGACCTCCCTGATTGGATTTAAAGCTTGCTTACAAGACAGAATCTATGATAGTGCTATAAATCTGGTCAAAAACCTGTGAATGAATAGGTCTTAGCACCTGTGGAGGAACCCCTATTGCTGCTTAGCTAAATTGATGTAGCATCAAATCATCTTATAAATATCTATGTTTTAAACCCATAGCCAAAGGATACTCTCAGCCCTTCTCAGAGAAGCCTCTCTTTGCAGTGAATAGAAGTGAATGAAGGGCATCACTCATAAGATGTGAGCTCCAGGCCAGCTAGGACTAAAAGGAGATCCTGTCTCAAAAATACTAAAAAAAAAAAAAAAAAAAAAAGGACATTTGAGAGCTCAGCCCCAAACAAGACATTAATACTATCCTGCTTAGCCTAAGGAAGACGTCTCAATTGAGGGATTTCCCAGACCAGAGTGGCCTATGGCCACAATTGTGAAGAACTGACTACTGATTGATGTAGNAAAAGAAAAAGAAAAAAGTACCTGAATAAAATTAGAGACGAAAAGGGAGCTAACATAGACCCTGAAACTCAAAAAAATCCTAATATTACTTTAAAAAACCTATGTTCATGAACTGGATAACCCTAAGAGAAGTGGGTGAATTTCTGAATGCCTATGACCTGCCAAAATTAAGATGAAATAAGTTTATACAGACCTATAACCAACAATGAGAATGAAGCAGTAATAAGTTTCCCAACCAAAAATTATAGGACCAGGTAAATTCATTACAAAATTCTATCGGACCTTCGACGACGAATTAAAACTCCAATATTGTCCAAATATTCCAAATATAAAATAGGATGCTTCCAAATCTTTTCTGCTCCCATTGTCTAATCCCCCACGCAAAACAAAAAGAAAATTATACGAAAAATACCCGATACCAAAAAAAAAAAAAAAAAATACAAGGGGGGCTATTTTACTGATACATGTGTTAGAATTATCCATTGCGCCGCCTGGTGGACATGACTTTAATCCAACCTACACTCGTGAGGCAACAGGCAGAAGACCTCTGTGACTCCAAGGCCAGCCTTGTCTACATACGCAAGCTCCCGGTCACTGGACAAATAAAGGAGACTTGCTCAAAAGCCCCTCCCAAAAACGATCCCTAGTCTTTCCTGGTCTCATTATATCAAAAGGGACGAGCCAACGTCTCTTCTGAGGCCACAGGCACATCTGTGACATCAAAAGATAAATTAAATTACTTCTCGCTACAATAGACCAAGACACCTTCCCACTCCAAAAGAGAAATGGGACATAGTGGGAACATACTGGACCACACGAGACAAACCCAGTAGGGCAAACACTACCCCAAGTAGTCAAGTGACTCTGGGACTCCTTCCATAGAGCTAGATCGCTTAGCCCCCTCCAGCTTTGGCAACCTCATCTCTCTCTTAGGCTATTACCACTCCTCTTGCGCTTCCTTGCAAATTCTACAGCTCTCGCATCCCAGGATACTGGGGGGATTCCGCTTGTGGACGTACCACCCATTGCTTCACTTTTCACAGCTTTCCCACCCACAAAGCGCTGTTTCTCGGGCTCTTCCCGCTTCACCCCCCCACTTCTCTTATCCTCTTCTCTCCTTCTCCTGTTTCGTCCTTCACGACGCTTC
This sequence comes from Rhizomys pruinosus, assembly GCA_009823505.1. NCBI lineage: Eukaryota > Metazoa > Chordata > Mammalia > Rodentia > Spalacidae > Rhizomys > Rhizomys pruinosus. The sequence continues at coordinate 902,459 of VZQC01003035.1, forward strand.
GTGGCTTTCGTTCTCACGGGTTCTCTCCTTTTCCTTTATGACAGGGATACTACTGCAGCACCCTGCTGGCCCTTGAGTTCTCTGTTGAAACCCGTGGCAAGGAAAGAAGAAAAACCTCATGCTCCCTTCATCTCTTGAATACGTTCAGCTTCTAAAGCTAGCATCCATGTGAACCCAAAACTGCCAAGGTTCGACTGCCAGCCTCATGGACTCTGGCTGTTTAATTTTCTATGCTGTTTTTTTCTAGGAGCAGAAAACCCCCCTGGCATTTTCCTTTCACAAACTGGAGGTTCGCTGGGGGAGTCTAGCCTTTGTAGATACTTTTCCATTGTTTCACGTACAAAGCGCTAAGGCCTTGCCTGAATGGCTAGGAATCTCATACACAGAGAGACTCTCCTCTCAGCACATGCCTTGGATCATCATTAGTTTTCTTAGTGCTCATTCCATCCCAAAAACTGCATATTTGCACTTCTTTCTACCCCATCTGCTCCTCTTCACTGTAGAATGCATAAAATCACCATTAATAACCTTCCCACCAATTCAACATTAAGGTATCTTGAAATTTCTTCCACCAATGAAATTAGTCCATTACTTTTCATCTTAGTCTTAGTCAAGCTTAGAGTGTTGCCAAACAGCAGCCAGATCTACAAATTTCTCAGTTGCTGCTTAAGTCCCTCTACCTTGCTCTCAGCAGTACTTTCTTCCAGACTTCTACTAGAATGCCCTACTAAGCTCCGCTTACAGTCTTCAACTGCTTTTCTAACCCAAACTTCCAAAGTCTTCACACAATCCACATGGCCAAAGTCTTCACACCAACACCCCTCTCCTGTGAATCAACTTGTGTATTAGTTACTTCACTGTTGCTGTGATAAAATACCTGACAAGCACAACATAATGAAGGAAGGGTTTATTTGGCTTACAACTCTAGAGGGATGAGAGTCCATCATGACTGGAGGGCATGGCAGGAGTCAGCTGGAGCAAAGGCTGAGCGCTCCTGTATTCAAGCATGCACAAGAAACAGAAAACAAGACTGCAAATGGGGCAAGACGGAGTGCTCTCCAAGCCTTCCTCAGTGATGTGCTTCTTCCAGAAATGCCACATTTCCTAAGTTGTTTGAGCCTATGGGGGACATTCAGATTCAAACCACTGCATTCCAAGTAAGATCAGGACAATGATATCCACTTTCTCCACTTCTAGTCAATAAAGTGGCTTCATGCCAGGTATGGTGGCACACACCTTTACTCCAGCACTCAGAAGGCAGAAGAGGTAGGACAGGATCCTCTATGACACTGAAAAGCCACCTGGTTCTATATAGTAGTTCCAGGCTAGGCTGGGGCTACAGGGAGAAAAAAAAAAAAAAAAAAAAAAAAAAAACTATAATAATTAACAAAAGGTTAGGGTTAGGGTTAGGGTTTGCTAAAGCCAATAAACCCAAGAGATAGGAAACAAAAGGGATACAAACAGGAAAATAAGTCAAAGTATCCCTTTCTGCAGATGGCGGGATCCTGCACATAAGAGTCCCTAAGATCCTATCAAAAACTCTTACGGTTGATAAACACTTTCAACAAAGTGGCAGGTTTACAAAATTAGTAAAATCACGTTAGCTAACAGTAACCAATAACCATACATACTGAAAAAGAAATCATGAAACAACCCCATCCACAGTTGCCACAAAAACAAATACTATGTAATAATAAACCTAACCAAGGAAATGAAAGATTAAACACTTTAAAACACTGACGGAAAAATTGATGAAAAGACCTCTCAGGTTCATGGTTCAGAAGAATCAATATTGTGTCAATGGTCATTCTACCAAAAGCAATCCAGAGATTTAGTGCAATTTCAATCAAGATTCTAGAGATGCTCTTCATATAAATTTTTTAAAAAATCTTAAAAAATTAAAATTGATACGTAAAAGTACAGAAAGTCAAGGATAGCCAAAGCAATCCTAAATAAAAAAGAATACTGAGTGGAGGTATTCATTATAACTGATTTCAAGTTATACTAGAGCCATAGCAATAAATATGGCACAGTACAAACATAAGGACAGATACATAGATCAATGAAATATAATAGCAGTACCCAGACATAAGCCCACACAACTATAGCTCTGATTTTTTTTTCACTTAAGAAGCCAAGAAATATACATGAAAAAAACTCTATACCATTCTTCAAAATGATGCCAGGAAACCTGAATATTAACATGTAGGAAAATGAAACCAGATCCCTAGATCTGCAGAGAACTCAACTCCAAATCAATCAAGACTACAAAAAGTGCTAGAGGAAAAGGAGGGAACGTACTTCATTTCTTTTATTTTTTTTTATTTATTATTTTATTTTCTATGTGTAATGAATGTACTGTCTGCTGTAGGTTTGTGCACCATGTCGTTGCAATGCCATGGAGGTCAGAAGCGGGTGTCAGATTCCCTGGAACTGGAGTTCTCCTGGAATTGGAGTTACAGGACGGTTCTCAGCTGCCATTTGGGTGGTGGGGCTCGAAAACCCGGATCCTCTGGAAGAGCAAGTCGGCGCTCTTAAAGCTAGGGCTATTCCTCTCCAGCCCCAGGAACGTACTTCAACATGCAGGCAGAGGTAAGGATTTTCAGACTAGGACACTAGTATCCTATATCCTATAAGAAATAACACTAGCAATTGACAAATGGGATCTCATGAAGCCAAAAAAGCTTCTGTCTAATAAACGGGAAACTAATAATCAAATGAAGATGCAGCCCACAGAATAGGAAAATGCATTTTCCAGCTATTCACCTGATGGAGGATCAGTACCTAGAATCTACAAAATTGAGAACTCAAGAAAAAACAAACAACACAATTAAAAAAAAACAAAAGCTCGTGAACTAAACAGAGTTCTCAAGAGAAGAAATATAAATCCAATATGAAACATTTTAAAAGTGCTCAATATCCTTAACATCCTTAGCCCTCAGGGAAAGGAAGATTAAAACTCTTCAAGATTCCATCTCACCCCAATCAGAATAGCCACCATAAGGAATACAAATCACAACAAATGGTGGCCTGGATGTGGAGAAAGGAGAGCACTTAAACACTGCAGGTGAGAAATAAACTCGTAAACCCCTGAAAACAGCTTGGAGGTTCCTAAAGAAACTGGAAATAGAATTACCATATGACCCAGCCACACCACTCCTGGGCTTATACCCAAAGAATTCATCCTACTGCACGAGACACTTGCATGTCCAGTATTCATTCCGATCTTTTACAGTAGCAAGGAAAATAGACTCAGCTGAAGATCTCATGACTGAATGAAAATTGCAGTACATTACATGCATGTAGAATATTCAGTAAAAAGAACTATGACATCCTTAAAATTTCGGAAACTAGATGAAACGGCGAAATTATACTGAGTGAAGAAACCCAGGGCCCAGAAAGACCAAATGTCACAGTCTCTCTCACATGCAGATCTTAGCATTGACACCTTAGCTTTCGGTGTTTGAGTTGAAGTACCTCTGGAAGCCAAGAAACTAAAAGGGGGATTCGGGAGGCGGAGGGCCAGTTAGCACATAGGTAAAAAATGAAGCTGGGGAGGAGGAATAACAGAGGAAGAAAGATTCAGAGAAAAGTGTGGTAATGGTAGAGATGAAGGGATTGGGGTCCTTCATCAAAATACAGGGGGTGCACAAAATCTACATGGAAACTTGCTATATGGCAACCAAATTTAAAGAACATAGAAAAGTTTGAGGACAGATTCTATGAAAGAGAATCTAGACAATGCTGGTCCAAGAAGACCATTAAACAAAAATCCTAGTGCCAAGTATGAGATACCTCCATAAGAGTTTACTGGTCGGGGGCTGGAGAGATATGGATGGAGAGATTAGCTCGCGGTTTAAGAGCACCGACGCTCTTGCAGATTACCCGGGGTCTCGATCCTAGCACCCACATGGCCGGCTAAGAACCGTCTGTAACTCCAATTCCAGGAGACTCCCGGTTCCAGGGGAATCCGAGACCCTCTTCTGACCCTCCGCGGCATTGCACGACCAAGGGTGCACAGGACCTGCATGCGAGACAGTACATTCATTAACACATACCAAAAAAAAAAAAAAAAAAAAAAAAAAAAAAAACGAGTTACTGGTCAAGGAGATCCCAAAGGCATCTAAAACAACACAGGCTCTTGTAATTCTGCTTGGTTGCCCATCAGAACTAGTTGATGAGACCCTATTACTGAAGATACCAGACAGTGTCCTTCAGTCTACAGGGGGAGTGAAGGCATTAATGGTCTTACACAGCTGGGAAGATTGAACTGCTTATTACAACCTACCCGAAAGGTGTAACCACTGGAGCCAACAGTGGCATAACTGTATGAGGGTAACCAAAAACCTCCCTGATTGGGATTAACGCTTGCTTCCCAAGACAGAATTCTATGATAGTTTGCTAATAATTCGTCAAACCCCTGTGACTGAATCGGTTTTGGCACCTGTGGAAGGAACCCCTATTGTGCTTAGGCTAAATTGTGTAGCCATCAAAATTCATCTTATAAATATCTAGTTTTAAACCCATAGCCAAAGGATACTCTCAGCCCTTCTCAGAGAAGCCTCTCTTTGCAGTGAATAGAAGTGAATGAAGGGCATCACTCATGGATTGTGAGATCCAGGCCAGCTAGGACTAAAAGGAGATCCTGTTCCAATACTAAAAAAATAAAATTAAAAAAAAAAAAAAAAAAAAGGACATTTGAGAGCTCAGCCCCAAACAAGACATTAATACTATCCTGCTTAGCCTAAGGAAGACGTCTCAATTGAGGGATTTCCCAGACCAGAGTGGCCTATGGCCACAATTGTGAAGAACTGACTACTGATTGATGTAGAAGGGCCCAGACCACAATGAGCAGTGCCACCCCAGGCAGACCTCCACCTTGACCACCTCAGCAGTACATTAGCATGATATCACGTGCCTGGAATCCAGCAGTTGGTGGGGAGGGGGCTACAGTAGAAAGATGTCTCTGTGAGTTCAAGGCCAGTCTGGTCTACGGAGTGAGCTCCAGGCCAGCTGGGACTAAAGGGAGACCCTGTCTCAAAAAAAATACCAAGGGAAGGAAGGAAGGAAGGAAGGAAGGAAGGGAGGGAGGGAGGGAGGGAGGGAGGGAGGGAGGGAGGAGAAAGAAAGCTGAACAATCCAGCAAGAAAGCTGAACAAGCCAGCAAGAATTCCTCCATCCTTCTACCTCCAGGTTCCTTCTTTTAGTTCCTGCCCTGACTCAGTGATGGATTGTGACTAGAAATGTAAGCCAAATAAAACCTCTCCCCAAGTTTCTTTTGGTCAGTGTTTTAGCACAACAACAAAATGAAACTAGAACATACACCATCCTGTTAAGCCTCAGGGAACATTGTAGATGGAAGATGGGGGAAGAATGTAAGAAGAGCTACAAAATGCCATCTTCTAAGCATGACACGAGTGATCATGAACTCACAGCAGCTGTACCTGTGGAGACTGGGCTTTCACAAGACAAGTCCACCCAACAGTCAGCTGCGGATGGGGAAGGAGCTAACAGGCTCTACCACTTAACTGCTAAACCATTGGAAATTAACAGATTCTAGGAGGGGGGTGTACTGAACAGCTTTGGTAGTCAACTTATCACACATGGGTTGAGGGAGCCTCAATTGAGGAATCTCCTCCACTCGACTGGCCTGTGTCCATATCTGTGGGGCATATTTTTGATTGATGAGTGATGTGGGAGGACCCAGCCCACTGTGAATGGTGCTACAAGTAGGCAGGTGGTCCTGTGTTATAAAAGAAAGCAGGTTGAGGCTGGGTGGGGTGGTACAGGCCATTAATCCCTGCATTCAGGAGGAGGATCTCTGTGAGTTCAAGGCCAGCCTGGTTTACATAGTTAGTTCCAGGACAACTGAGGCTATAGCGAGACCCTGTCTCAAAAAGCCCAAAAAGACAAAAAATAAAATAAAATAAAATAAAATAAAAAACAGGTTGAGCACAGGCAGAGGAGCAAGCCAGTAAGCAGCGTTCCTCCATGGCCTGTGCTCCAGGTTCCTGCCCTGAGTTCCTGCACCGGCTTCCCTTGATGATGGACTGGGCTTGTAAGCCAAATAAAGCCTTTCCTCCCCAAGTTGGTTTTTGGTCAGTGATTTTTTTTTTCTAAGTAGTCACATGCTTGTTTTACATAGAAAAGAATCAAAATAAAGTATCTCAAGAGTTGTGTTTCAGCCTAGAAGAAGGGCAGGGATGGGGGGCCCAGAAGCAGACCCCCGGGATCCACACTGGGAGCACTCCATCTGGGTACCATTCAAGACACAGGAAGTATAATTAGTCTCCCCATCAAGCGGTTTTCTTCTAAAGCTTGTTTCTAAGGATCTAAAGCCAGGATAGGAGAGTCCAGAGCAGCATCCATGTTCTACTCAGAACTTGAGAAGTGGCAAGTCAACTTTTCTTGCTCAGCCTCAGGGCTCAGCTGGATGGAGGAGCCCAGGTAGATCAGCTGCCCCACCTCAGTCTTGAGAGATTTCCCCGAATGATTTCCATCTATGTCTGGAGTGTTCATCACCAAGTCAAGCAGGGGCCGGCTGCCGGGTCCCAAAGCCACGTTAGCTTCAGGGGTGTTACTGGAGTCGATGAGAGGGCAGTCAGCCAGGTCTCTCTCTGCCTCCTGTTTTGGGAGTGATAGTGAGCTGGTCCAGCCTGATGTCTACGAGAGCCTCACTGGAGCAGCCGTCTTCACGAGGCTCTGCTACATCGTGAGCTGCTCCTATGGTGGAGCCTCGGGAAAGAGGAAAATCACCTTTCTCTAGAGAAAAGTAAAGTGCTTGAGGCACCGAGGATGGAGGGGAAGAGCTCTCGTCTGAGGACAGGCCCCGGCCACCTGCCCACCGGCATTCCTGCTGGTTTCCTGCGTCAGGTCAGCTCTTCTACAGCAGATCTTTTCCATGGCTCAGAAGAAAGTCTCTGAGCAGGTAAACACAGGGGGGACACCAGAGGCTTGGGCATGGACTGAGGCGTCATCAGCTGGCAGGGGTAGGCAACGTTGATATCCGTCTTGCACTCGTGGGGGTCTTAATGCTGCTTGGCAGGCCTTGTGGAGCGGGCCTGGATGAGCGTCTCATAGGAGAGCTGTGGACAACCCTGCCAGCTGATGCCTAGGACTGCAGCCACTGTGACCGTGGGAACTTCAGTATCAAACCATTTGGTGACTGACCATCAGAGAGCTAAGGAGTCTTAAATGAGTGTCCTGGTTTACCAGCCTCTGAGTCCCCCGCAACTCCTGCTTTGTACCGGCATCTCTCAAGGACACCAGGGAACCCCACTGCCCCACATGTATGAGTGCATGAGTGTGTGCTAATGTGCTTACTTATGTGTGTGAGAGCACATATGTGGGTATGTGGGTGTGTGTGTGTGTGTGTGTGTGTGTATGTGGGTGAGTGTGTGTGGTCAGTGTTTTTTATCACAGCAACTGCGAGCAACTAGAACAGAAATTGATACCAGAGAGTGGCCTATCGCTGTGGCAGACCTGAGCCAATTATTTTGGAGAGGACTGTGGAAGGTTGTGGAAAGTTGCAGGAGGTCTTAGAAGTTTGGGCTAAAAAAAATCCATTGAGTACTTAGAGATTGTTGCTGTTGAGCTTGGAACAGTTATGCTGAAAGAGTTACAGAGAATGAGGCCTGGCTTGTGAAGCTTCAAAGGGAAACACAGACTATCAGAGCTGTTTGTGTGACATCTTGACTTGACACTCTGTGGTTTCTCATCAGCTAGGGCTGATGAATTAGCTGTGATTAAGAGACCAGCACCACTGTAGTGAAACATTCACTTTACTGAGACAATTGAGATGCTGGTTTGCTGGGGCTGAAAAATCAGCTGTGAATAACAAGAGACGAGCATCACTGAGGTGAAATATTCTGAGAAATATTTTCTCAGGGTCGACACATAGAAGCTGTGGTCCAGGGGGCCTGAGACTCCATCTCAAGCTGGAAGTAGAAACTGGTAATATGTAAGCATCTCCTATTTAGTACTGGTTTTGAAGGCCTGAGGGGATCATGGAAAGCAGCTGAGGCTTGGTACTGTGAGAGGCCAGGAAATGTCATTGGTAAAGGTTGAGCCTCAGTTCTGGTTTAGACCCACAGGACTGACAGAGTCATTAAGATAATCTGAGGCTTTGCACCCTGAGGGGCCAGGAGAGGCCACTGAAGGTACAGCCTCAGTTACAGATGAGACCCCCACATACTAGAGGTACCAGGACCATGGGCTGATCACCAAGGGCAGTGACAGATGTGGAGTAGAATTGGCCTGAGCCTTCAAGACAAGCTGTGTGTGCTTTGGACAGTAGAGCAGAAAAGGGAAGTTACACAAGCCCTTTGGAGCCCAGAAGATCATAACTGAGTCCCGTAAGTCCAGCCTTGAGCCGCTGTGCTGAACTTGGGCTTTGCTTAAGTATGTCAGAATGTTCCCTTTTGAAATAAAACTGTACTTAACTTGTTTTTTTTTTTTTTTAATTTTTCAGGAGCCAATAGTTCAGAGACTTTTAAGAACATATCTTAACTTTTAAAGTGTTTGAATTAAGGACTGTGGGACTTTTAAAGTTCTACTATTTGGGGGCTAGAGAGATGGCTCAGCTCAGCGGTTAAGAGCACTGACTGTTCTTGCAGAAGACTTAGGTTTGAATCCCAGCACTCATCATATGACAGTTAACAACTGTCTATAATTCCAGTTCCATGGGATCCGACCCCTTCTTCCGACCTCTGTAGGCAGTGCATGGCATGGGTGTACTTACATGCAGGCATAATACTCATACACATAAAAAAATTAATAAAAAATCTGTACTGTTTTATATTGTAATACTAATTTTAACGTTATATCTTGGGGAAAAAGAAATGGAAAAGTTGTGGTTTAATATCAATGTGTTTCTGTGTCAAGTTACCAAGGGGTCAATTGTGCTAAATAGCTTGAGGTGTCTACTTGACACACCCAGGTTGAGGGAGCCTCAACTGGGGAATTTCCTCCATTGGACTGTGGGGCATTTTCTTGGGGCACTGGACTGTGGCCGTGTCTGTGGGGCACTTTCTTGATTGTTGAGTGATGTGAGAGGCCCAGCCCACTGTGGGCAGTGTTACCCCTTGGTAGGTGATCCTGTACTGTGTAAGAAACCACGTTGAGCATGGGCCAGAAGAGCAAGCCAGTAAGCAGCATTCCTCCATGGTCTGTGTTCCAGGTTCCTGACCTGACTTCCTGCCTTGATCCCCCTGATGATCAACAGTGTCTGTAAGCCAAATAAACCCTTTATTCCCCAAATTTGTTTTGGTTGTTTTTATAACAGCAATTTCAAGCAAACTAGAACAGAGGAAAGCATAGAATCCAGCTGAATGCCCAGTGGGGAGCCCACCAGACTCTAGTCAATGGTTTCCAACCCATGGTGACACAGAAGTCCCCAAACAAAGTCCTGAGTCTGGGAAAGAGATTTGTGGGGAAGAAAGGGCAGAAGCTAGAGAATGGAGGCAGTAACATGTGTTATATACATCCATGAAATTGTCAAAGAACAAAATTTATTAAGTTAAAAATGTTTATGTGGGTGGGGGGACATAGCTCAGTGGTACAGCCCATTTCTAAAATGGACAAGGTCTTGGATTCCATTCCCAACACAGAAAACAAAATGATCTCTGAAAACAACTGTGTTATTCCAATATGAATCTGTTAATGGGCTCTAGAATTGCCCTACCACTTGTATTCACACATTGTAATTACCATATATGAATGTAACATATATATTCATATTCTATTCATATTATTTTTACCTGCATGCAACTTTACTGTTAAAATGTGAATCTCTAAATGTGTTTTGGAATTAACTTATAATTTATTTTCAGAATTTGTAATTTTGATTTATGTGTGGAGTGTATATATGCATATAAAAAAAGAAATGGACATTTAACCTTGGAAAAAAAAGAAAGCAAAATGATCACAGACCAAAAATCAAATTCCTAGAGGTCTGTAATCCATGCAAAAGAACAGGGTGCCAGAAGCACTTCAACACCTTTGAAAGCAGACACTGATCTGACTTGATCTGATTCTGGGAGAAAACAGCCTTGACCAGGGTATTGGGGTCTCTCTCTCTCTCTCTCTCTCTCGCTCTCCCTCTCTTACTTCCCGCCCCCCCAGGAAAGAACTGCTTGGAAGTCCTCAATACCAAGGAAAACTATGATTATCAAAAACAAGGTTGGGGATTGTGTCAGCATATGAAAATTTAAACATGATATCATGTTAAGGGATTAAAAAACAGGAGCCAGTACAGTTTATGCCCCCTGGTTACAAACAGAAAAATGTTAAGTTGTGAACCTAGAAGACTTGTAAGAAAATTTCAAAAGACACTGTTCATTATGTTCTCTTTTAATAAAGTTGCTTGAAGGTTGCAATTATTTCTTGAAGTTTAATTGAATGAAGCCTCAGGAATCCTGAGTTATTATAAACAATGATTTTTCTAGGTCTTCTGTTAGATAAAATGTTGAGTTCTGGGAGCATCAGTGAATTCAGATGATTCTATCTGTGATGAAGAGGAAGAGAGAGCCCTGCTTTCAGAGCGCTGGCTTCTCACCACTGGGCAGCCCCAATTCCTGGGCACACTCAGTTGGAAAGAGGCCTGGTGCTGCTCCAGGAAAGGCCTCCAAACTCTTCTGAGCATGAAACTGTTCAAGAAACCCACCTCCCCTGGACAGATCTTCCATGGAATTACCCAGCCATGTCATCCAGTTTCTGACGTATCACCCACTGGGTTTGAACCTGGGTTCAGCTTGGTCTGAGATAGATCAGTTCAATGAGGCCTCATTTTTCCTACCTGCAAAATGGGGGGAGGGAATGGTACGACCTCATATAGTTCTTACAAGGTTTGCATGAGCTATCTGATAAGGGTATGGAAGTCTCAACACTGCCTGGCACAATGGGCACTCTGTCAGGGTTCCCTATTTGGTGAATCAATTATGAGGGGTGCCACTAGCCACATAGCACAAGAAGCACTGTGCAAAGTAGGAGTCCTGGCCCTCTAAACCAAAGAATCACAACACCCCTGACCTGTCAGCAAGCACCCTGTCGGGACAGTACCACACAGTACTTCCACTAACCTCACCACCTCATACTCTGACAATGCTCCAATGTCAGCATCATCACCGCTGTTTTACAGATAAGGAAATGGAGGTTTAAAGAGACTAATTAGCCCACTGAATAGCACAGCAGCAGGGCCAGGAGACTTGGGTTCAAATACATGCTTCAACCTGTGAGTTCTCCCTTCTGCCATGTTGTCCAAAGCTTCCCGCTTTTCTCAGCGCACCACTACCCTCCACAACATTCTGAAGTCACCCCAGAAATATTACTGGGTGCTACCTTCTTCCTTGCCCATCATCCGGTCTGGAGTGCCCACCATCTCTCCTCCAGGTGAGCCAAGAAGTTCTCCGTGGGAAATAATGACCTAGAAGAGCCAGTGCTAATATCCACCAGACCCCAGCTAACCAGCAGCAATCAGTTAGACGCAGTCCACCACTGGGAGATCTATACACCAACCCCAGTGAGAGACCCACACCTGTTCTTTAAGGAGCATCAGCAGGACGTAGATGAGGCAAAGGCCAACCCAAGCAAACCTGGGTGTCCCCATGGGCCCAGACACAAAAGTGAAAGCCACTTCCTTCTCCAAGGCTGTCACTGGAAATACTCCTTCAGATCCTCCAAAAGCAGACCCTCTTTTCCCTACTTCTCCCCATCCCTTCACCTATGTTCTAAACCTATTATTACCGGTTAAGAGGAGAAAGGAATTAAATGTATGCATCATTTGATTTTAATTGAAGGACTGTTCTATTTCATTGAACTGCTAAGTAAGCTGAACAAGAGATTGTGTTTACATAAGCAAACCCCAAGTCACTATAGACTTGCTGTCACATTAAGTCAATACTTATGAAGGCTCTCTATTTAATTATTCAGTGAGGATTGACTTATTATTGTGTTAAGAATGTGGTTAGCCTTGAGCTAGGTAGCCAGCCAGCTGAAAGATTTCTTTCAACTTTCTGTGAATGCTGATATGGTTCTCGCCAGTGGTATGAAGTTAGACTTCTTCCTCTTTCCCTCCCCACCACTGCATCACCCCAGCTTCAAAGCAAAACTCTTCAGACCTGCCTCCCTTTAGTTGGTAGCAGCTGATCCTGTGTGGCAGATGTCTCAAATCCTCTTCCTAGGTGGGTAATTCGTACTAAGAGCCTAGCAGCTGAGTTCTCACCGGGTTAGCTCCTCTGTGCTTACTACAGCAGTTCCAGCCTTTACTCTCCCCATTCTTGACTCTGAAGACCTCCTACTCAAAGCCCTAGAGTCTTCTCCAGTCTTGTTCTTCCCGGCATTTCCCCTCCTTCCGACCCTCCATACAAACCCATGGCATGTTGTTGTAAAGGTATAAAGATTCAGACAGGCTCTTATACTGAAACTAATATTAGGAGAAATATCCAGAGATTTTCCTAAACTCCAGACCAACTGGAAAGGCAGAATGGCACAGTAGCTAATAGCCATTTGAACCCAAGTCACTTGAGTTCCAACCAAGCTTTGCCGATCACAAAGGGTACATTCTTGGACAATATACTCATGTTCCTTTGAGCATCCTCACCCTTGAAAAGGTGCTAATAGATTCTAGAAGTAACAGAGACCTTCACAAGCCACTATGCCTAGCATGCTGGCCTTAACTTTAATCAGTGGTCTTCTGTATATCAAGAACAATGCCCCCTGAAGGGAACTCCATGGGTTTCTACAGTCCATTCATGTGCCTCTCGACCCCCGCGCATAACTGCAGTAAGGTCTATCACATCACTTCTCCTCCACTCCTCCTCTCTCCTACCCAAAACCCACAGAGAGGCATGAGTGAAACATGCTTCTCAAGCTTGTTCCATGAATTCCAGCACTGTCCACTTGGCAAAAATACCTTCCCCTGCCAGGCGTGATGGCGCGCGCCTTTAATCCTAGCACTTGGGAGGCGAGCGGCAGGTGGATATCTGTGAGTTCAAGCCAGCCTGCTTTACCGAGTGAGTCAGGACAGCTGTGGCGATACAGAGGAGACCCGTGTCTCGTGAAAAGCACCAAACAACAAGAAAAAAAAAAAAAAGTAACTTCCCCTAACCAAAACCTTCATTAAAAACGTCTAGGTTCGGAGATCTCCTGAGCCCAGCGGCCAGAAGAGGGGGATGACAGGTAGGAACTGTGTGCCTTGGCGAGCTGATTGTTCATCCTTTGGTCCTGCTGTCTTCGGTTTGGTTGTCCTTTGTGGCTGTGAGGTTGGAGTATCTCCCAGGCGGATTAAAGGTGTGGTTCTTTGGCTTGGGATTAGATCTAGTGGCTGTGGGGGCGGAGTTATCTCCCAGCGGGGGGTTTTAAAGGCACGCTTGTGTGGATCTTGAGATTTGAGATCTCTGAAAGCCCAGCGGCGGGGTGCCGGGGCGCGGGCTGAAGAGGGGCCCCCCCCCCCCAAAACCTGAGCGACGAGACGATCTGAAGGAGGCAAAGCAAAGCAAGCCTTCAAAACAGTTACAAGAGGTATTTGGGATTCACATCGGAATCCAGGCAAGGGGAAGCCCATATGCCCGGATCACGAAGAAGAGACTACAATGGAAAGGTGCAGGGTAATCCCACGCCAAGCGTTACAAACCCTATGGACGATCCTGCAGTGGGACCCCTCCGGGGATGCCCCAGGGCACAGACATCCGAAAACACAATTGGGAAATACTTAAAGAACTACAAGATCATAAAGAACAAATTAAAGAACTAAGAAAAGAGATGAGGATCCGAGAGAGAGAGAGAATAGACAAGCTCCGGAAGGAAGTAGAAACACTGCAAAGATCCCATGCTTAACAAAAGAACAAGAACCAACAAGCAAAACAAAAGAAAAGAGCTACACAAAGAGATCGAGAAGCTCCAAAAGAAATAGAAACACTAACGAACTCAGCAGAGGGAAGGAAAAAGGAAATCAAAACACTCCTCCATTCAAGAGGCAAGGAATGAAAAAAACGCCTCAGAAGCAGAATGGAGAAGCAGAACAAAGACTAGCAGACCTGGAGGATAACACAGAACAACTAATAACCTCAAGACGAGTATGAAAAAACATTTAAAAAATACACAAAAAAGCACAACAAGGAGCTGTGGGACACTATGAAAAGATCAAACCTCCGCTACATATGAATAGCGGAAGGAGAAGAATCCCAAGCGACAGGTATTGATCAGATCTTCAACAGAATTAATTAATGAAACCTTCCCCAAACTAAAAAAGGACAAACCAAACCAATACAAGGAAGCACACAGAACTCCAAATTAGATAAAGATCAGAAAAGAAATTCTCCACGCCACATCCTAGTTAACATGCTAGACACCAAAACAAAGAACAAAATTCTTTATAAAGCGACAAGAGACAAACAACAAGTTACATGTAAGTGGAAACCTATCAGAATAACAACGGACTTCTCATGGCAAAAGATGAAGGCAAGAAGAACCTGAAGCAAAGCATTCCCGTGTTGAGGGAAAATGGATGCCAGCCCAGGTTACTATCCAGCAAAAAGTCAAGTGGAAGGAGAGAGGAAAAATCTTCCATGACATAAACAACTTGAAAGGATACATGTCCGGAACACCGACCCTCAGAAATTACTTGAAGCATTCAAAGAACAGAAGAAAGAAAAAACCAACCCAAGGCAACCCTAGAAGAGAAATCAGTAAAAGTATAAATGCAGAAGCAGAAACCTAAACAAAAACCGCAAATGGAAAATAAGGCAACGGACCGCAAAACACAAACCTCTCAGTCATAACGTTAAATATTAAGGATAAATTCCCCAATCCAAAAGGGCCATAGACTGGTGAAGACTGGATTAGGAACAGAATTCATGATATGCTGTCTACAAGAAAACACATCTTACCTTCAAGGACAGGCACCCCCTTAAAGTGAAGGGATGGAAAAAAATATTCAAGCAAATGGTACCAAAAAGAAAGCAGGTGTTGCTATTTTAATATCGGATAAATAGACTTCCAAAGTAAAAGAAATCCGAAGAGAAGAGATCAAAAGAAGGCGATTACATTTTCATCAACGGAACAATCCACCAAGAAGATTTCACAATTTTGAACATATATGCCCAAATTCTGGTGCACCAAACTTTATACAGGACAATTTCTCCAGGACCAACAAGTCAGGGACTAACCCCAGCCACACTCATAGTGGGAGGACTTCAATACCCCACTGAGGCCTTTGGATAGGTCAACAGGGACAAAAAATAAAGAGAGAGACCTCTGAACTGAACGATATGATACACCAAATGGACCTCATAGCCCTCCACCGAACCTTCCATCCTAATCCCAGAGAATACACTTTTACTCAGCACCCCACAGAAAAAAATCTCTAAAAACAAACAACAAAAAAAAAAAAAAAAAAAAAAAAACAAAAAAAAAAGATTGAAATAATTATGCATCCTGTCAGACCCACAGTGCAATGAAGCTCAACACCATCAAACACCAGGACAGCCCTCCTGCCTACAAGAACCATTGGAGACTGAACAACACACTCTTGAATACTAAATGGGTCACGGAAGCGATAAAGAAAGAAATAAAAACATTCCTGGAACTGAATTGACAATGACAATCTACAACACAACAAAACTATGGATACATTTTAAAAGCAGTCCTCAGAGGGGAATTTATCGCGCTGGGTGTGTACATTAGAAAAACAGAAAGAGCACAAGGGAATGCTCTAACACTACAGCTAACAAGCACTTGAGAGGCAACAACGAATGAACCCTAAACCAACAAGACAGGAAGACAAAGAAATAACAAAACTCAGAGCAGGAAATCAAATGAAATAGAAAACAAAGAAAACATAAAAAAAATCAATGACGCCAAAATTGGTTCTTTGGAACGAATAAACAAGATAGACAGGGACCTCTAGCCCAGTTAACCAAACGAAAGAAGGGAACAACTCCAAATCCATACAATCTTGATGAAAAGGGAAATATCACAACGGACCACGGAAAAGATCAAGAAATTTATATGGGAATATTACAAGCAACCCTTATCTCTACCAAGTTTGAAATCTCGAAGAAATGGATTGAATATCTGAATCCTGGGAATCACCAAGCTTGGCCAAGAGGAGACCCGCACTTTAAACAGACCTATAACATATGAAGAACTAGAGGGATGTAGTCAGAAGCCTCCCAACTAAAAAGCCAGGCCCAGATTGTTTCACAGCAGACTTCTATTAAAAACATTCCAAAAGACCTACAACCATTATTTCTGAAACTGTTGACGATACAATCAGAGGGATTCTCCCAAATTCCTTCTACGAAGCCACCATCCACTCTATTACCCAAAACCAGGCAAAGATCAACTAAAAAGGAGAATATAGTAGACCCATCTCCCTCATGAACCAGATGCCAAAATTCTAAAACGGATACTGGCAAATCTCACAAAGACCCACATCAAGAAGATCATCCATCATGACCAAGTTGGATTATACCAGAAAAGGGAGATGCAGGGATGGTCAACATACGAAAATCAAAATCAACATCATCAAACACATAAATGGAATTAAAGACAAAAACCACACATCATCTCGATTGATGCTGTGAAAAAGCCTTTGACAAAAATCCAGCATCCATTCCTGCTTAAAGTCCTAGAAGGAATTGGATTGGCAGGGCTCATTCCTCAATGTAATCAAAGCCTATATACAGGGAAACCCACAGCCAATCTCATCCTAAATGGGAAATGACAGAAAAAATTCCCTTTAAATAAGGGTAGGACCTCTGCAAGGCTGCCCCCTATCCCACTCCTCTTCAACATAGTGCTTGAAACTCTTGCTAGACAATAAGGCAAGAAAAGGATATTTAAGAATTAGCACTACTTGGAAAAGAGGAAGTCAAACTATCCCTATTGCTGATTGATATGCTTGTTTATTTAAGGGATGCAAAAAAAAACTCCCAGGAAAACTCCTAGAAACGATATAACAGCTTCAGCCAAGTGGCAGGATACAAAATTAAACTTCGAAAATCAATGGCCTTTCTTTACACAACAACAAGCAAACTGGAGAAAGAGTCAAAGAGACGTTCCCACTCACAACACTAGCCTCAAAAAACAATTAACCTTAACTAGGAACAACCTAACCAAAGATACCAAAGACCTCTACACAAACATTTTAAACCCTTAAAGAAAAGAAAATGAAAGACGACCTCGAAATGTGGAAAAACCTCCCATGCTATGGATTGGGAAAATTACACATTGTAAAAATGTCCATTTTACCAAAACTCTTTTATAGATTCATTGCAATCCAATCAAAATCCCCAAGGCGTTTTTTCACAGGATTGGAAAAAAAAAAGTTCTTAAATTCATTTGGAACAACAAAAGACCCCGAATAGATAAAACAACCCTGACTGAAACAGACTTACACAGGAGGATTCTCTATACCCAGATTTTAAACTATACTACCGGGCTATAGTCATTAAAAACAGCTGGGTACTGGAACAAAAACAGAACTGTGACCAATGTAACAAAACTGATGTTCCAAATTTGAGCACCTACAATTTCAGCAATTTACATTATTGACAAGGGGGCCAAGAAACCACAATGGAGAAAAGGACAGCCCCTTCAGCAAGTGGTGTTGGCAAAAAACTGGATCACCACTTGTCAAGAATGAAATTAACCCATACCTCTCACCCTGTACAAAAGTCAAACTCCAGATGTGGATTAAAGACCTCACGTGAAACCCCAAAACTCCTGACGGTGATAGAAGAAAAAAAAGTTGGCAGCAGACTACAAGACATAGGCGTAGGAATAAGACTTCCTAACTCAGACAGCAGCTGCACAAGAATTAAGGTCGACAATTGGACAAATGGGCCTCATCAAAATCTTTCAAAAGCTTCTGTTACATCAAAAGAAACAATCAGGAAGTGACGAGAAATCCCACAGAGTGGGAGGAAACTTCACCTTTGCAGATACATCTGACAAAAGCATTGATTTCCAGAATTATAAACTACTCAAAAAAAAACAAAGAAGAAAGAAAACAAATGCCCCGCTCAATAGATTGGAGCAAAGAACTGAAACAGAGACTTCACAAGGAGGAATTAGAGCTGTCTGAGAAACACCTCAAGACTGTTCAACATCCCCCAAACTAACATTAAGGAAATCAAATCCAAAACCCACTCTAAGATCTCATCTTACTCCATAAGACTGGCTAGGATCAAGGGAAACAAAATGATACCAGTTCTGGAAGAGTTTGTTATTGGGGTAGAAAGGTGGGAACACTCATCCACTGCTGGTGGGCATGTAAACTTTGTCAGCCACTATGGAAAGCCAGTGTGGAGAACCTTGGAAGTTGGAATGAACTGCCACCCGACCCAGCCATACCACTCCTGGGCATGTACCCTCAAGAACTTACGCCACCACAGAGATAAATGCACATTCATGTTATTGCAGCTCTCTTCACATAGCAAGGAGCTGGAACCAACAATGTCCCTCAACTGACGAGTGGGAAGGAGGAAAAGAAAATGTGGTACATCTCCACAATGAAGTTCTATGCAGCGTTAAAGAAAGACGACATCACGAAGCTTTGCAGGCAAAATGGCTGGAGCTAGGACCTATGCTGAGTGAAGTACACAGTCCCAGAAAAAAAAAAAAAAAAAAAAAAAAAAAAAAAATCTGTGGATGCTAGTGCCAATTACCAAGTTGTAAGTATTTCTTGTGTAGGGCCCCCTGAGCTTTTTACAAAGCAGTTGGGCGTAATGCATTTTGGACACAACAACAACAGAAAATATGCATCAAAGAACTGACTGCTGATGAAAATTGTGAACTTCTGCTCAAAACAGTCAACTTCACCATGGAAAAAATATTGTGAGAAAGCCTAAGAGATGGAAAGCATGTTTGGCAGAATGCCCGGAGCTCTGGTGGGGTGGTGAAATGAGCGGGATACATGGGTTTCTAGATTTGTTAAAATAAATAAATAAATTTATAAAAGAAAAAAAAAAAAGGAAAAAAACAAAACACAACGTCTAGGTTCAAACTTTCCAAACTCAGGTCAGGTATGACCCTTTCTAGAAAGCCTGAATATCTCTCTGAACCTATTTCACAAATTCCAATTATGGCTTGCAACATCTATTAACATTTACATTTCTGAGCAGGGCGTGGTAGCGCACGCACACCTTTAATCCTAGCACTTGGAAGGCAGAGGCAGGTGGATCTTTGTGAGTTCAAGGCCAGCCTGGTCTACAGAGTGAGTTCCAGGACAGCTGGGGCTACAGGGACACCCTCTCTCAAAAAGACCAAAAAAAAGAATTTACATTTCTGCTATGTAGCCAAGGCTAGCCTTCAACTCCTGATCCTCTAGCCTCAACTCCTGATCCTCTAGCCTCCACCCTACCAAGTGATAGGAGTTCATTTTTATATTTGTTTCTTCTGTCAAACTATGGGTTCTTTCAGAACAGAAACTCTTGTTCATGTTTGAATCTTCAGTACCCAAAGGAGTATCTGACACACAAGAGTGACTTTGTGGCCGTGAGATAAAGGGATTGAGGAAAGAATGAATGGATGAGTAGGTGGACACATTGGTGGATGGATAGATGGATGGATGGATGGATGGATGGATGGATGGATGGATGGATGGACGGACAGACGGACAGACAGACGGATGGGCAAATGGGGACAGTACTTGGAAGTAAGGAGAAGTATCCTCTAAATAGCAGACTGAAAACTCTCCTCTTGAGAATAAAATCCCAGGCACATTTCTAGCTGTCAGCATAGTAGAGTGCATCAACGTTATATTTGCGTGGGTCCCAAAGCAGCTCAGCCCCAAAATATGCCCAACAGTGCGTCTGTCTTTTCGCCTTCCTTTTATCCTGCCTGGTGATTGTTAGAACTTGGAAACGTTTCTCTGCCATGTCTGGCAATAGCCATCCACTAAAGGAGGCCCCGGTGGCCTGCAGGAATTAACACACATCCTTAAGCACCACTCTTAACATGAAGAAGTGCCTTGGGGACCTACAGAGGAGATGCCAATGTGTCCCTGTGGAAAAGGGCTAGCTAAAGTGTCCATTCTCCAACAAGCAGAAGAGCAAAGAGGCCAGTGATGGAACAGTATTGGGGTCAAACACCTGCTGATAACAAGCCATAAACCCTCAAAACATTACTGCACCTCTTAGTGCTTTGGTGGCTGTGACACAAAATACCCAGAAGATTGTTTGGGGGACTAAATGCAACCACATCTGCTAAAGTACCTCTGAAAGGCAGAATGTGCTATGAACATGTTTATTATTTTTCTTCCTGGGAATAATAAAAAGAGAACATGCAGTTCGAGTCCTAATTCTTATTTTTTGCCTGGTTAGACAGAGAAGCTCCCAGCCCAAAGGCCGGAGCGGCAGGACAGGTGAAGGCAGTGCACGCCAGTGTGGAAGCAGGAAGGAACAGGTGTGCCTGGGGTCTGCTCTGAGAAAGCACAGGGACCCTCCAGCCTTTGGCCCTGTCCTCCTTGCCCTTCATTCCTGACCTTTTAGAATGAACTACGTAGACAAATATTTTTCCTATCAGGCAAATATCTGGGCAACTAAAGCACCAGGCGAAGTCTTTCTCATTATATAGACTAATGAGAACGCTGTGTTTCTCAGGAGCAATTTATCAAGGCAACATCCATTATAAATGACATTTTTCCTGAACTAACAAAGGATGTGAGGCTGGGGAAACTGGTTAAAAGGAAATGTTTAGCTGATTCCAGAAACCATTTAGGAACTAATTACCCGCCCCCTCGCTGGCCAGGGCTTTCTCCCCTCTGCGTTGTTTCTCCGCATTGGACCCCCTGCCCTGTCCACCCACCTCTGGGTGCCTGAGCCAGGAGCTTGGGAAGGGGGACGCTGCAGGCTCCTGGGGGGTGCTGCCTTTCAGAGAGGGCAAAGTCTTAAGCAGCAACAGCACTAGAGCATATGAGACCAGATTATTTGTGGTCCCAACTTGCTGATGCAAGATGAAAAATACAGCAAACTGCGGCTGCTGAACTCAGCTTTTTTTCTTTTTTTCTTCCTTCTTTCCCCTTCGCTGAGGTTAGTGTTTTACAAAAAGGACTTTGAAAATAAAATCTATAAACTGGGGGGTTCCAACCTGTCAGCGTAAGGTCAAGCACACAGAATACTGCACTCAGGGAGGACAGAACACCTTTAGCCCACCTGCCTTCAAGAAACTCTCGGTCTCTTTCTCTCTCTCCTATGCAGACACACACACACACACACACACACACCACATACACACACACACACACACACACACAGAGCTCTGCCATCCCAAAAGTTGCATGCAAGGCCATTGACCCCTTAGGTCAAGTCTTCATCCCTCTGAATGGTGATGGGGGAAGCAGAGGCCCTTCCCATCTTAGGTCCTCTCTCTGTGGTTCTACCCTTTAGGTCCACACCTGGTCTCCCTCTAATGTCACAGGGCTGGGTACCAGGTTGACCCAGGAAGCAAACTGTCATGAGCAATATGTGCATAGTGGTGACTACAACAAGCTATGTACAGTCTTACAATGGGTTAGTTCCCATTATACAGATTGGGCTAGATTGAGATCAGAAGGAACACAGCAGACCACTCAGCCCGAATAGCAGGTGGCCACTGGGACCTAATAGATCAGTCACTTACTACAGATGTCACTTTTCTCATGACTGTAATAAAACCCTGAGTAGAATCAACTTAAGACAGGAAGGATTGATCTTTGACTCACACGGAATACAATCCATCATGGCAGGGATCGTATGGTGGCTGGGATGGGGCAGTCTATGGAAACAGGAGCTCGCAGCATAGCTTGTTCATAAGGTACCAAACAGAAATCAAGAGAGCTAGACCAGAAAGAAGCAGGCCTACAATCCTTAAATCCTCTCCCTTTGGCCCTGAGTCCATCACTTAGACCCCATACCCAAAAGATTCTACAACCTCCCCAACAGTGCCACCAGCTAGAAACCAACTGTTCAAACACATGAGCCTTCAGGAACATTTCACATTCAAACCATACTATTTGCCCTCTGGGAACTTCTGTATGGAACTGAATGTCAGGATCATGGAGCTTCTGAGAATTTAAACTGTGAAGCTTCTAGCTTCCACCAAGGAGGGCTTTAACCGTGGGGCAGAAGAAAGATGGTGACATGCAATGACACAACCCCATGCAAGCAGGATCAATGGGGAAATTCCTTAGCCCATCATGCATCTGCATGCATTTCTCTTAATGCCTTCAGGCACCAGGCAAATGCCTTGCTTCTACTGGGGTCCCTCATTCATGCCCCATAGGACTCTGTCAAGGCTGAAGTTCAGAGCTGGGAGACAGAACACAAGGGTACAAGGCACACATGGAGGAGAATCTTGAATGGAAACTGAGACACAAATGAGGTCAAGTCCAGGAAGAGAAAGCAGAGCAGCAAGGCCAATGGTACTGAAGAGAGCAGAAGACTGATTAGAAGGTGCGGAAGTATGGATGAGCAGACCCTGAAAACAGAATCCAAGTCCCCTGGAGTGCTGGTATGCAGTGCTGGGATGCAGAAGTCTTTCCAGGGCATCTGGGCTCCAAGCTAGAGCTGAAGGAACCTCCTGGGGGCCCACCACTAGCCTCTCATTCTCTCCTAGTAGATAAGCAGGAAGGATCTGCAGACCCACTTGGAAAGCCTTAGGCCCCAAGAGAAACCCTGAAGCAGAAGGAACATCCCATGGCTGCTGATCCAGTCCTCTGCCCAGCAGTCTGAAAAGTGTGTTAGCCCTGATGCCACTGGACATTGGCACTTCCTGTAAGAAAACTCTACTTCCTTAATCCCACCTCTGTGTAGGAAACTGAGATGTGAGGTAAGAAAAAGCATGTTGGTGTGTGAGCCAGGGTGAAGTTCCTGGCAAGGGGGAGAAGGCAGGGACTGACTAAATAGAACACCTATGGAGGAAGCTAAACAGGGCAGAAGAAACATAGGCTGACAGGTAGATTGTGTAGAAAACCAGAACCCATTTCCCAGACCAGGAAATTAGAGAGTGGCGTGGACAAATGTACTGCATTCTCAGTACCACAGAGCTTAGGGGTAAATCAGAAGGATGACCTCTGACCTCAGAATCCAGGGAGTAATCCTCTTGCCTCCTACACTAGAAGCAAGCCTGACTCTGGTGGTGTCTCACTGCAGGTGGTCCTCTATGGGAACCGAGTGTTTCTTAGAGTTCCTTCTTGTGCCCCCGACCCTTCTGGAGAAGCCCTTATAGGAAGCCTTCACTCCATGCAGATAATGCTGGAAGTGGGACCATGTGAAAGCAAGAATAGACTGAACTGATCATCATTCTGGCTTGGAGTGCAGGGAGTTCTGACATGCAAGAAGCTACAACAATGACAGAGGTAGCCAGCTATGTGGCTGACAGGAGGGTTATTCTTTGAATGCCTAGTTGATGCACTGCTCGGCAGTAGAAGGTCTGAAAATAATGGGCTGATAAAGACATCATTGGATGCCTTAAACAGAGAACTTCTGAACAGTACAGCAAGCTGAGAATGACAAGTCATGATTGGATAGCTGGTAGTCTGCAAGAAAGGGACCTCCAAGGGGTCAGGTTTGATGTTCTAATGGAGGACCCCAAGACAACGGAAACAGCTAATCTATATGCAGAGAACAGAACAGAAGTGAAATCATGAATAATTGTGTCCCAAAGCATTTAGGAATAGGTAAACCTTAAGTTATCCTCTCTCAGAACGTCAACCCCCAACCCTGATTCATATATTGGTGGATACAGACTAGCATCATAAAGAGACCCTATGGGGCACATTCCATGTCTCAAATGGGCCCTCATCTGCTGCATGGCCCGAGCACAACCTCAGGCTATGGGCTTTCCACATAGAACTTGTTCCTACTCAAGTCTACATTAGTTACTTTTCTCTCGCTGTAATAAAATGCCCAACAAGGCAATTTAAGGAAGGAAGGAAGGGTCTGTTTCGGCTCACAATTCCAAGGCACAGTCCATCATGGTAGGGAAATCATGGAACTTGAGGCAACTGGCCAGATTTTATCCATAGTCAGTAACCAGAGGGAAATTAATGCCTGTGCTCAGCTAACTCTCCTCTTTATGCAGTCCGGGATCTCAGCCCAGGGAACAGCCCCGCTCACAATAGATGGGTCTTCCCACCTTAATTAACCTAAACAAGATAATACCCACCAGGCCTCCCCAGAGTCCTGCTTCCCAGATAACTCTAGATCTCATCAGTCTGACAACTGAGTTTAACCATCACACCATCATACCCCAGACTTTCCTAAAATCCATCATTTCTGACTGATTCTGCTGCCGCCCAGGTGTGTATCCTCAAAGTGCAGCCAGCCAGTCTGAAGAAGTCAAAGAAACGAAGACCAACATCCATTTATCCCACAGAAGATTCCTGAGTTCCTCCCCAAACTAAGACTTCAGCCTAGGTCTAACTACAAGCCAATGGACTGCTATGTTCAAGGACAGGAAATGAACTGGCTGAGGGGCTTTAAGCAGGTCACAGGGCCAGGGTAGAAGCCCTACATGGAAGCCCAGTGCCTAGGGCCAGGCGGGGGAGAAAGGCAGGCTGAGCCAGCCCAGACACTTGGACTGAAACCTGTACTTTGCAAACTGGTATTTTTATGCTGTTTATGTTTTCTATAATTATTTCCTTTTAGTCCTGCCTTTGCATTTACTAAGAGACCTACCAAACTAATAATAAATAATCATAGCTAACAATTTTGAGTGTTTACTATGTGTCTGCTAAGCACTTCTAAAAGCATTAATGCATTTAATCCTAGTAAACAGCCTGAGACAGACAGGTAGTACAAATTTCCCACTTGACCGAGAGAGAAGCCAACATTACAGATGCACAAGTAGCTTATGCTATTGCCAGGAAGGGCTGGGGCTGGACTTGAACCTAGGTCTGTGAGTAGAACAGGACCAAGGCTGGCAGCCCCTCAGGAGTATGGACACAGCTGGCTGCTGTTCAACCTGCCCTTGGAGTGGGATGTAGGGTAGGGCCGGCAGAATCTCACTGAGACACCAAGGTGGGGGCTAGATGGTCAGAAAGATAGAGCCACAGCTGGCTGACCTTGAACTGCATCTCTTTCCTTGAGAGTCATATCTGGGCTCCACCCAAGGGATGCCAGAACTTTCTTGCCATGAAGAAGTGTGACCCCATACAGAGTGACAACCTACCTGTTCTAGGTCTGTGCCCTCAGAACCATGCTTTCTCCAGTCCCTTGTTCTATCTACGACGTCCCAATATCCCTCATCCCTCCTCTTCAACACTCCTTCCTCTGAATGCCTTCCTGAATCTTCCCCAGCTCCCTCTAACAGCATCTACCAGTCTGAGCCCCTCCCATAAGTCCCCCCCCCAATCATATTCATTGTCATAAAGTTTGCCAGGTCTCACCAGCCTTGGGAAGGAGGTACATGGTATGTTGTCAGTGACAACAAAACAGTCCTTCTCTGGCTGGTGACAGCCATGGAGAAGGGCAGGAGACCCTGTCTCATTGTATTACCTTTCTGGGACAAACCTATGAAATTAACACAAAGTGGGTGGCTTAAAATAACAGCCCTTCTCCTGTCTTGGGCTGGAGAGATAGCCTAGTGGTTAAGAACACCAACTGCTCTTGCAGAGGACCCGGGTTCAATCCCCAGCACCCAATGGCAGCTGAGAACCATCTGTAACTCCAATTCCAGGAGAACTCCAGTTCCAGGGGAATCCGACAACCTCTTCTGACCTCCGTGGCATTGCACGACACGGGTACACAAACCTACATGCAGATAGTACATTCATACACATACAAAAATAAATAAAATTTTAAAAAATTAAAAAAAAAATAACATCCCTTTTCTTCTCTTAATCCTAGAGACTGAAAATCCAAGATTACAGTTTCCGTGAGGCTAGGCCCCCTTTGATGGTTCATGACGGGTCCTTCCTACCTCTTCCAGGTGCTGTTGGCATAGCATTCCTTGGTTTACGGTACCATCACTCAAATTTCTATATTCATTATCACACAGCCTTCCCGCTGTGTTTGCCTGTATCCTCTCTTCTGACAAGGGCAGTAGCCATCCTAGACTAGGAAGATCTCACCCCAATTCCATCTGCAAAAACTATTTCCAGATAAGACCACATTCTGTAGTTCTGGGTAGACATGAATTTGGGGAGATGCTCCCCAATCTGAAACCCTCACAATTCACCTCCTAACCCCAGATCCTTGACTTATTCCTCTCACCCTAACTTGAATGAGATGCAGGCTCAATCTTCTGAGTATCCAGCCTGAGTGGTTACTCTACCAGGGACAGAATTTACTTCTCCAAGGTTTCCAGTCTGTGTTGCCCATTGGGGGTGGACCCTACTCCCCATGAGAATTCAAAAGGACCTGCCTTGCCTCCTTCTCTCTTTGAGAGAACTCTAAGGGGCTGCTCTGGACAGAAGATAAGGCTCACTCTAATAAGATCCCAGGTGATGCCCTGGGAAGTGAATTCTACTCACTTCTATGAGCTCAGTGAGACTCGTAGCTAGCAGACTGGGAAGTCCTCGTCTCTGGGCTCCTTTTGCAGTACCTGAGAAGGCAGGTTGAAAAAGAACCAGATCCTTTTAGGCTCCCACACTCCCATCCTCCTTCCTCAGGGCCAGGCACATGTGGATCCACATGAGACAAAGGCAGAGTCAGCCAGGACAGCAAGGCAGATGCTGCTGCTACTTGTCTGGCCATTGACAGAAGCCTCCATGCTGGGCCTATGAGGGTCAGGCCAGTCCATCTGTTCTGATCACAGCACAGTTATCTGCAGTGACATCCCATTTCTGAAGTCTGTCTGGATTCATGGAAAATATTTTTATTATTTTGTAGGTGATTTAACGAATGTGGTTATTTGAATAGCAAAAACGCCAACTGGATGATAAAACAAATTTCTAGAAGGTCCCCACAGGTAGATGGTGGGTAAATCCGGGCCTCTCTCCAGCCAGGCACACTTCATCTGCCATGGGCAGACTTCCAGAGAATTCAAAGATGGTGCAGCTACTCATAGGCAGATTGGGGGAACTGAATGAGCTTGCTGGGTTCACTGACCTGGGAGCTTCCCTCCAGGCCACCGTACCGCATTGATTCCAAGACCAGACTCCTACCTACAGCAATTCTCAGCTCTCCCCAAGAAGGAAGCTAGCCAGAAAGCACAGGAAAAACTGGATTCTTGGGCTCAATATCCAGAGATTTTTGTTTCCACAAGTCCTAGGAAAGACTCACGATCAGGGTTCCATTAAGCACCACTGTTGACTGAGGCTTGGGGCTAATGAACTATGTTTGGAGACACAGTGGAGAGGATAGTGAAAAGACTTCAGGAGCTTATACCCACTCAGACTTCTACCCATCTTATACCTGTGCACCTTGGGGGTAGTCAGTAGGCAGCTGGCAGAGTCCCTCCAATACCTACACCAAAGTGTAGATCTGCTAGTCCCAGCCAGGCCTATGACGGCACCAGCCCAGGACATGGCACCCGCTCTCTCTTTATCACCTCATCTCTCTGGGCCGTCATATAGCAATAATAAACTTCTTGACCTGACCTGGCTACGTCCTAGGGCACCTGAGACAGATACCCCCATATGCTAAGGGGGAGCAAGGCTGCCCTCACCTTCTTCCCTTCAGGTCCACAGGGAGTGGCCACAGCCACCTGTGAGCAATCCTGAGCAAAGGAAAGATTCCTGAAGACAAGACTGGGGACCTGGAGGTCACTATCCTTCTGCCTCCTTGAAGATTTTCTCTTTCTGCAATCAGAGAACTAGGGCTTCCTTGTAGAGCTACGTCATATAACAGTGTTTCAATAAGCACATGGCAGGCATGGCCTCCTAAGAGTCCATTACCTAATGACTATCGCTTAGATTTTGTAAATGCGCACCATGAGGTCCACACAACAGAACTGCTCAGGGACGTACTTTCCAGAGGGCATTTCCACCACAGGAAAACATGGCAATCTCCTTACAGAGGTGGCACCTACAGTTCAAAGACACTTTGGGAAGACATGTTGACAAGTCCACGGACATGCTCACGTGGATAACCCCTCTCAGGCCACACTCTGGTTCTCCCAGGAAAACACATCCCAGCACTCTTCCCTCCACCAGCTCCCAGCAGGCTTCATGAACCTAGGTGGTGGACTCACCAGAAAACCTCTCTCTACTCCTCCAACCCAAGAGACTTAAGAAGCCACATCCCTCCCTGGCATGTCAGGCCCTATTTCTCAGGACTTACACAGAAGGTAGCCCCAGTACCTGCTGCTAAGATATAGAATACCTAGACTCAGAGATGCAGAACCCAAGACAGCCTAGAAAGATTGGCCCAGTATGGCTAAGCCACCCCAGAGAGTCCAAAGAGAAGACAGAGCTGCAGAAGTGCCCCAGCCCTAAGAGAAAAGGGATGCAAAGGGCTTTCCAGGCCTCTCAGTGTATAGCGTAAGAGGGGAACAGTCGGGGCTGGAAAGATGGCTCAGTGGTTAAGAGTGCAGACTGCTCTTGCAGAAGACCAGGGTTCGATTCCCAGCACCCACATGGTGACTAAGAACCATCTTTAACTCCAGTTCCAGGGGAATCTGACACCTTCTTCTGACCTCCACGGCATTGCACGACACGGGTGCACCAACCTACATGCAGAGAGTACACTCATACACATAAAATAATAGAAGGAAAGGAGGGAGGGAGGGAGGAAGAAGGAAGAGAGGGGACACGTAGAAGGAAGGAAGGAAGGAAGGAAGGAAGGAAGGAAGGAAGGAAGGAAGGAAGGAAGGAAGGAAGAAAAGAGTTAACCCAGTCTCTCGGTCCATAAATGAAGCTGCTGTCCAGCAGGGAAGTAGCCAATCCAAGGTCTCCTTTCCAGCTCCCGCTGGAAAGTGGGCGAGAGCCTGCGCATTGTAGAGCTGGATGAGAGGCCCCCTCCTCAAACTCCACCGCCACCTACATCTTCAGTGTTTCTCACACACACATGCACAGCACTCGCAGACACACTGTCCACATGGTCCTATAAAAACTTCCAGAATCACAAGACATGCAGAATGGCAACAAGATGCAAAATCCTCATTTCCACCTCACTGGGTGAGAAGAGCTTTATGTCTTAAGTCCCAAGCCCTCGGCTCTCTTCAGATCCAGAGGTGGTCAATCTTCACTGTCAACCGGACTGGACTGGGAACTCCCCCAGGAGACGCACCTCTGGACTTAGCTGAGGAGGGAAGACCCATCCTGAAGGTAGTGGCACCATCCCATGAACTGGTATCCAGACCAAATAAAAAGGGAGAAAGCCAGCCAATGACAGAATTCCTTTTACTCTACTTCCTGGTCCACTGTGATGCAAGTGGTCTCCACCAAATTGTCCACCACCATAAACTCCACCATGCCTGTCCCACAACAGTGTGTACTCTCAAACCAGGAGACAAAACAAATCCTTCCTCCCATAAGTTGCCTTTTGCTAGGGATTTGCCCACAGTGATGAGAATGATTACCAGAGGTCCTATGCTCAGTCCCTTGCTCCCTCCCATCCCCGAATCCCAGAAATAAGGTAAATAATTGTTCAGGAAGCACAGAATTTGAGAAGGTTATTATTTAATTCCAGCACTTTGTTGTTAAATAAGAGCTTAGAGGCTGCATGCATTCTTCCCTGAGACAGTCAGTACTTGAGATGGACACATTTAGGTTCGGATAGGACCCTGTGGTTCTGACTCGGCCTCCTCCCTCTGGACACCACTGGCCCTCACTCAGCCTGTGCTTCCTCCTCCTGCAGTGAGAAACCTCATGGAGCAGCATCTCGACCTGACTCCACAGCATTGCTGGGTAGGATGGTTGTTACTCTCACCATCACCCACAGGCCAGACATTGCTTGGCAAGGCGGCCTCATCCTAAAGTCAACAGTCTCTGCCCCAGACACCGAGACCAAAGGCATCCTCATCCAGCTCTCTAGATGCACAGTGGGTAAAGAAAGGACAGGGTAAGTTATTCCATGACTGGTCATCATGGGACATTAAGGACAATGAGGATATGGTCTTTCCACAGAGACCCAGAGGGATCCACGGGGTCCATTAACCCAGTCCATCTCAATGGCCAAGTCTGCTTACCACAGGCCTTCCCATGTTCTCTAGCCCCGTTTCCAAAGTCATCTTAAAATATATGTTTTAATCTAAAAGGCTCTGCCGTAACAGCACATTTGTAGGTCACTTGTCTGGCAGTCGTCCAAGAACAAGGAAGTCGCCTAGATAGGCAAGATGAAGTCTGTCCACTAAAGCAGAGCTTTTGCTCCTAAGAAAATCAGTTCTCCTTCCTCTTAAAACTTTGGGCCCCCAGTACAGACATAATTTGAACGTACTCTGTCATCTGGTTTCATGTTCCTTAGAAAATGAGCAAAGGTGAAAGGGTGACAGAAAGACACAGGAGCAGACAGAACCTTCAGCAAGAAAGACAGCAAACACAGCAAAGGAGACAGAAATCACCAGAAAAGCAAGTGCCAGTGTCTCAGAAGCTCCAGCTCCAGGACTAATTAGAGCAGGAGATGGTCGTATAGAGTCAACAGCAACTGAAGGTGCCATGCGCTAACTGTGCAGCTTACCTGGTCATCAGGAGTGAGCCTGTGTCATCAAGAAAAGGTTAGGGCACCTGCTACAATGTCTAGTGTAGGAGACAGAGCACTCACGAATTCCACAGGTGTTCCCTGTGCCCATGTCATACCAGGCCCAGACACAAGCGTTAATGAGGAGGTTACTAGGCCACTAGGTCTAGCGCTCAAAATGTCACCATGAAGGTCACACATAGCCAAACATGGTGGAGAAGGCAGCTGGCTCTTCTTCCTTAGAGTGCACACAGGGAGGAAAGAGGAAGAACAATAATAACCAAACAAGGTCTTCCCTTCCCCCCACTCCTACATGCCCTGACAGGAAGCAAGCAAAAGTTTAAGACTGACACTAAAACAAGGGATTATTTTCAGAAGACTCAAGAAAGTAGACTGTTCTGGTTGACTGTTTCAACTTGACACAAACTAAGGACACCTAGAAAGAAGAAACCTCAGTTGAGGAATTTCCTCCACTATAGTGACCTGTGGGCGTATCTGTGGGGCATTTTCTGGATCGCTAATTCAAGTAGGCAGGCCCAGCCCATTGTGGATGGTGTCACCTGGGCAGGTGAGCCTGGGCTCTGTGAGAAAAGTAGCAGAGCAGATGAGGGGAACAAGCTACTAAGCCGCTTTCCTCTGTGGTCGCTGCTTCAGCTCCGGCCTCCAGGTTCCAGCCTTGAGCTCCTGCCTTAGCTTCCCTGGATGATGGACTGTGATCAGGACATACAAGCCAAATAAACTCCTCCCCAGGTTGCTTTTGGACATGGTGTTTATCACAGCAACAGAAGACAAACTAAAACATAAGCTAAGAGCTAAAGGTGGCCAGGGCTTGCTGAGTGGATCGGCCACCAGGTCAGGGAGGAGGCTCAAAGTCCTAATGGCCCAAGTTCCACTACATTAGGGCCAGATGCAGGACGCAGAAGCCACTCATAGGGAGCACGTGGCCTTGGAGGGACCCCAGTTACTCTCATTTGCTGTGATAAAACACTGATTAAAACCAACTTTGTGGGGCTGGAGAGATGGCCTAGCGGTTAAGAGCGCCGACTGCTCTTGCAGAGGACCCGGGTTCAATCCCCAGCACCCACATGGCGGCCGAGAACCATCTTTAACTCCAGTTCCAGGGGAATCCAACACCCTCTTCTGACCTCCACGGCATTGCATGACACGGGTGCAGAGACCTGCATGCAGACAGTACATTCATACACATTAAAAAAAAAAAAACTTTGGGAGGAAAGTGTTTATTTGGCTTATAGCACAGTCCCTCACTGAGGGAACTCAAGGGAGGAACTGAGGGCAGGAAGGAGCTGAAGGACAGGCCTTGGAAGTATACTAGTTACTCCTCTGGCCCATATTCAGCCTGCTTTCTTATATAACACAGGACCAGCTGCCCAAGGGTAGAATTGCCCCACAGTGGACTGGGCCCCCCCACATCAACAATCAAAAACATGCCCCACAGACATGGCCACAGGCCAGTCCAATGGAAGAAATTCCTGAGTTGAGGGTCCCTCCGCCCAGATGTGTCAAGCTAGCAGCAAGCTATCCAGCACAGAAGGATTGCCTGGGAAATCGGAGGCAGATATCTCTAGGCAAAGTTTGTGGCAGTGGACTTCACAGTCATGGCACTGCAAGACCACTGGAAGACAGTATCCAACTATTACTGAGGGGCCCACAAGAGAAGACCCCAGGAGGGGGAGAAGCACAGGCTGAAGACTAGCCTCCATCCACGGAGTCCTGCAGGCTTCAGATCCCCGGCTGCAGCACATGGGCTGTGTCCCCGCAGCCAGAGAGAAGAGTAAGCTGCAGCAGAGTCAAAAACGTCAGGCAATGTGAGCTGACCCCAGAGCATTGTGGAGCGAAGTCCACACATTCAACAACTGCAGTGCCTCTAAAAATAGCTTCAATGGGGCTTGGAGCACAGCGTGGTAACCAAGTGCAGGAAATGGAGAAGGCAACTTCCTGGAAAAGACAGCTGCCGCAAAGAGGCGGCAACCACAAAGAACTTCCAACATGATTGGGCGCTTCCCGTTGAGGCAAGAGAACATCCAGACAAGAGGCCCTGCCCCTGCAAGAGCCCAGAGACAGGAGAGGTAAGGCGAGGAAAAGGCAGCGGCAAACATAAGGGCTGAGGTGTAAGTGCTCAGATTCTTCTGGAACCTGAATCTGGAGGGTGGGGTAGACATTGCAAAGGTCATTCTGCAGACATATCTGATAGTTGCTCACTGCTAGGCTATGTGATTGCAAAATCCATTTCCAAATGGCCTGCTCTCTGTGAGACGCTATGGCACTGTATATCAGGAGCAACTCTTCTCCCAGCATTCTGCATCCCAGGTGCCAGCTTCCTCAGACTGTGCCACTCTGAGTTTAACCAGGCCCAGCCTGTAAACACTTCCTCCTCCCTCACCCCCCTCAAGAGCCTCACATATAAGCAAGCAATACAGTACCTACCCCTATTTTCCTCTTAGAAACTCAGGACCCTGCAGAAGGAAGACTATTTTCCATCAGACTGAGTGAATCAAGACTCCCTGCATCTGTCCACTGTAACTGCTTAACACGACAGGTGGAAGTACTCAGCACCCTGAGCCTGAGGATCCGTCCATCAGAGTCTCTAAGGAATGAGGGGACTAATGGAGAAACAGCCCAGCCACACCTGCATTTTAACCACCCAGCAGGTAACTCTAGGTCCAGCAGGGCCCACAGCTGAGCTGGGGCCACTGGAAGCCCTGCTCTAGTTAAAATACATCTATCTGCAGCACTCAGAAAATAGCCATCCACAGTATTGCTTTCAGCTATAATGGAAAACTGATGGCTTTTATCTCCCCAACTTTATGACTATTGATGGGATAGAGGCTGAGGTTTGATGACCATTTAATAGCCGACCCTGCGCAGTTAGAGGAGCATCAGAAAGCAATGAAAGCACCGCGATGATTGTCTGGCAGAGAATCCACTGCTGAGGTCCAGGAAGCAAAACCACCACCCTCCCCAGGCTCTGAAAGAAGAAAGAAAAAAAACCAAAGTCATCATCATTTCAGTTTCACCCAATCCTTTCTGCCACTGACCTCTGGAGTTTGATCCAAAGGGGAGAGGGTTAGGAGGGGGCACAAATATAAGACATACCTGAGCCCTCATACAGAGAGAGGGGCTGAGTGCTGGGCACCCCGGCTGATGGGCTTCTGGACACCCGCCCCTCCCTGGCCAGTCCTCAGCACCCCATGGGTTGAGGGCTCTGGCAGGAGTGTGCAGGTTCAGGACCACCTGTAGTGTTCTCTAGGCTACAGCTGAAAGGCAAAGAAGCAAAACAGCCTCTCCTTTTCCAGGCCCAGGCTGACTTCAGAGCCTGCTGGTCCTCCACCTTCTGCCCATAGCAAGAAGCTAAATACCATCTCCAGAGCTCTCCATGTAGCCAAACACCAAGCCTTCCCTGCCCTTCCTGCCCTGACCAATTCTACCCAGCAGCCTCATCGCTGACCTCTTTGCTCCCGCTGGCA
Organism: Rhizomys pruinosus; assembly: GCA_009823505.1. Classification (NCBI taxonomy): domain Eukaryota; kingdom Metazoa; phylum Chordata; class Mammalia; order Rodentia; family Spalacidae; genus Rhizomys; species Rhizomys pruinosus. The sequence goes on from VZQC01003035.1 coordinate 936,486, forward strand.
CAGAGCTAGGTCTACAAGCAGCAGAGGGGCTGGACACATTCCATTTCTAACCCTTGCCACATACTAGACGGGGGAGATAGCTCAAGGGGAGAGCTGCTTGCTGCACAAACACAAGGAGCGGAGTTCGGATCCACGGAGCCCATGTAAAAGTCAGGAGTAGCAGCACACGCCTGTAAACCTTACTTCTAGAGGAAGCAGAGACAAGTAGATTCTGGGGACTCACTGACCAGGCAGTATTGCCAAAACGGTGAGCTCCTGCCTCAAAAAATAAAGAGGAGAACAAAAGAGGAAGACGCTCAAAGTCAACCTCTGCCTACACACACATCGACACACAAATTTGTGTGTGTGTGTGTGTGTGTGTGTGTTGGAAGAGACATCAGGAAACTAATAAATGGCCATGGAGACAATGGAGGCCTCCTGGGAGGGGTAGTGGAATACAATATAGTAATATAAAGGATGAAAGAGGAATAATAAAGTAGGAAGGGTTAATGGAGGTGGGGAACAGGAGGGCAAAACATAGGAGGGAGGGTGGGGACAGATAACCAGGACCAAAGTCCTTCAGAAAAAGCCAAATGGAAGCCTACCACTAGAGAAGCTTCCTAAAGTATATACGTACACATTATAAGAAGAGTTTAAAAGGTGCTACCACATAAAGGGGGACACTGGCCCTACTAGGCTCCATAGCTAACAAAATAAAGCCTCAATGACAGGAATGAACTCCGTCCCTTGAAGCTGTTGACCAGGGTTCCCACAGACCCTTAGACAATACTGGCCATTGCCCCTGCTGTTGGCTACCCACCAGAACTGCATGGTAAGACCCTACTGCTGAAGACACTACACACACGAGCTATAGAACAAACAAGAAGACATCAAGCTGGTCCTGACTTCAAAGATGCAGCTCTACTGGCTGCTTTCATAGTGCTGGAAGGTGCTGTCCATGCCACCTGAATAGAAAAATAATCCTCGACCTTACCTAGTTATGGATCCTGTGAGCTACAGCAACAACTGGCCTAGCAAGATATGCTCACCAATGCAATAGTGACACAAATATTATGAAAGTAACCAACCACTTTCTAATTGGATTTAAGGTCGAATTCATAGTACGGAACCCATGTCTGACATTGATATCATGCCTAGGAATCTGAGGCTAAACAGGTTAGAGGGCATGGGGGGAAAGCCCAATATTATTATTCTGCTAAATAGATACAGTGTTAAAGCAGCTCCTAATGACTTACTGTTCTACCCATGGATTAATTCAACTCTCACCAGAGAAGCTTCCTTATGCAGCAGATGAAGATTAACATAGAAACTCACAGTTAGCCAATGTGCAGAGGACAATGGGCTACAGACTGCTTATCTCTGAACAGTACACCTGTATCAAACTTCTGCCTCCCAAGGCTCAAGGATAATTGTAGAAGGGGGGGGGGTGTAAGAGCCACAGGTGGTACATGATCACAGAGAAATAGAGTTTACCAGACAGCTGGTCAGTTACTCAAGTCAACCCACAGCAATGGTGACCGCAAACAAGTCCCATGTAAGCTCAAACTGGACAAAGTCCCAGCATGGATATGGGGAAGTAGGTGTGAAACCCCAACTCTACTCGAGAAACCACAGACAACTAATGGCTACTGGGAGGGCGAGAGTCAGTCTCTTTCAAGAATGTGACTCTTACTAGATTAACCAGGCTCCAGAGGATGGACCCACAGTGAAAGACATTTGGGGACACAAATTAGACTTTATATGCCATATATATATAATAAACTCTATATATTAAACTATATGTCACATTATATGTATACATATCTATGACAGAGCAGGGAGCCATACAGGGAGGTGATCGAAATATGATCAAAATATACTGAAACTGCAAAAATTCCATTTAAAAAGGAAAAATTATTTTTAAAAAGATTTTTTTCAAAATAAAGTTACAAATTTAAAAATTGTTTTACTTTAGCTTGAGAATTTCGTGCCTAAGTATGCTATTCACATAACTGCCATCCCTCCCTCTACTCATATCTCCCCCACCCCCTCTTCTTCATGGTCTCTTCCATATAATTATTATTGTTACATACTTGCACATGTATGCAACCTATTGAGTCCAGTGAGTGGCTCTTTTCTGCCCTTGTGTTTAGTGCTGACCACCTGGATAAGCAACCAAGGGCGGGGGGGGGGGGGATTGTCCCTGGAGAAAACTGATCCTCTCTGAGCAGCTGTTGATTACCTGTAGCTCTTTATCTAGAGTTAGAGCCTTGTGAAATTTTATCCATTCACGTTACATGTCAACCTGTGCAGGTCTTATTTGGGCAATGATATTATTGAGATCCCATGGGTGCAGCACCCCTATAATGTCTATGGGATACTGGCAAGGTATCCCCAATTGTGTAATAGTGCCACTTTTATCATAGAAGTTATCAATAATTGTCTAATTGGACTTAAGGCCCACTCAATGGGAGGAAATTCACACTTGGTACTGTAAACTTACCCCATGGTTAGAGAGGCCACAGACCCTAGAAGAGAACCTACCAATGCCATTTTCCTAAACCAATGATTCCTCACTGTATTCTAAATATTCATCCTTATGCCCACAAAAATTAAAGGACAAATTAATTTAGCAAATTCCAAGTACAAATGAGTCCTATCACTAAACCAAAAATCTAAAATCTGAAATATTCCAAAGTCTGAAACTTTTTAAACATTAACATGAAAACCAAGTGGAAAATAACCACCATGAAAGGTTGTCGCATATACAAAGTTACTTAAAATATTATATGAGCAGCTGGAGAAATGGCTCAGAGGTTAAGAGCACTGGCTGCTCCTGAAGAGGACCCAGGTTTGGTTCCCAGCACCAACATGATGTCTAACAACCATCTGTAATTCCAGTTCTAGGGAATCCTGCACCCTCTTCTGACCTCCATGGGCATTGCATGACATGGGTGCACTTACATTTATGCTGGCAATATACTCATACACATAAAAATAATAATAAATAAAATATTTTAAAATATTATATGAAATTACCTTCAGTCTGTGTATATAAAGTACATATGAAACATAGTTGAAGGCTATGCTTAGACTTGGGTCTCATCTTCAATATATCTCATTATATATCTACAAATACTCAAAATTTTCATATTCTATAATCTAAAGCACTTCTAGTCCCAGCAGTTCAGACAAGGCTCAGCCTGTACCTTTGCAACTGTTCTCAGTTGTTACCACCTCATGGGATGGGCAAGACAGATTCAGTCTGAACATCTATTGCCTTTGAGATAACTCTCACTATGTAGTTCAGTCAGGCTGGGCTGGGGGCCCTGGGGCTTTGACACTCTCCAGTTCGTCCTGTCACATCAAGCTTCCTCCAAAGAGCAGGACACTGTCCTGGGAGGCTAGACATGAACTCTCATCCAGTCCTGTGGCCTCTTAGCTATGGTGACTCTGAGCAAATAGCTGACCGGGCTCCCAAATCTTTTTCTCTAAAATGTTATCTTGTTGGGCTGATCTTTTCACTCATTCTTAGTGCTTCATCAGCCACATTTTCAGGCACAACTATATCCTCCTTGGCACCATAGCTGTCACATTTCTATATAGCACACACCTTTATCCTGGCCTGACTAAAACTAAGACATAGAAACCAAGGCCCCACTCTAACCATTCCTCCCACCCCACCTCCTGTGTGCACACCATTCCACCAAGGACTTTCCTCCAAGTCAAGTTAGTTATCCTTCAACCACTCAAAATGGCAAGGGCAGCTGGCTGAGGCTAGACAGGCGTGGACAGCAGGGCAGTGGAGGCCACTATTCACCTACTGCAAGTATTCCAACTGAACCTGTCTGAGCTTTAACACACACACACACACACACACACACACACACACACACACACACACCCCTCCTTGGAAGCACAAGCTCAAAGGAGAGCAGCAGAGTGTAACAGCAGAACTGTGGCCAAAAGGGCCTTCTTCCTGAGCTCCTATAGATCCGCCAGCCATGGAAAGGAGGCACTGGGAAGGGGTAGGAATCCCAGACCTGTTGTCTTGCACCAGCTTGCTTCCCGCTGACCCACCTGCCAGGAGATAACAGCCCATCACACCCCCAGGCAGAGCTTCTCAGCTTCTTTGCATGGCAGGGGAAGTCACAGCTTAATTATTGCAACTACTGCCTGGAGTCTTCCAAGCTCAGGAGTTGCCACTTGGCAGCTACTCCTTGTTGGCTTCTTAGGGCTTTGGAACTGTCTCTGCAGGAACGTGGGAAAGTTAGCCAGAAGCAGGTAATGATCCGTGTTTGGCTCATTTTAAACTCCCCAGGTGTAGGGTATAATAGCCTCACACCTACAATCCCAGCACCTGGGAGGCTGAGGCAGAAGTGTTGCTGTGAGTTTGAAGCCAGCCTGGTCTACATAAGAAGTAGTCCAACCTGAGCTACAAAGTGTGACTCCCTAAAAGCAAAATAATAATAGCAATAGTAATCATAAATTTTAAAAGTAAAAATACACCAAGAGAAGCAACACCTTTAGTGAAACTCAAGTCAAGAAAGTGCTCACCTCAGACCTAGAGGCCCAGCATGGCCAACATGGTCCCCACAGTCCCCACCAGCCCCTTCCTGATACAGCCAGCCAGTTGGTGTTTCAACAATGTCCACACACAGATCTGTTCCTCAACACTTCCACTGTGGGCATCATCCCTTCTGAAATCTCAGGGTGGTGACTAAGAAGCCTCTATATCTTTCTAAAACTCACCTTCTTAGACCAGCCCCAGCAGAGCACTGCCTTAGTTACAAGGTGGTAGACCTGCCCTCTTAAGGACCACTGGGCAAAGATCAGGCCTTGCTAATAGCTGAGAAGACCTCACCATCTGCTATGAAGTGGAGGTGGCCAATTCATTGTAGCTCAATGACCTCCCTTTCACCTGGGGAAAGTCTCACACTAGTCCCAAGATCTCTCTGGGGATCTTCTTATCTGAGCATCCTCTCTCCATAAAAGTCTAGAATGTGATGTCCCCACTGTCTGACCCAAGAGTGCCTTCCTTAGATGATAACAGCAAACAGACAAGTGGACAAACCAGACCAGAAAACAAGCATACTGTGTTGACATGGGGAGCCGCAGGCCACACAGACAAAACAAAACAGTTCACAAAACATTATATATAGCATTGTTTTTGTTTAAATTCGTGCATGTCCATTAAAAACAAATTGTGAGCCAGGTGTGGTGGCACACGCCTTTAATCCTAGCACTTGGGAGGCAGAGGCAGGCGGATCTTTGTGAGTTCAAGGCCAGCCTGGTCTACAGAGTGAGTTCCAGTACAGCTGGGGCTACAGGGAGACCCTGTCTAGAAAAGACCAAAAAAAAAAAAGTGTGAAGGAGCTGAAAGATGGCTCAGCGGTTAAAAGTATTGGTTGCTCTTACAGAGGACCCAGGTTTGAGTCTCAGCACCCACATGGCAGCTAACAACCGTCCATAGCTCCAGGTCCAGGGGATCAGATGCCCTCTTCTGACCTCTGTGGGCATTGCACTACACAGGTGCACCTACCTACATGCAGGCAATATACTCAAACACATAAAATAAAAATAGTAAAATATTTTTACAAAATAAAGTCTGAACGTTTACATTCCCTAACATGTTTGCCAAGTTTATTATTTTATGGTGTTCATATTGGAACTTATTTCTATCTCTCTGTCCTACGTGTATTATTCTTCTTTATTGTTGTTGAGACAAGGTCTCTGTGTAGCCCAGGCTGGTTGGGCTGGAACTCATGATCCTCCGGCCTCCACCTCCCCCTAAGAGCTGGGATCACAGGAGTAAGCCTCCACGCTCGGCTTACAATAAACAGGTAATGCTTTAGTAAAAATAAAGGCCATGTGTTTTCCATTGAGAATAAAAAAGCAGGAATGGTGGGGGCGGGCGGGAGACCAGGGCAGGACACACTGCTGGCTCCCTGCATTTGCCCAGAGAGACAGGAGATGAGAGGATCACAGGCTGTCTTGAAGGGGCTAAAACAGGGCCCTGACTCCGCAGCTGAAGACGAAGGTCCTCTGCCTGCACCTGACAGCACCTCTAAGAACAAGGACCAAACACTAAAACAGCCACATGTTCTAATTTCTCACAATATCATAGCACCAGCTACGAGCAGGGCAGCACAGTTGTCCCTCACAGCAGTACAGTATCCCCAGAAGACTGGCTTCAGGACCTCCAAGGATATTAAAGCCCAAAGTATTCAAGTCCTGTCTGTAAAATGGCATAGATTTGGGGGGCTGGAGAGATGGCCTAGTGGTTAAGAGCACCAACTGTTCTTGCAGAGGACCCGGGTTCGAACCCCAGCACCCACATGGCGGCTGAGAACCATCTGTAACTCCAATTCCAGGAGAACTCCAGGTCCAGGGGAATCCGACACCCTCTTCTGACCTCCGAGGCATTGCACGACATGGGTGCACAAACCTACATGCAAAAAGTACATTCAAATAAATAAATAAATAAAAATTTTTTTAAATGGCATAGATTTTGGCATACAACCCGCACAGTTCTCCTATACACTGTGAATCATTTTTGGGTTACTTATGATACCTAATATGTTATGTGCTATATAGATAGCTATTATGCTGTATTTTATTTATATTATTTTTGTTATGCTGGCTTTTAAAACTATTTTCCATCTGTGGTTGACTGACTCCAAGGCTGTGGAAAGTGGACGTGGATACAGAAGGCTGAATACACTACTAATTAGGGTTCAGTGTACTTCCCAATTCAGGACCAGTTCCAGTTCGGCCTGACTCCATTGTCCTATTGTTAAGGAACCCTGAGCCTGCTGGAGGCCTAGAGGGGAGGATCCCATCTGCTCAGGGTCTCCCAGGGCATCTCAAAGCCACAGCCTCTACACACACACACACACACACACACACACACACACACACGTTCTCCTTCCTCTGCTCTGAGCAGGTCAGCCATGCTCTTCTTTATCTCAAAGCCACAGCCTCTAGACACACACACACACACACACACACACACATGTTCTCCTTCCTCTGCTCTGAGCAGATCAGCCATGCTCTTCTTCCTCCTATGCCCCTCCCCCCAAGCCTCTTCCCCAGGGCATCCTCCCTCTCTCCTGGCCTCAGCTGGACTGGGTCTCCATGCCCTCCTCCCGGGCTCTCCTCAGCCTGCCTGCAGCAAGTTTAATCCTCACAACACTTAATTAAACCAGGCCCCCTCTTCATGGCTGCTGGTTCACAGGGGCCAGCCCTGTGGCCCCAAATGAGCTTAGAGCTCTTTGAAAGAGCTCGTGTTTTCTACGTGCTCGTGCACCAGGCTGGGGCTCGATGCTTTTTCATGAGTTATTTCCCTTAATCCCATGATCTCCATCGAAGCCCTTACCTCTCTGCTGAACTCCCAGATAACAAATACTTTTTGTATTTGACATTGACGCTTGCACGTTTGAAGGTTTTCAAACAAGTCGGAAACCAAACATCCTCCCCCACCATCCCCTAGCTTCCCCCTTTCCTCCTCCTCCTTTCTCAAGGTGATGACTTCGCCAACCAATCAGCAACCAGGCCAGAGATCTTGACAGTATCCTGGACTTATCTTCACTGTCCACCTCCAATAAACTGACCCCTGAAGGGCGCTATGTCACCCCTATGCCCAGTTCCTCTTCACCCACCACCTACTTTGACCTTACCTCAGGCCCATCGCATTCTCCTGTTGGACTCCTGTTGGGCCTCACCCTCTCCTCTAACCCTTTTATGCACAACAACATAATCATGTTACCTTCCATCTTTAAATACTCCATGGCTCCTCGTTGTCTTCTAGAGAAAATCGAACTTGTTGGCAAAGCACACAAAAGCTGGGTGAGCTGGTCTCCCTTGCCTCTTCCACACCAGCCCTCTATGACACATTCCCTCCGCAAGGAACAAAAGGGCTACCTACCTCCAAATTCAAATCAGCTGCTTCTTTAAACTCAGGAGAGAAATCCTCTCTAAGAGGCCACCCACTGAGAAGACTAGCCTTCTACCTGCAGCCTGAACTCCCCTAGGAATACCTTTAGATACCCACAGAGAAAGCCCCATGCCCATCCTCCTAAACAGGCTGTTTAAAACCTACTGTCCCAGCCTGGTCTACATAGCGAGTTCCAGGACAGCTGGGGCTACAGGGAGACCCTGTCTCAAAAAGACTAAAAAAAAAAAAAAAAAACACCTTACTGTCCTTACTTTGAGAAGGCAAACAGAGGCTCCTCAATTAATGTCTAAAATGTGCCCACACTCAGGTAATTAAGGATCTAAGGCCGGTGCTGTCTGGCCCATTCACAGTGCTGCTCTTTGATTTCATTTTGCTTGAGCACATCACAGTACCCAAAGTATAGTACCCAAGGACAGAGAGGAGGACTCACTAGCTCAGGAGGACTTGAGCCAGGCGGGGTGGGAGCACCTACTCCAAAACTTCTCTGTATGAGTATCAAATGTTTGTTGTTCTTTTTTGTGTAACTCAATGTCCCTGTTAGTAGGCATGTGAGTGTCACTCACTGGCAGCCTGAGAAGATGCTCAGCCAAGTTGGGCAAGTTGTACAACAAGACTACAGGCACATGGTCTCTGGGCCTTGCAAGACAGCCTACTGAAAGGTCCTGCCATAGTTCGAATCGGAACTTGCCTCCAAAGGCTCATGTCTTGAAGGCTTTTTCAGCAAGTGGTGGTATTATCTTGGGAGATCCTGAGACCTTTAGAAAGTAAGGCCTAACTTCTAGAAATAGTCACTAGGGTGGGCTTTTATGAGACCCCTGGTTTCTGCCACACACTTTGCTCCCAGGTTCACTATAATGTGAACAGCGTCTGCCACATTTCCCACTACCATCCATTACTCCCCATGCCCTTCCCACAATGATGGCCTGAAACCCTCTAAAATTATGAGACAAAATATATCATTCTTCTCTTGTTTCTGCCAAGTACTATGTCAGGGCAATGTTAAAGCAACTGACACAGACCCTGAGGGTGGTAGTTGGTTCAAGGACACCAGGGTCCAAGCCACTCCACTAGAAGGAGCACAAGGCTGCCTCACCTCTACTGAACAGAAAGGCAAAGCACTCCTGATGTTGGGCACAGGAAAGTCACGTCCAATCTCTGCAATACTCTGTAGAGGAACCTACCACAGAGGCTCTGGGACACCCCTCAGACTCCCTTGGTGAAGCTCTAAGGGCCTCCTTGCTGAAGATGGGAACTACCCTTCAGGCTGTTCCCAGAGCACAGTGCTCCAGAGAAAAGTGTGTTCCCAAAATGAAAGACTCAAGGCTGCAGCAGGAAAAGCAGAGTCAGTGGAGACCATAGCAAGGATGTTCAGAACCCCAAGTAGGGATGTGCTGGGGTCTGAATGCAGCGCAAACGCTCTTCAACTTGTGATGCAGTTCTGTCATAAGATGGAAGCACCTTCAGTCAAAGCATATTTCAAACCATCATAGCTGAGCCCAGCCCACCTTAAGCACGTACATTAGCCTTCAGCTGGCAAAGCATCTAATATAAAGCCCATTTTGTAATAAAGTGGTGAATACTTCACATGGTTTGTTGAATACAACACACTAGAGCATCGACGTCTACTTTTGTGGGTCCAGGGCTGACCAGGAGCTGTGGCTCAGCTACTCCAGCATTATCAGAGAGGGTCAGATCCTGTATGCTAGCCTGGGAAAAGCTACAAATTTAAAATTCAAGCACAATTTCTACTTGTTTATTTTGTTTATTTACTTATTTTTATTTTATTTGTACAAGTGTCTTGCCTACATGTATGTATGTACATGCACCTCATGTATATAATGCCCATGGAGGCCAGAAGAGGGCATTGGATCCCCAGAAACTCGAGTTATGGGTAGTTGTTAGCCATTGTGTGGGTGCTGCGAACCAAACCCTAACCCATGCCCTTTGCAAAAGCAGCCAGTGCTCTCAACTTCTGAGCCATTTCTCCAGACCCCAATTTCTACTGTAAAGTCAAAAGATACTATAGCCATCCCAAAGCCAAGGGTCTGTAGGACCAACAGGTTGGCTCTGGCTAAGGCAACAGTACTTAAATCTATAGAACGCCACAGGGGCTGAACAACAGTACTTGAATCTATAGAATGCCTCCTGCCCACCTCCATTTTCGGCACGTACTTTCCAGAACCAAGCTAGTGTTGGGTATCCTCAGCCATCCCTCTGTTGAAGGATGAGACTCCTGTCTTCCCTCTTACGTCTTTCTCAGCAAGTTAGGGACTAATTACTAATTACCTACCTTTCTTTAGCACTGAGCAGGTTTCTGGAATCACTGATTCATGAAAACTACAATGGAAGGAGTTAGAGAGGTGGCTTAGTGGTTAAGAGCACCGGATGCTCTTGCAGAGGACCCAGATTCAGTTCCCAGTACCCAGATGGTGGCTAACAACCATCTGTAACTCCAGTTCCAGGGGATCTGGTGCCCTCTGATGACCACAGGCATTGCACAACACAGGTACACCTACCTACATTCAGGCAATACACTCATACACATAAAATAAAAATGGAAGTATCACCACATCCTTCTACATCCGGAACCCAATGGCTCCCTGAATACCCACATCCTGTGTTCTTCTCTGCAGCATCTGGCACAGCTGTCCACTTCCTTTTTCCCAGACATCAGGTGCCTAGCAAACCAGGCACCTCCTCTCTTGCTGGATTCTCCCCACGAGGGGCTGGACATCCCCTAACTTAAAATACCCTCGCCATGCTAACGACCCCCAGAATTAATCACACCAATCAAGAACTAGAGATGAATGCCTTGAAAATTAACATGCCCAAACCAGAATTCCTGACCCACCTTCAACCCCAAGTCCCGCCCATCTGAAAAGGTAGAGCCACCTCCCACTGAGTCACTCCAGCAGAGTTCCTCCATCACCTTCACCCCCAAATCCATCTCCAAAATTCCCCCACTTTGTCCACTTATCTGCCGTGGCCCTGGTCTGAGCTGCTATCGTCACTGATTTTGTGATGTGGAAATCATTCGTGTCCCTCCTGTTCTCATGCGCATCCAGAGTCGTAGTCTCGTTCCATTTCAGTACTGTACTCAGCTTCGGAAGTCCCTTTCTACATGTTTCCAGAGTCCGTCCAAACCCCTCTCAGGAGCCCACAAGCCCCAGCAACTTGGCCCCTTCCGGCTGTCCCCAAGCCACTGTGTTCCAGCCACATCTCTCCTTTGAGCAACAAGTCTCTCCCTCCAGCAGCCTCTGCCTAGGAGGCAACCTGCTGCATGCACGTCCCTTCTCCATGTCTCTCTCTGGCTTCCCATTCTTCAAGTCTTAAGGTTTTTTTTAATTTTTTATTAGATTGATTGATTAATTGATTGATTACACTTGTCCTCCAGGAGTATAGTCTCTCCTTCCACCATGTTGGTCCCAGGGATCAAACTCAGATCACCAGACTTGGTAGCAAGTGCCTTTACCAACTAAACCATCTCGATGGCCTAAAATCTCAGTTTAAATGGCATGTCCTCTAACTCTTCCTGACCCCTGTGCAGAGAGGTTCCCCCAGCCCCACAATGCACTATTTCTATGCCCTGTTCATTCAATCACTCTAATTATAATACACTGACATTCTGATCAGACATCCAACCTCCAAAACTGGAGAAATCAATGTAGTTTAAGTTGTCCAGTCTATAGTACTCTATTATAGCAGCCCAAAGTGATTAAAATATCAAGCAGAGAGCACTCGTGCCAGGCGAGAGCAGAAAATCATAGACACCATGGGAAGAACCCAAGGCCAGGGTAGCTAAATACTGTCTGCCCCTATGTGAGTACACACATATGCGCGCGCGTACACACACACATACACAAACACACACACACACACACACGTGCGCGCGCGCATGCACACACCCTACAGAAGGCTCTGGTGTGAACTGACCACACAGGCTTGCATCTTTATACTCTCTGAAGCAGTGGCATCTCCCTGAGTGCATGTTCTTCCTCCTTCTAAGATAAGGCAGGTCCTTAATCACAGCTCCACAGTAGGAGTTCTTAACACACATGGGCCATACCTCATCAGTGCTGGGTGTGAGTTTTGTGAGACCCAAAGATCTGGAAAGTGGACTGGGTGGGAAAGGCTAAAGAACCCCTTATGCATTCACGTTGCTAGGCCTCCACCAGCCACAGGAGAAAGGCACACGGACCCTATCTTGCAATCCAGATATCTAGGCTGGAGCACCAGTGAGGTGATTCTATAAAAGCCTTCTGTAAAGTGATAATCAACATTCCTGCCAAGAAGATCCCTTCACTTAACCCAGAGTGAAGGAGAACGGGGTCCACATGAGAACAGTACGGGAGCAAGCATGGGTCACCTGGGTGCAAGGTTACAGGGCAGAGGAGCCACACGCTGCCTCCCGCACAGCCTCCCTCCTTAGGCAATCTCATCAGTGAAGACTTCATTTGGGGTGAAGTCTTGCTCTGAGGCTCAACTCCATGCTCTCTTCCAGGCTCACTCTTCTCCTGGGTGACATTTATCAGCCCATGCCCCAGCTCTATCAAGAAGGATGCTCTCCAATGTCACCAGAGTGGACCTATGAGGTGGCAGAGAAAAGCTGGAATTTCAAGAGGAGCCTAGTAATAATGGTGTCATCTGATGATGAGTGTCCCCTTCCACAGCAACGTCAGCACAGTGGCTACCAGGAGACTGCAAGGACCTCCAGTTCCTTCTTCACGAAATCTTCCAACACTAAGGCATTCCTAGGCCCAATATGAGTGATCAATAGGGCATTATAGGAAACGAATACAGAATGGTCACAAGACCCCATTCTCCTTAACAGAGGCAACCAACTGCCTTAAGAATGACTGGGTTTGGGGCTACAGAGATGACTCAGCAGTTAAGAGCACTGACTGCTCTTGCAGAGGACCCAGGTTCGATTCCCAGTACCCATATGGCAGCTAAGAACTGTCTTTAAGCCAGGTGTGGTGGTGCATGCCCTTAATCCTGGCACTTGGGAGGCAGGGACAGGAGGATCTCTGTGACTTCAAGGCCAACCTGGCCTATTGGGCTAGTTCCAGGCCAGCTGGGGCTATAGGGAGACCCTGTCTCAAAAGAAAAAAAAAAAAAAAGAATGACTGGGTTCCTCCGGAGACCTATCCTAACCTTCACAGGATGGCAGCAGGTACCACTAATCTCTTTGCTACTGAGCCAAGAAGGAGATTCTAAATTCTTCTCCAGGGAGCTGATGAAGTTGGTCTTCCAGAGAAGGCGGAGGTTCCTGAAAGTCTAAGGAGCCCTCCAAGAATCTAATAAACAGTAAAATTCTCTCTAAAATAGCACCCAAATTTGGCTTATCATGTCAAGATATACAAGGGCTTCTTCCTTAAAGAAAGTAAAGGCTTGGAAGCCTTAAGTGCACCTCCTCCTACACAAATACTTTTCGTACCTTTAGAGACAACTGGCTAAAAACGTGACCCACCACGTCCTATAGCGTCACAAAGAAGCGAAGCCACAGTCTCAAGGATCGAAGACTCAAATCCCAGACGAGTTCAGGACAGCCCCAAGAGAGGAAGCCCACCTCCCTCTGCTCCACATCCCAGCCATCCTCTCTTCTCAGACAAGGACAGCATCGGCTGCACAAAAGTAGCCAAGGACTGTCAGGGTAGCCCCAGGCTGGAGTCTATTTATGCACATCCTCAGCACCCAGAGGTTAAATTACAGCCCAGAAGATGGCAAGAGTCCAGCAAGAGGTTATTTATAGCCTCTTGGCAGACTAGGAGGAACAGAGCATTTCAGGGGTCCATTTCCAAATGTGGCCTGCAAGTGACAGTTTATGAGACAGCAGTTATCCTCCCTACAACACACACACATACATAGCCCAAGCACATCCTTGCAATGAGTGCATACTGAAAGTAACAACTAAACAGTTGTGTTTTTAAAAGAATGAAGAGGGAGCTCATGGCTCACTGGGGACTAGAGAAAATCCACTCAAATTCCAGATTCATTCCAAGTTCCCGGCTTTCTAGGCGGCTCCCTACCAGATGCCTCCCCTGGTCATCTCCAGATCTTCAGTTAACTTAAGTCCACAACCCTGAGGCTCAGGATGGGAACCAGACAAAAGCAAAGGGCAGAGCTTAGGTTCCTGGGATGTGGCTTCCCAGCCAAAAATGCTACGGGTACAACACGAGGCTTCCACTCCCAGAAGCTCTATTTGACCCTGGTGCAAAAGGCAGTGGGAGGACTGAGAAGTACTTCCTGTAGCCCCAAGGCCCAGCAAGCAGATAGCCTTAATTAACCAATGCTTCTTCAAACCCCAGATCAAGAGAACCCTCCAAAGCCTTACTTAACAAGATAATGCAGCAGAGTCTGCCATACATCACAAGGTGAGGTGTAAGGCTGCCACTAGGCAAGCCTCCCAGCAAATCAGTGGGCCAGCTTCCATGCAGCACCAGCTGGGCTTTGGCAAACTGCCCCCTAAGACTCCTGAGACAAGATTGACTCAGAAAAAAGCCCGGGCATACCTGAACCCCTTCCTTAAGTGAAGGAGGATCAGCAGGCCAGAAAGTGGCGCTACAAGAACGGAGAATTCGGAGGCTCTGGATGTCCAAGGATGAGGGCTATTTCCAAAGAATCAGCCCCCAGAGAGGCTTTCTGTAACACCCCTTCATCAAACCAGCTTCATTCATTAACATAGCCAGGAAAGGGAGGGTGTCTATTTCCTGTTCCAAACCCCCATTGCATTGGGTGCCTCAATTCTCATAAGATATCCATCATCCACCTGTGCACCCATTTGGGAGGACAGATACCTGGAAAAGATCAAGCCCGAGGAGGGAAAAGCTCAGAACTCCTTCCTGAGCACAGTGCAGAGCCAAGCTCAAATGCCTGCTCTCTAGTTGTCCTCTCAAGACACCTCCTAGTGCTGAGACTGGCATCCACAAGGCCACTGGGACCAGCTGTACAGACTGACACATGGGTCAGAGGTCAGGCCTGCAGGGCTAGACAGAAGACAGCACCTCTCTCCTTCCAGGCCCACTCCTGAGTGGAAACTGAAAAGAGCCCTTCCAAATCGCCCTTCATCCCATCTTCTGATGAGACGCTGCCAATCTCCTCTCATACAAAGTGTTCATATCCCCGGAAACAGAACCCCGAGGGGCTGGCAAACAAATCTGGAAAATCAACCTGGAAAGACTCAGGCCACAGAGCTGGGCTACCTGAAAGGATCCTCCAGAGAGGCCATGAATACCAAGGACACAGGGTGGGAGGGACAATAGCCCACTCAGGGCTATTCAGACTCCAAGTTGGAGTACCACAGCCACCTACTCCATCCGCCACCTATTTGTCACCTCTACATCTCAGTCCCTGGTTCTCCTTTGCACGTCTCCCAGACCACCTCAAGCTCCAGCTCTGTATGGAGGACCAGGTCCCCCTGCAGGGGACCTAGCTGTGCTGCCACACACCCCCAAGGCCCCACCAGACTCATCCTAGATGCAGTCTCTACCCTTATCCCTGACCTCCCTCCTCTGGGAACAAATGCTCCATCCAAGAAAGGAAGGTGTGGTGGGGAGGATGGCAGCCGGGCAGAGACGTCCTGATTGGAGAAAGGGGCTTGCCTGGCCACATGCTGGCATGAATGTCCTACCCCAAGCCTGCCAAGCTGAGCCATGTCCCCAGTTCAGTAATCTAGATGCAGTGCTGTCTGTGGGCCCCAGGACTGCAGTTCTTGAAGTCCACAGCCCAATGCAAGGCAATCATTTGCTTGGTCAGTCCCTCTGGGTACTATCAGCCCTTCACTCCTCAGATTCCTCCATCTGGACCCTCACAATGCCTAATGGTATTTAAACATCTGTTCTGTTTCCACAATTGCTGTTTACTGCCCAATTCTCCTGATCCTGGTTGCCTCATCTCCAGGAAAACAAGCAAATAAAAACCTGTTTCCTGAAATAGATAGACCCAACCACCAAAATACTCTGCTCCAAAATCTACCATCTCACACGTAACTTTGACCACAGGAGCCACAAGTTCCATGGACCAACTTTCCTCACAACGATACTGACAAGCAGGGGTTAGGTCCTGTCTCTCATCTGTTGGAGACTCCTAGTTCAGATATCTGAGTAGCTTGATCCCAAACACCTGCAAAGGCAGCTTGTAGCCTGCTGACATTCTGAATGAGCCTGGCCCCACTGTGGGTATGGGGTCCTGAGCTTGGACTCATACCATTCCATAACAGCTCTTCTTTCCATCGTCCTATCAATGGAATCTGGCAAACTCAGCTTAGCATTTAGCCCACAGAAGATGGTGTTACCACCTAAGAATTAACCTGCTCATTTTTATGGTGCTTTAGGGATTATGTGTTCCATCCGGCTTCTCCTTAACTCTAGCCACCAGGAGGCTCAGGGCTGATGCTTGGAACTCTGTCAGACTATACAGTCAAGGCCCCTGCTCTCTAGAACTCCCAGTTGTTGCCACCAACACCCTATTGTAAAGGGCATGGGCCTGTTTCATATTTCTTCATCTGTTTGTATCTAAGGTGAATTTTTTAAGGAAGCTGAGGCAAAATGCCCATTTCTTCACAAGGCTTTCCCTGAGCCCTGAGGCTAACCCCATGCTCAGCCTCTTCTCTGAACACTAAGAGTTTGTTTTCCAAGCCAAACAAAATGGTGCTCCTGTTCCAGGTACACAGAGGCCCAGCTCTCCACAGTTAAAAAAAAAAAAAGAAGCCATCTTCTCACCCTGAAGCCTCTGGCCACAACCCTGCTGCTTTAAGAAGTCTGTACTCTGTTCTGTCCCCTACCACCAGGCCTGGCCATGGTGATTGGCTTTTAGTGTGCGCGCGCGCGCACGCGCGCGCGCACACACACACACACACACACACACATACTGTGAAGAGCTCCCTCTTTCTGGACCCCCCCTTCTTCTGGATTCTGAGTCACTCCCTCCTGATTGTCTTCCAACCTCCCCAGCTTCCCAGTCTCCTCTTCTACATTTTTACCCCTCTTTATGTATGCATGGCTGTCTCCTGTACAGTCAGCCTTGCTATCCACCCCAGTACCTCTGGTTACCACCTGACCACTGAGAATACCCCAAGTCAGTGGGCACCTCTAGCCTGGACTCCTTAGTGTGTTCTGTCAACCCTCCCCATGACATTGCGAGGCTTTAATCACCACCAAGCGCTCCCAAATACCTAAACCCATCCGTTCTCTCTACCTTCATTACTGAGCTCTAGAATCACCAATCTAAATACCCCAGATGCTGCCACTGGAACAAGGATCACTCAAGCACCTCAAACACTGAATGTCTAACACTGCTACACACTGATGGCTCCACTGCCCCATGGTTATTTCACTAAGAAACACACAACTGCCATCCATTCATCTGTCTAAGTAACATTCGTACAGTCCTCCCCATTGCCACGACCTGCAAGTGGAAAGAGGTGTGGAATGCCGGCCTCTGGGGGACTTCCAGTCATGTCAAGTCTGCTTACCAGTCTCACTGAAACAATCTGCTTTTCTCCATCCCCACATCTGCTACTTTAGTCCAGGGTGGGATGCTTCTGTCATTCAGGTTGTAGGCACTGGCAACCATAGTGGAAAAAAGCAATATCCCACAAATCCAAACTATAAAATGTGTGTGCTGTATGACCTGGGGCAAGTGATTTTCTCAGTCTGTTTCTTCGTCTGACCAAGATGATAATAGTGCTGAGCTCAGAGCCTTTTGCAGAGTTAATGAGCATGAAGCTTTTAGAACAGTGTCCAGAACACACTAGACAATCCATAAACACATAAGCTATTATAATCCTTCTTTCTCCAGCAGTCTCCCATCACCCGTGCTCTGAAGTTTCCCATAAGCCCAAGCTCTTCCTTTAGCTTCTCCTGGCTGATTCATTCATAGGCTTTCTCCTTCTCAGTTTTCAAGGCTCCATTAACTCAAAGACCCTCCTCAGGACTCCCAGGCTGAGGCAGATGGCCTCCCTGTGCTCCCTTGCCTAGGAGTCCTACCCATGTTCCTCTGAATTGAGACCACTTCCCTCCCTGGTGGGCTGCGTGCTCCATGGAGAGCAGCGAGTTCTCTCAACAGCCAGGCCTTGATGCACACAACAGGATTCAATAAAATACTTACAAACAGGAAAAGCATGAGAATTATAAAAAGGCAAATTTCAACTCACTATAACTAAAGGAACCCACTTCCTAATAATTAGGCTACATTTATTAAATATTTACTACATGCCAACCTCTGTGCTAAGCTTTGGACATATATAATCACACTCATAATAACCCTGTGATGTGAGTATTTTATTCTTCTTCCACAGGTGAAGGGATGGAGACTCAGGAAAGGTTAAAAACTGCCTCAAAGTCACACAGCTAAGTAAGTGGTGAAGTCAGAATTTGAACCCAGAACTGACAGACTTCAGCCAACACTAGCTTGGCCCAGCTCACAGTCTGCAGTCAGCTGACTCTTTAATCACAAGAGCATATTCTTCTCCTGGAAAGCAGGTGGGGGCTACCCTTCAAAGTGTAAAATCTCTGAAGGTCCCTTCTCCTTCCAAGATGTTAGAAACCCATGATTCGTAAGTTCTTTGGGCAATGCATTTTGGCTTCCCTTAGGTACTTAGCATGAAGACGCATGCAGTGTAGACAAACCATAAACCCATGTTGAATGAATTAATGAGTCGTGAACGAATGAATGATGGGTGGATGGATGAACAAATGAAAAGAAAGGAATGGGGGACACTAATCTTGCCCATGACCACATCGGTTTTAACTTTCTCAACACCTTCCACTGGATTCAGGGTCATAATCCAGGTGACCCTGGGGCACAAAGAGAAAACACCAGCCCAGCACACGAGCAGCCCCAGACAGCTTCAGCCGCCCTTACCGGCAGAGGTGGTCAGTCCGGCACAGGCTACGCAGGTCCAGGCAGTTGGGTTTCTCCTTGTCCTCATAGGAGCAGCTGGGCAGGATGGTTTGCCTGCGGCGCTCAGCACAGGCCTGGTCCTGGCAAGAGCAGAAGAGCATCCGGTAGGTGTACTCACTGGGCACACGGTCGAAGAACTGGCGCAGGGCCTTGTGGCACTTGCGGCGGTTACAGCGCTCAGTGGGTGAGATCTCCCGGTTGCAGATGGAGATGTAGGACGAGCGAAGCCTCTTGCAGTTGTCATTCAGGTTGCAAGCCTTGGCAGCGTCCAGGCAGTGGTTGCTCTTGGCACTGGCCACCGGGTCTACCCCCGTCCCTGGAGGAGAAAGGAGAACACAGGTCAAAGCTCCACACAGACACAGGGGAACATACACAGCCACTCAAGATCAATATGCTTCCACATGCCTGTTTCCTAATCTGTATGATCACTTCCAGAAACCTAGGGCTGGAGTGAGCATTAAAGGTGCTAATATGGGGCTGGAGAGATAGCCTAGCGGTTAAGAGCACTGACTGCTCTTGCAGAGGACCCGGGTTTGATCCCCAGCACCCACATGGCGGCTAAGAACCGTCTGTAACTCCAATTCCAGGAGAACTCCAGTTCCAGGGGAATCCGAGACCCTCTTCTGACCTCCGCAGCATTGCAAGACACAGGTGCACAAACCTACATGCAAGACAGTACATTCATACACATACAAAAATATATTTAAAAAAAAATTTTTTTAAAGGTGTTAATATGCAGATCCCTAAAGTACTCACCCCCAGCCTCAAAATCATGGAACTGAGTATATAAACAGGACCCTGTTTACAAGGGCAGGAGATAATGTGATTGGCTTAAAGTCACATGACTAGGAACCCCAGTGTCCACCCTCTAGCTTGAACAGGACTGCAGGAAAGTGATACCACTGGCATTTGGAGTGGGCAACACTCATCACTGAGTCTTTGCCAACCAGAGTGCAAGCAACATTGTAGCCACTTTCCTCACCTCACCCCCAGTCTTATGAGGACCAAAACTGTCCCTGGACACTTCCATGTCTGCTCTGTATCCAAAGGGGTGTGGCTGTTACTGCCACCGAAAAGGAAGTAGAAGTCCTGCAAGCATGAAGTCAGGGCTGCCTCCAGGTTGGACACTGGTGATAGGTGGCCAACCACAAGGCCACAGGCTGGGGCTCTGTTGTTGCTTTTTAGTACAATGAGAGAAGTGACTTGGGCGTACAGCAGAGTCCCAGGAATCCTGAGGCTTCCTCTTCCCCAACCCATAGATTTCAGTGGTACAACTTCCGGTGACCATCTGACTTTCCACTGCCCCCTGGGTACCCACTGACAGAGCCTCTTATCCAACTTGATGACAGGTAGGAGAGATGAGACCTCAGTCTGCTCAGGCCCAGCTGAGAAGTTCTGGGGCCAGTAAGGTGGGTGATCATCCCATCCAACCTTTGTTTTACAGATGAGGAAACTGAATTCTAAGAGGGCAGTGGGACGGCCACAGCCATGCCGAGCGCCGACCACAACCATGCCGAGCGCCGACCACAACCATGCCGAGCGCCGACCACAACCAGAGCCAGAGGCCGGTTACTCGACAGAGAGAATCATCAGCCCAGGGCACAGTTGAGCCTTGACCTTTCCACTACTCTTCATCTGCCCCAAACGCTCAGACTTTATTGACGTCCTCTCTCTGCACAAGCCCCCATCACAACAGGGAGGACTGGAGACCAGTCTGGCCTAGGGGCCATGACCCCACCTGCGGAGCCCTGGTGCCTGAGCCTTTGCACACACAGTTCCTGGTGTCCTGATAACTTGCTCACAGCTCTGCACAGCCCTCTGATGAGTTCTATGTCGCTCATGAAAGTGTCAAGAAGAAGACCCTACCTCTGGAGAAGCCAACCACTCCACCCAGGAACCCAAGAGGCAGAAGGGTACAGCAGACAGAACTAACTAGGCCCTCTAGAACTGAGCCATCAGCCTTCAAATCCTGGCTCTGCTACATATCAGCTATGAGACAGGGATCTGGTGACTAAATCATCTTCAGTTTCTGTATCTGCAAAATTAATAATAAGTACAGCAGAGTGCCTTTGTTAGCGTGAATGAAACCACTTCCAGTTTTTGCTCCTGCGTGCATCCCGACTTTGACTTGCCTTCTAGAACATCCCCATTGGTTGTGTGAATGCCTATATTTAACTGAGAAAGGCCTCCCTCTGGTCATATAGCTCCCATTTTTCTCCTCCCTTTTAGAGCAAAACTACAGAGATTTAGTTGTCTCCCCAGCTATGTCTCATTCTACTTGAGTTCTCTCTCAGACGCTGCACCACCTCCACTGGTCAGGAATCCTCAGACCTCACCATCCAAGCTGATGGATCAGGAGCCATGGACCCAGTAGCTCCCTCCCTCCTACCTAATCCCCTCTCCCTGACACCTCCCTGTCCAGCCTGCTTTGCCAGCTTCTATCTGTTCTCCCCAGGGTCCAGCCTTTCTGTCTAAGTGCCTGCTCTCTAGGGCTCTCATTTTATCTCATGCCCTTAAACACCATCAGTCAGCTTCTATCTCCCCAGACCAAACCTCTCTCTGAAACCCCAGACTCACCCATTCAACTCTATTCAACAACACTGTCTGAAGACCCAGTACCCTTGTGTCAAACCCAGAGACCCCCAGAGGCCATCCTCCCACTCAACTGCCAGTCAACCTCATCCTGCTATAAATAATTACACCAAAGCTGCTCAGACTAGAAACCTTACCTTATCCTTGACTCCTCTCTCATTCACACACCACATCAGTAAAGCCTGGAAGTCTAACTTCAAAACATACCCAGAATGCACCACTACTCGCCAACATGGTTATTACTTTCCTCCAAGCTGTCATCGCTGTGCCCAGTCGCCTTGCTCTCAGAGCACCCCGTAATAACCTTCTCTCATCACAGAACTAGAGTGAACTTCAAAAACCTACAGCATAAAAGTGTCACTCCAGGACACCAGTACATGCACTGGCTTCACTCCGTGCCCCTAACATAACCTACAGTCTCTGTACTTGCACTGTCCGATATGGTACCTACTAGCCACTGAACTTGAAATGCAGCTAGCACATTTCAAATATGTGCACAACATTTTAAAATATACCCCCAGATTCTCAAAGCTTATTAAGAAAAAAATATATTTCACTAGTAATTTCTTTGCTTTGATTGCATGTTAGAGGGATACTATTTTAGACATATGGTGTTAAATGTAACATCAAAATTAATTCCATCAACTTCTTCTTACCTTTTAATGTGGCTGCTGAAACATTTACAATATTTCTTTTAACCAGCACTGTTCTACCTGACCTTGCTCTTCCTCATTCCTTTTGGTCACTTTGCTCCAATATTGGCCACTCTGATTTTCCTGGACAGGCCAATGGTGGTCTGACCTCAGGGCCTTTGCACTCTTTATGTCCCTGGTCTACAAGGCTCTCCTTATCCCTGCGTACCCATGGAGCAACAGTCCTTAGTTGGTCCAGGTCTCTCTGCCCAACTGCTAACTTCTCTGTGAGTCCTTCCTGACCACAGCACTCCCAATACTCTATTACCCTGAGCTCTGGTCTGTTCTTCCCACAGCACTCATCACCAGCAGCAGTACTGTACAGAGTCATTTCTTATAGCAAAATAAAGCAGAGGCCATGCTAATGGCTGTGTTCAGAGTTAGGTACATGTACAGTTTTAGGACTAAAAGGATAGATGTCATAAAAACAATGCTGGTTTATAATAAATGCACAAAAGTTATGAAGGAAGTGAAACTGACACAAAGCAAGCAATAGTAACCAAGACAAGATCACATTATTCAAGTACTAATGTGGGTCCTGGGCCAGAAGGGCTCAGAAGGAAAAGCCAGGGGAAGGTCCATAGTGAAGCATTCACTATAACACCTTGCTTAGCCAACAGCAGTCTTATAACATTAGGAAGAGGAAGGTTCCCTGTCTTTGCGGCAAAATGAAGGGGGGAGGGTTGCAAACAACAGAATATTATCTGTGATAAGGCAAGGAGCTGTCACACCATGAAAAGATGTGGAGGAAGTCACATGAAAGAACAGGACACAAGATGCCAAATATATGACATTTTAGAAGAGGGAGAACAATAGAGACTGCAAAAAGATTAGCTATCAGGAGTCAAAGGAGGGAGGGAGGAATAGGTGGAACACAGCATTTTCAGGGCGGTGAAATTATTCTGGATGATACTGCAATGGTGAATACGTGCAATGCATGTGTCCAAGCCCCTGCTATATCCGGCACTGAGAGTAGATCTTGATGTCAGCTATGAGCTCTGGGTAGTAACAGGGCATCACTGTAGAATTGTCAGCTGCTACAAACGCACCACTCTGGAGCTGGATATTGATAGTGGGGAGATCCAGTGAGCAGGGAGCAACAGGGACCCATGCATCCCCTCAATCACGCTGGAACATGAAACTATTCTAAAAACATTGGCTCTTTTAAGGAAGGGAATCAGAGCCAGGCATGATGGCTCCCATCTGTAGTTCCAGCACTCAGAAGGCTAAGACAGGAAGATTTCCGTGCATTCCAGGCCAGCATGTGCTACAGAGCAAGACCCTGTCACAAAAAAAAAAAAAAAAGAAGGAAAGAAGGGAAGGGAAGAGAAGGAGGGAGGGAAGTAAGGAAGGAGGGAAGGAGAGAGTAAAAGACAAGAATATTGAGGGGGGAGGGAGGGCAGAAAACACAGGACCTAAGTTCAGATTCCCAGAATCCAGAGGAAGAAAAAAATTAAGCCAAGGCAGTAACACATCTGTGCCTCCTACACTCAGAGAGCAAGGAAACAGGAGCGAAGTGATGGGAGCTCCTGGCCAGGCAGCCCACCCAAAGGGTGGGCTTGTCTCACAAAGGAAGGTGGGGTAGCAATTGAGGAAGAGTCCCCATGCCAATCTCTGGCCTCCACCTGCATGTACAGGTGCACACTACACACACACACACACACACACACACACACACATTATAGAGAGAGGAGAGGCCCTACTATGTGCCAGGTACTGCCCCCGCAACTAGGCCTGCCACCTTGCTGAGACAGCTGGAGACCGAAGAGCAGCCCCTATGTGCCCATGTTAACACCAAGGTCCACCGGAACAAATCAGGGTATGGAGGGAAAAAGACCTGTCCCGAGTTGTGGGTAGTACAGACACAATGATGTCTTTGCTAAAATCAACAAAAAAGATGAGTCATGAGACATGAAGAACACAGAAAAGGGCATCCCCAAAAGAGGGGCATCAGGGCAAAGGCTGAGAGCATCAGAAAGCAAATCGCCATGCCTAGAAAAGGAAACGAAGCGATGGAATGACAAGATACTACTGGTCAGCCAGGCAAGTGATGTGGCCTCTGGAGCAATCCTCTGAGCTGCTATTACACCATCCTGCCAGCCATGCAGGGACCCAAGGATGCCTGTCAGCACAAAGGCTGGTGTGGGTCCTGACTCTGGGGGGGTGTTCGCCCAGACCCTCCCTGTCAGATGCCTGGTGGCAGGCAGGAGCAAAGATTGAGTGGCCTGGGGCCGAGGTGGAGGAGAGAGGCAAGCGGGGAACTCTGCGGAGGAGCAATTGACAACTGCAAGCGGAGCGACAGCTAATTTAGGCCTGTGGCTGCATCTAGGTCCCCCAGGTGCTCTGTCCCCTCCTCTCAGCGTGTTCCGGAGCTAATGCCAGTGTAATTATAGCCCCAGCGGCTTCCATTTGGAGCTTGAATAGTGAAAGCGTTTGCTAGGGGGTGGGACATGTAAACCCTTGGGCTTGAACTTGGTAAATTTCCTAGAAAAAAAAAATCAAGAAATGCAGCAATATGAACAACAACTGCCTGATTACTGGGAAGATGTCCCCTCTAATCCTGTCAGATGAGAATGGGATGGCAGGGTGCTCCAGAATGGAGAAAGCACCCCCACCAGGAACTTGCTCGGCCTCCCACTTGGACCTTTGTCATGCACAAAGCATGGGGCTCCGCACCCAGCAAGATGCACGGCAAGCCTGGGTGACATGCTTGAGGCACAGTGCGCCTTCCCAGCCCTCCGCATTGCAACCCATCCCAAAGCCTCTCTTCCAATGCCCAGAAGGTGGATCCCCATTGAGGAGAACAAAGTAGAAGATTCCAGACCCAAATTTCTCCCTCTAGGGCCCCTGACCCTCCTTATTCTGCAGTTCCTAAACAACAGTGGACACCAGGCAGGGAGGGATGAAGATTCTGGAAGCCAAACCCTCTGGATCCCCGCCCATTCTCTGCATAGACAATTGAGACCACACAGGCCCCAACAAGGACTTGGGAGCTGAAAATAATGCATGCCAGGGCCTCTGACCCAGACCAGCCCATCTCTGACAGATGTTGTGTGAATCTTGCAGGGAGAAGAATAGAGATGGCCAAAGAGTAAATGGTAAACAGCTGCCCATGGGAGAGGGAAGCAGGATTTAATACTGCTTGGCACTTTCCACAACCTCAGTAAATTCCTCCTGCCAGCTCCAGTCTCTAGAGATACATCTTGGCTTCTTTAGCCCCTTTCCCCCTCCCTCTGTGAGGACCAGGCAAGGGGGAGTGTAACTAGCCGCACAGCAGCACTGGGCGCTGCTCCCACAGGCTCTATACCAGCCTCCTGCACCCCTTGTCCACACCCCCCAGATGTAGCTCTTCTCTTCTCTCAGGGGCACCTCTTGAGCCAATGGGCCATCTGCAACACCAGACTATCCCCAGGTAACACAGCACCCTGGGCAGCAGGCATGTGACATTCCCTAAGTAGATGCTCTACTCTTATACAGAGAAGACTTTTCCAGTCATCCAAGTACCACCCATAGAATTTAGGCCCCGATCACTTGTACTAATATTTAAGTTTTTTCCTTTAAGCGTTAAGGTACTTAATATTTTGTGTGCAGAGGGGGAACTATGGGTTGAATGAGCGCTCTACCACTGAGCTACATTCCAGCCCTCTTTTTTACTTTTTTTTTGGTCTTTTTGAGACAGGGTCTCCCTGTAGCTCTGGCTGTCCTGGAACTCACTCTCTAGACCAGGCTGGCCTTGAACTCACAGAGATCCACCTGCCTCTGCCTCCCAAGTGCTAGGACTAAAGGCGTGTGCCACCACGCCCGGAATCTTTTTTACTTTTTATTTAAGATGGAGGCTAAGTTACTCAGACCAGCCTTGAACACACTCAGTAGCTTAGACAGCCCTTGAACTTGTGAACCTCCTGCCTTGGCCTCCCAAGAAGTTATAATTACAGGGCTGAGCTACCAGGGCCTGGATAAATTCCTTAATTCTTTTTTCAAAAGATTAATTTATTTTATTTTTGTACATACCTGTGATTCTAACCTGCCTTCCAATATATGTGTATGAGTGTTTCATTCACACATCTGTATGTGTACTATGTAGATAGATGCTTGGTACTCTTGGAAGCCACATGAGGGTATTAGATCCCCTGGAACTAGAGTTTTAGACAGTTGTGAACTGCCATATGGGTGCCAGGAACTAAACCTGAGTCCTCTGCAAGAGCAGTAAGTGCTCTTTGCCACTGAGCCATTTCTCCAGCCCCATATTGCTTACTTCTTAAAAAAAAAAAATTTAGGGGCTGGAGAGATGACTTAGCAGTTAAGAGCACTGACTGCTCTTGCAGAAGACCCAGGTTCGATTCCCAACACCCACATGGCGGCTAAGAACCATCTTTAAGCTGGGCATGTTGGCACACACTTTTAATCCCAGCACTCAGGAGGCAGAGGCAGGTGGATCTCTGTGAGTTCAAGGCCAGCCTGGTCTACGGAGTGAGTTCCAGGCCAGCTGGGGCTATAGGGAGACCCCATCTCCAAAAAAAAATTTTTTTAAGTTTTCCCTTAATTGACTCAATCTTTAAAATTTTCAATTCTTACCTAGGTATGTCTTACACAATAACATCTCCATTAGTTCTGAATCAAACGTATTAAAAGGCACTGGTCTTAAAATAAATTGTTTGCCTTTATGATCTCAAATTTCAGCTACCAAAGTCTGCATGCATTCAGAGGTGGAGGGCCAGCTGTGAACGAAGATGTTCAAAGTTCATGCACTCAGGCACCCACCAGACCCAGAATCAGAGACTTGGTGGCTAGTACCTGGATTTTAATTTGCCTTCCAAAGTTTGAGACCTAACACCTACAGATGAGGACCAAGTACTAGTGGCCACACCCCAAATGCACATTCATGGACACACACACACACATACACACACACACACACACACACACACACACACACACACACACGTCCCCCTAACATACCAATGGCCAGCCCCACCTGAGCAGAAGGCAGCTTTTGGCTCTCTGTCATCACTTGTGCATGATTCTTGGGCAAGGTCATCCCTCCTATCTTCTCCCCACCCTCAACCATCAAGGCAGGCTTTCCAACCACAAACAGATACCTCCCTGTGAAGACAGAAATGAGAGCCTCGGCCTTCTGAGACTCTCCCAAGCCACAGGGACCCATGTGCTTCACCCTGTCTTCTTGCCTTTCCAGGGACCTTCCCTTCTTGCCCTCAGCTCATGGCCCAAATCCCTTTTGCAACTGAATGTCCACCCCTTGCTTACCCTGAGCCACAGACATGTAGTCAGAAAACCTGGGTCCTAATTCTCTGTCTGCCTATGCAAAACCCCAGGTAAATGTATGTCCCTCTCTGGGTCTCATCTCTTCACATTAAAAAAAAAATGGCAAGATTTGCACTTTTTGGTCTCCTAAATTTTGTGACTATCTTTCTTACTTGACACACAGAGTCTGAGGGCTGGGGAGTCTAGGAAGGCGATCCGTTAACACAGGTCACTATAGCAAAGAAGTCTACCGTGTGTGTTTTATGCAAGCACAACACGTGTGAACACAGAAACATATGCATCCACACAAAGTCTCTGGACCACACCTGCCTCTCTACTGACAGCCCCATGGCCCCACAGTTAGCAGTCCAGTCAGTCAAACAGCCATCAAATATTTTCATGTATCGACTACTTATCAGGCCCCAGAAAGATAGACTCCCTACTCTCCAGGGGCTGTTATTGCAGTGACAGCAAGTCTGGTAATAAATACATGAAAAATGTGTAAGATTGATAGGTATGATGAAGAAAATAAGAAAATCCAGAAAAGAATGATGAGGGGATGAGGAATAGTGTCTCGGAGGAGGTGCCATCAAGTGGAAGGGATGGGCAGGCATGAGACACACTAAAAGCGATTTCCAAGCAAAAGGAAGGTTACAAAGGCCTACAGACGGGGGAGTTTGGCACATTTCTAGTTAAAAGAAGAATCGGGTGGCGGGAGCTTCTAGAACAAGGGAAACATTTGAAGGAAAAGATGTAGAAGAGGCAGTCAGGGGAGAGTCATAGGGTCCGGCAGGGCAGGGTAAGACCTTTAGGTTTTGCTCTAAAATGCTAAGCACTGGGCTGTCGAGGCTGCTCTTTCCAAGGACCCAGGTTCACTTCCCAGAACCCACATAGCTACTACCATCCATCCATAACTCCAGGTCCGGGGGGTGGAGGCACCCCACAGGCACTGATGAACATAGGGGTACACTTAACATGTATACAGGCAAAACACTCACATAAAATAAAAATAAATAATTTTTAATTCTAAGCACTGATTTATAGGATATGTTGAATGAAATAATGCCATTAAGGTTCTTAGTAACTACTTTTTATTGTTACTAATTTTCTAATAAAACTTAAACAAAATAAAATGCTAAGCACTTAAAGGCAAGGAGACAATAGTTCATTCACCAATACATGGAAGAGCAGTATATTAAGAAAGGAGGTAGGTGTTTCACAGACACTTAATCTCTGTATGTGACCAGTTGTGGGACTCTGTACTAGTCTCCATCTGTGAAATGCCAAGCCCTAAGTGACACATCTACAATGGAATCTATAACAAAGACTCATGGGACATAGCAGAACAAGGAGCAGAGAGAATATTAATGCATGGCTCAATTCTAATCGACGAAGCTCCCTCGTGTAGAGAGGGTAACGAGCACAAAGGGCCACAAATGGCTAAAGCATAGAGACTAAGAGTCTGTAGAGTGTGTGCTCTTAAACTGGACTCCTATATTGAACCACCTGGCCAGGGCTCAGGGACCAATGCAGAAGAGGGGACAGAAAGACTGTAAGAGCCAGGAGACTATGACCACATGGAAATAGTCTTACAGGCTCCGGGACCTTGCTCATATGAACTCACCACAGTGGTGACAGCATGCACAAGACCCATGAAGACTCAAGCAGACAAAGGGCCAGCATAGAACTGTAGAAATGGATACCAGGCCCCAATCTTATCCAAAAGACTATTGGGCAGCTGATTACTGCTGAGTAAGGGAGAGCTGATCTTCTTCAAGGGAATGACTCTACATAGGCTGACTAGATCCCAGCGGATCAACTTGGGGATACTAACCTGACTCCGTAGGCCTTAACATAAATGACAAAATGCATGCAATCCAGTGAGGGGAAGGGGGTCTATGGGAAAAGGTGTATAATGATGATTAATTAAAGTGTTGTATATGAGCCGGTGGCACATATATGGTAGCACACGCCTTTAATCCCAGGACTCGAGAGGCAGAAGCAGGCAGATCTCTGTGAGTCCAAGACCAGCCTGGTCTACATAGCGAGCTCCAGGCCAGCTGGGACTAAAGGGAGACCCTGCCTCAAAAAAAAAAGATGTGGTATATGAAATACACAAAAACTGAATAAAAAATATACAAAAATGAAAGAGCTGGGAGAGTGTAGGAAGATCCAGTTTGAATTGGGGGCTAGTTCTCAGCACGCCTCAGGATACCTCGTGGCCTAGAGCAAACAACGCAACCTAGCTGGGTGATGCTGGGTAGGGCAATGGTGTGCAGTGGCTCAGAGTTGGGGGGCCTATGATTGGCTCTGGGAACTGACGTCATTTGGTTTATAAAAACAGGCTGTATGTAGCAAGGAGTAAATTTGAATTTCCCAGTAACATCATCACGGAATTCCCGGCCGTCATTTTTTAATTATTTCGAGCATACAGGCCAAGGTAGGCCCGCATTTCGTTCTGGAGGCCAATGGGTTGGAAAGAGGTCCCAGTGCGGACCACCAACCTGGGTAGCTGGTGTTGTGAGTAGACATAGGCTGAAGATAGGCCAACAGCCATCAGCCTGGAAATTCCTGTCTAGGGTTCAGCAGTCTCCGGGCAGGTGGGAAGTCATGGTCAAGAGTGGAACACGTGTCTCACGGGTCCAGGCTAAGGGCCTGAGTTGGAAATACCACCCAGGCCAGGCTACGGGAAGTAGCCGGCTGGTCTCTGCACCAAGAGGCCAACTCCCTACAGCAGCTGCTGGCAGGTGCTGTGTCCCCGTCCCCTTAGCAGGGCCGAGTGGTCCCTGTTCAGCACAAAAGAAAGCTTCCTATAGGAAAGGTAGGCTGGAGAAGAGCTGAGTGATTGGCTGCTGCAGTAGCAGCGAGTCAGAGAGGTGAAGGCTTAAGCAGGTGGCCATTTCAA
The DNA here is from genome assembly GCA_009823505.1 of Rhizomys pruinosus. Classification (NCBI taxonomy): domain Eukaryota; kingdom Metazoa; phylum Chordata; class Mammalia; order Rodentia; family Spalacidae; genus Rhizomys; species Rhizomys pruinosus. The sequence goes on from VZQC01003035.1 coordinate 966,775, forward strand.
AGATGGTGACAATGAGCCTGTTCCTGTTCTTCACATTATATGCATTTATAAGCTGGACTTTGAGTGAGAGGAAAGAGACACAAGAATCTAGGGTTTCATCCTGTTCTTCACATTATATGCAATTATAAGCTGGACTTTGAGTGAGAGAAAAGAGACACAAGAACTCTAGTGTTTCAGCCTAAGCACCAGGTTAATTGTGATACTGTCATTAAACAGAATACTGGGAAGAAAGGAGGAGGGCCGGATTAAACTAGGTGAATCAGATGGAGCTTGGTGGGTATGAGAGAACTCCTGAGTAACTAACTAGGTGGATCAGGATGGAGCTTGGTGGGTATGAGAGAACTCCTGAGTAAATAGGTGGATCAGGATGGAGCTTGGTGGGTACGAGAGAACTCCTGAGTAACTAGGTGGAGATGGCAACAAGACAGAAAATCAGTAGGGCCATTGGGGCTAGAGGCACCATACTAGATGTAACTGGTACAAGGGGCTGCCCAACTCAACCAGATTGTGTAGAGTGAGCATGAGAATAGAGACAAGGGGTGAAGCCACAACTTCAGGTGCCAGTGTTCAGTGGGGCCTGGAAGGGAAAAAACCCCGAGTTGGAGGAAATCGAGACAGTCTAGTTTCATGAAGTCAAGAGTTTCAAACAGAAAAAAAGTCAACTAGATGGTCAACTGACCCCAAGTAATTAGAGGTAAATGAAGATAAAAATAAATATAAATAAACAAATAAACAAACTCTACCAAAGCCAGCTGGAAGACAGGAAGGACAGGAGGGGCACAGGAGGGGCAGGAGAAAAGACAGAATTGGAGAGCCCAAGCTGTCCCTACCTTCCCTGTGGGCTGCGGCCACCTGACCATCACCTCAACACCTCTTGTTCTCAAGGGGCCCCCCAACTGCAGCTTCACCTTCACAACCAGCACTGTCTGAACTCTCAACCAGCAGCCATCAAGGACTGCTGGAGAGGCAAACAGCACTAATTTACAACCTTGAAACAGCTCCTGAGTGCCCAGAGCTCACAATCTACAGCAGCAGAGCTTAGAATCATAAAGAGCAAAATCTCTCCCCTTGGCCTAGGTGCACTGTCTGGTGTGGGCTACTGTTGGGAGTGGGAACTCCAGTCTAGTGGCAGCTTGGGAGGTGGAGGCTTGCCCAGAGCTGGGCGACTGACTCAGAACGAACGTACAGAGGTTATGGAACCTGTTTGAGCCTTACTTGCCTCAACTCCAAATGGAGCCACAATCCCTACCCTGCCTACACATAGGCATGCTCAAAGTGAAATAGGATGATGGAGATGAAAATAATTTGCATATCCTTCCAAGGACTGGTGGGGTTTTCTTTTCTTTTTTTTTTTTTTTTTTTTTTTTTTTTTGGTCTTTTCGAGACAGGGGTCTCCTGTAGCCCCAGCTGTCCGGAACTCACTCTGTAGACCAGGCTGGCCTTGAACTCACAAAGATCCGCCTGCCTCTGCCTCCCAAGTTGCTAGGATTAAAGGCGTGCGCCACCACGCCCAGCTGGACTGGTGGGTTTCTGAAGGTTTGGTTGGTCCCCATACTGGGATGGTAGAATCTTTGGAGGTGAGGCTGCTGGGAGGTCTTTTGCCAACTTGGTATATGGTCCTAGAAGCCATATCTCCCAGAATAGCAGTTTTCAAGAGAGAGAGGAGTGTCATAAAAGCCTGAGTTTGGGGGGCTGGATGGCTAGCGGTTAAGAGCACCAACTGTTCTTGCAGAGGACCCAGGTTCATCCCCCACACCCACAGCGGCTGATAACTGTCTGTAACTCAATTCCAGAACTCCAGTTAAGGGGAATCCGACACCCTTTCTGACCTCCTCGGAATTGCACAACACGGTGCACAGACCTACATGCAGACAGTACTCATACAATACACAAAATAAATAAAATTTAAAAAAATACTCAAAAAAAGCCTGAGTTTGGCCTTATCCTCCCTCTCTACTCAGGTTCAAGTTGTAGCCATTTGGAGCTACACACAGTACCACAAAGAAGTGCAGCAGATTCTGACCCTCCAAAATGGCAAGCCAAATGTGTTTTTTCTGTTTATAATCAGTTGCCTCTGGTGTTTGGTTGTGGTAACACGAAGTTCACTAAATGACCCTCAGAATCCCCAGTTCATAGTTCAAGGGCTGGTTAAAAACTAATTACCAGGCTGGAGAGATGGCCTAGTGGTGGGGGAGCGCCGACTGCTCTTGCAGAGGACCGGAGTTCGATCCCCAGCACCCAGATGGAGACTGAGAGCCGTCTTTAACTCCAGTTTACAGGGGAATCCGACACCCTCTTCTGACCTCCGCGGCATTGCACGACACAGGTGCACAGACCTACATGCAGACAGTACATTCCATACACATAATAAAATAAAATAAAATAAATAATTAAAAAAAATAATAAGTTACCTGGGACTGGAGAGCTGGCTGAGCAGTTAGAAGCCCTAGCTGCTCTTACAGAGAGCCCAGGGTCTGTTCCCAGAACCACATGGCAGCTAACAGCCATCTGTTAACTCCAGTTCCGGGGGGATCTAATGCCCTCTTCTGACCTTTGTAGGTATTAAACACACATGGTCACCTTAATACATGCAGACACATACAAATTTAAAAATAAATTATAATTTAAAAGTTCCCCTGACTGGAAAGTTGGAAAGTACCTCCCTCCCACCTCTCCATTCCTGCAACATCCACTATACCCTGCACTAGGAAAAGCCAGAACCATGTGCCCCATTTCTACACACTGTGCCTGAAGAGAAAACAGCCCTGTTCTCCCCATCCATGAACCAGAGGCAGTCACCAGAGCTCTTCCTCTCCATACAGAAGATCTAACAGAGCAAGCCCTCAAACAAATTCACTGGAATCAACAGCAACAAAATCAATTCGATGCTTTTTAATATTATTTTATGTTTTGAATTTATTTTAAGGATGTTTAAAATTCTTTCTCCAATTCTTCAAAAGGCAGATTAGTCTTGATTTTCTGATAGTAGCAGTTGAAAAATTAAGTTTCAGTCTTTTCCTTGTGAAGGGACTGTTTTAGCCATTGTGTTTTTTGTTTGTTTGTTTAGTTTGTTTGTTTGTTTGTTTGTTTTTTGAGACCGGGTCTCCCTGAAGCACCAGCTGGCCTGGAACTCACTCTGTAACCAGACTGGCCTTGAAACTCAGAGAGATCCGCCTGCCTCTGCTCCCAGGTGCTAGAATTAAAGGTGTGGGCCGCCACGCCCAGCTTAAAGATGGTCCTTAGCCACCTTGTGGGTGCTGGGAATCTAACCCAGGTCCTCTGCAAGAGCAGTTGGCGCTCTTAACTGCTGAGCCATCTCTCCAGCCCCTGTTTCAGGCATTTTTAAGGTCTCTATTGCTTTGAAATATAATTCAGGAGCAAGGGTTTCATCTATTCCATGGTGGCAGACCAGTTTAAGTTAGAACTCCTGAGTAACTAGGTGGAGATGGCAACAAGACAGAAAATCAGTAGGGCCATTGGGGCTAGAGGCACCATACTAGATGTAACTGGTACAAGGGGCTGCCCAACTCAACCAGATTGTGTAGAGTGAGCATGAGAATAGAGACAAGGGGTGAAGCCACAACTTCAGGTGCCAGTGTTCAGTGGGGCCTGGAAGGGAAAAAACCCCGAGTTGGAGGAAATCGAGACAGTCTAGTTTCATGAAGTCAAGAGTTTCAAACAGAAAAAAAGTCAACTAGATGGTCAACTGACCCCAAGTAATTAGAGGTAAATGAGATAAAAATAAATAAATAAATAAACAAATAAACAAACTCTACCAAAGCCAGCTGGAAGACAGGAAGGCCAGGGAGGGCACAGGAGGGGCAGGAGAAAAGACAGAAATGGAGAGCCCAAGCTGTACCCTACCTTCCCTGTGGGCTGCGGCCACCTGACCATCACCTCAACACCTCTTGTTCTCAAGGGGCCCCCCAACTGCAGCTTCACCTTCACAACCAGCACTGTCTGAACTCTCAACCAGCAGCCATCAAGGACTGCTGGAGAGGCAAACAGCACTAATTTACAACCTTGAAACAGCTTCTGAGTGCCCAGAGCTCACAATCTACAGCAGCAGAGCTTAGAATCATAAAGAGCAAAATCTCTCCCCTTGGCCTAGGTGCACTGTCTGGTGTGGGCTACTGTTGGGAGTGGGAACTCCAGTCTAGTGGCAGCTTGGGAGGTGGAGGCTTGCCCAGAGCTGGGCGACTGACTCAGAACGAACGTACAGAGGTTATGGAACCTGTTTGAGCCTTACTTGCCTCAACTCCAAATGGAGCCACAATCCCTACCCTGCCTACACATAGGCTATGCTCAAAGTGAAATAGGATGATGGAGATGAAAATAATTTGCATATCCCTCCAAGGACTGGTGGGTTTCTGAAGGTTTGGTTGGTCCCCATACTGGGATGGTAGAATCTTTGGAGGTGAGGCTGCTGGGAGGTCTTTTGCCAACTTGGTATATGGTCCTAGAAGCCATATCTCCCAGAATAGCAGTTTTCAAGAGAGAGAGGAGTGTCATAAAAGCCTGAGTTTGGGGGGCTGGATGGCCTAGCGGTTAAGAGCACCAACTGTTCTTGCAGAGGACCCAGGTTCGATCCCCAGCACCCACATGGCGGCTGATAACTGTCTGTAACTCCAATTCCAGAACTCCAGTTAAAGGGGAATCCGACACCCTCTTCTGACCTCCTCGGCATTGCACAACACGGGTGCACAGACCTACATGCAGACAGTACACTCATACACATACAAAAATAAATAAAATTTAAAAAAAATACTCAAAAAAGCCTGAGTTTGGCCTTATCCTCCCTCTCTACTCAGGTTCAAGTTGTAGCCATTTGGAGCTACACACAGTACCACAAAGAAGTGCAGCAGATTCTGACCCTCCAAAATGGCAAGCCAAATGTGTTTTTTCTGTTTATAATCAGTTGCCTCTGGTGTTTGGTTGTGGTAACACGAAGTTCACTACCAATGACCCTCAGAATCCCCAGTTCATAGTTCAAGGGCTGGCTTAAAAATAAGTTACCAGGCTGGAGAGATGGCCTAGTGGTGGGGAGCGCCGACTGCTCTTGCAGAGGACCGGAGTTCGATCCCCAGCACCCAGATGGAGACTGAGAGCCGTCTTTAACTCCAGCTACAGGGGAATCCGACACCCTCTTCTGACCTCCGCGGCATTGCACGACACAGGTGCACAGACCTACATGCAGACAGTACATTCATACACATAATAAAATAAAATAAAATAAATAATTAAAAAAAATAATAAGTTACCTGGGACTGGAGAGCTGGCTGAGCAGTTAGAAGCCCTAGCTGCTCTTACAGAGAGCCCAGGGTCTGTTCCCAGAACCACATGGCAGCTAACAGCCATCTGTTAACTCCAGTTCCAGGGGGATCTAATGCCCTCTTCTGACCTTTGTAGGTATTAAACACACATGGTGCACTTACATACATGCAGACAAAACATACAAAATTTAAAAATAAATTAATTTAAAAGTTCCCCTGACTGGAAAGTTGGAAAGTACCTCCCTCCCACCTCTCCATTCCTGCAACATCCACTATACCCTGCACTAGGAAAAGCCAGAACCATGTGCCCCATTTCTACACACTGTGCCTGAAGAGAAAACAGCCCTGTTCTCCCCATCCATGAACCAGAGGCAGTCACCAGAGCTCTTCCTCTCCATACAGAAGATCTAACAGAGCAAGCCCTCAAACAAATTCACTGGAATCAACAGCAACAAAATCAATTCGATGCTTTTTAATATTATTTTATGTTTTGACAATTTTTAAGGATGTTTTAAAATTCTTTCTCCAATTCTTCAAAAGGCAGATTAGTCTTGATTTTCTGATAGTAGCAGTTGAAAAATTAAGTTTCAGTCTTTTCCTTGTGAAGGGACTGTTTTAGCCATTTGTTTTTTTGTTTGTTTGTTTGTTTGTTTGTTTGTTTGTTTGTTTTTTGAGACCGGGTCTCCCTGAAGCACCAGCTGGCCTGGAACTCACTCTGTAGACCAGACTGGCCTTGAACTCACAGAGATCCGCCTGCCTCTGCCTCCCAGGTGCTAGAATTAAAGGTGTGGGCCGCCACGCCCAGCTTAAAGATGGTTCTTAGCCACCTTGTGGGTGCTGGGAATCTAACCCAGGTCCTCTGCAAGAGCAGTTGGCGCTCTTAACTGCTGAGCCATCTCTCCAGCCCCCTGTTTCAGGCATTTTTAAGGTCTCTATTGCTTTGAAATATAATTCAGGAGCACAGGGTTTCATCTATTCCATGGTGGCAGACCAGTTTAAGTTTTGTGTTTATAGAAACTAAAGTTGAGGTATTTTGTATTCTTGTGATTGACTGTCATTGGCATTTTCTGTTGTGATGAATGAATGTAGATGTGAGGCTACAGTCACAAGCTAAAATGTTGTTTACTGACTATGAAAAAGACCCTTCTCACCTTGAGAAATCTATATCAACCCTTCACTTCCAAAAAACTGATACTTATAAAGTACATTTGTGAAAATCCTCAAGAGCCATGGAAAGCATTCAATATGAATCTCTAAAAACTTTTTAATACTTCAAAGTAATGTGTGGACAAATTAATACATTTGATAATATCAGTGACCTACGACTCATCTACCACACTAATCATGAGAGAAGAGGTGACTGGACAGCTGGTGGACAGCGGACCTCTAGGACCAGGAGAGGATGGGAAAGCTTCCTTCTCTCGACATTCCTGTACCATCTGCCCTCCTGGGAAGATCACACCAACACGCCACTGTCCCCACCCCCCTGGGACTTTCACCTACCAAGTCTCCATTCCCTTCACAGCTTCTTCCCACCTCCAGGCACCATCCTGTGTCTTCCACTGAACAGGGATGGCCTGTGCGACATGGGGTCATCTTCTTCCTCTCCTGTTTCCTGCTCTTGTGCTCCCTCCTCCCACCAACATGACCCTGGGCTGGCATTCATTGGACTACTTTTGTCTCACCTCACAACTTCCTCTTGAGAATTCCTATTCCAGCAATTTATCAAGCTCTCCCAGACTCGGTCACTGCCCTGACCACGTGTTCTCATCCCACCATCCCCACCCATCCTCAAACAATCCTCACCAAGGTTTAACCTGTCCTCTAGGTAAACACCCACCTCCTCAGCACCTCTCCTAACACGCTCGCTGATCATGAATCCTGGTGAATTCATGAAGCCACCTTCTAACTCCAGGCCGGCCCAAGCAGCTAGGTATCACTCAAAAGCACACAAACCTGGATGACTAGTCTCACTTTCAATTCTTGTTCTCAAATCTCAAATGTACTATAAAAGGCCACTTCACACATTCCCCCGACTCAGTCTCCCTCCACTGTCTCTTCCTTCTTTGTTCTACTCTAATTGGGTCTTGGTGTGTTATGGCTACTAGAACAAAATACCTCAGACCTGGTGCCTTATAAGTAACAGAATTCATCTTTGGAGTCTGGGAAGTCTGAGACCAAGATGTGTGTCTGGTGAGGAACCACACTTTCTGGCTCAGAGACCATCAATTTTCACTATGCCCTCATTTTGTCCAAGGGACAAAGAAGTTCTCTGACCATCTTTTACTAAAGCACCAATCCAAACCATGAGGGACCCACCCCCTCATGATCTGCTTCTTTTTGAAGACCTCCTAATAGCATCACTTTCAAGGTTATGATTTTAACACATGAATTGGGAAGGGGCATGTACAAACTCTCAGACCACAGCACTTTGCCTTACACTTTATAAGGAAATATAAGATTCACATAGAAATTCCCTCCCCTCCCTTTCTTGGCAACAATTAGCCTGTCTCACCTGCGACCCAGCCTTGCCTTCTGATACTGAGGAAAAAGTAGCCCTGCCTACCAAAAACCACCTCATGTGTATGTGTGTGTCTGTGTCTGTGTGTCTATGTGTGTGTGTGTCTGTGTGTGTGTGTGCGTGTCTGTGTGTGTGTCTGTGTGTGTGTCTGTGTCTGTGTGTGTGTGTGTCTCTGTGTGTGTGTGTGTGTGTGGTCTCCACACCTCCCTCCACTGCCCTCTTGGGCCCTTCAAGTTCTTCCTGTAACATTCCATCGCCAACAATCAATAGATGTGTGGTCATTACTACCCACCTCCCAAACAAAACAAAACCTCCCCTTGACCCCACCCCAGTGCCCTTTCTTACCTGTTCCCCTTCACAGTGAAGCCTGAAAGGGTGATGTCCTCAAACCCACCCCCATCTCACCCTCCCTAAGGTAGGAGACTTGGGGGCTCCATGTGGCCAAGAGGGCTGGTTGTGCCTTGAACCTTCTCTTGCTGGACCTCCAGCTGCGCCTAGAACCCCATCACCTCCTAGCCAGTGTCTTCCCCATCGCTCAAACACTCCTGGCTCGTTCCCGTCCTCTCTGGCCCTCGTCTCAGCCCTCTACTCTTAAAGCCGCAGCCTCCTTCTCTTTTGCAGACTATAAACTCATGTTTCTACAGCTTAAAACACCATCTATATGCTAATGCCTCTCTACAGATCTCCCCTGACTTTGGCATTTCCTGGTGGAGGTCTATCTAGCATCTCAATCCTAATGTGGACTAAGCTGAACTCTTGATCTCAGCCCGATCCACCCTGAATCTGTCTCCTCCCTCATCTTTGCCATCCTAATAAATGGCAGCATCATTGTTGTAAACCAAAATGGGAACTGGCCATAACCGTAGCTCCTCATCTGCTCAGCCCACCTGCACACTCTATCCCAAGCCCATGTGTTCTCCCCATTTCTCCTCTGATCCTCTGTCCTTACCCAGACTCTTGCAACAACCTCTTACCCATGCCCTGCTTCCACTCTTTTCCATTCCCCAGCCTCCTCCTCACTACCCACACCCCCATCGCACAAGAATACCTTCAAATGCGCAGATCACACTCTGCTGCTCAATGATCTAAATCCCCCATGGCTTCCCATTCAATAAAATTCCAACTCCTAACTTGATCTGCCTCAGTTTACCGATCCGCCCCACCTGTCTCAGTGTCCCCCTTAGTCCACTGCTTCCACTCCACTCAGAGGCTCAGCCAGGTAGCCTTCCACGCTCCCACCTGCGCAGGATCTTCCCCTCCCTGTCCCAATCCTGCCATTCCCCTGAACTCCCCATGCTGCGCCGTCCCTGTGAATCAGAGTGGTCGCTCCTAATTACCTTGCCCCGAGTGTCTGCTTGGCATTCATCACCATGATACTTTTCTTAATTTGTTCCTGGGCCTGTTTCTGTTTTCCTCTGTCTCCAGCACATTAGCTCCACGAGAGCAGAGTCTTTGGTTTCTGTCATGGTACATGCTCGGCACCTAGTACCAGCATTCTCTGGAAAGATCTGGGGACAAACACCTCCTGTGAGGGGCACCAGAGCACTCGGGGCTGTGGAAACAGCTTCCAGATGAGGGTGATCCCAATTATACCGTTCTCATGAGTTTTGTGGACTAGGCCAAAACAGTAACACTTCTCAGTCTTCATCCTTAGACCTTCTCAGAACTTTCCAGAAAGACATGAAAGGGGCTGAGGAGAGTGGCTGCTCTGTGAGGGGCAGAAACCCAGGGGAGCACGAGCTCCAACTTGTACCTGTCCACCCAGGCCTCCAGCTCCGGCCCCTCCTCACCTTCTCTTCCCACCTGCAGGCAAAGAGCTGCTGTTCAACCTCACAGCCAGTCCCACACACACCACCACACACACCGACACATTCGTGTTAAAAATGCACACAACACCCCACACACCACCACACACACTGACACACTCATGTTAAACATGCACCTGACACCCCACACACCACCATGCACACTAACACACTCGTGTTAAACATGCACACAACACCCCACACACACCACCACAAACACTGACACACTCATGTTAAACATGCACACAACACCCCACACTCCACCACACACACTGACACACTCACGTTAAACATGCATGTGACACCCCACACACCACCACACACACTAACACACTCGTGTTAAACATGCACACAGCACCCCCCACACACCACCACAAACACCGACACACTCATGTTAAACATGCATACAACATCCCACACTCTACCACACACAGACACACTCATGTTAAACATGCACACAACACCCCACACACCACCACAAATACCGACACACTCATGTTAAACATGCACACAATACACCACACACCACCACCACACACTAACACACTTGTGTTAAACATGCACACAAAACCCCACACACCACCACACACAGCACACGTGTTAAACATGCACATAACACCCCACACACCACCACACACACAGACACACATGTTAAACATGCACACAATACACCACACACCACCACCACACACTGACACACTTGTGTTAAACATGCACACAACACCCCACACACCACCACCACACACTGACACACTCAGGTTAAACATGCACACAATACCACACACACCACCACACACATTGACACACTTGTGTTAAACATGCACACAACACCCCAAACACCACCACACACAGACACACTCATGTTAAATATCCACACAACACCCCACACACCACCACACACTGACACACTCGGGTTAAACATGCACACAACACCACACACAACACCACACACATTGACACACTTGTGTTAAACATGCACAAGACACCACACAGACCACCACACACAGACACACTCATGTTAAACATGCACACACCACACACACCACCACACACTGACACACTAGTGTTAAACATGCACACCACACACAGCACCACACGCAGACACACTCATGTTAAACATGCACACAACACACACCACCACTACACACTGAGACACTCGTACTAACATGCACACAACACCTCACACACCACCACCACACACACTTACACACTCATGTTAAACATGCACACGACACCCCACATGCCACCACCATACACTGACACACTCGTGTTAAACATGCACATGACACCCCACACATCACCACACACAGACACACTCGTGTTAAACATGCACATGACACCCCACACATCACCACACACAGACACACTCGTGTTAAACATGTGCACAACACCCACACATCATCACCATGCACTGACACACTCATGTTAAACTTGCATACAACATCTCACATACACCTCACCACACACAAACACACTCATGCTAAGCATGCATACAACACCTCACACACTGACACACTCATGTTAACCATGCACACGTCTCATACACCTCGCCACAAACACATGCACACACACCACAGAAAAACCACACAAACCACCCCATATTCTAACCCACACCTATATAACTACACACTAACACATACATTAAACATGCTATACACATAATCACACACATACAGCCTACATACTCACCACACACACACATACACACAAACTACCCCATGCACCCATTCTTCCCCATGCCCACATACTAGCTCACACACCCTATATATACATTAAACACACACACGAATCACTCCATAAATATGCATTACCATACATACATTATACCACACATAGTAACTCACACATAGCTACAATACTTATCTACATACCATCCCCACAGATACATGCCACTCAGATACACTGACACACATATCTATATACATATACACAGCACCCACAAGCACTTTGATATATACACAGATGTTCTGCACACATTGGCCCACACACCACCTCATGTGCACGCACGCACACACACACATTCACACACGCGCACACACATGCACATACACGCACGCACACGCACGCACACACACACACACACACACACAATGCATATATGGCACGCATACTTACACTGCCCCTGCCACTCACTAGACTCTAGCGCCATGCTGACCTCTCTCCTCACTGCAGTAATTTCTCTGCACTCTACAGAACACAGGAGCATGTGGATGGATGGTCATGATTGGGAGGAGAGTGCCCAGTGCGGGATCACGTGACTCACATGCTGCCTTCTATCAGGATAAACTAGAGTAGATCCAATTAATGGCCAAGCCAGAAGCCAACTTGTGGAGTACAGAATCCAGAAACCAGCTCAGGAGCTGGTGAAGACACAAAGGATCCAACCAGGAGCCACCTCATGTGCCAGCAGCCGCAGAGCCCACAAAAGAAGCAAACAGACGGCTGCCCGAACGATGCTACCTGAAGACCACCAGAAAAATGCCTTCGCCCCAAAGACATCTCACTCAAGCCATAGCCCCTGAAGTCCCACCATTAAAAAACCTTCTGACGGTTAAATCTGTTCTCTGGTGGTTATTTTTTCCTTGGACACAAAGGCAACTAGAGATGAAGCCAGCAACACGGTGCTCATCTCTCAGTGGCAGCAAATCCTTCCACCTGCTGACAGGAACCCGAGGTCCCCCAGCTTTCAGGAGAGAGAAGATGGAGAGAGAAGATGGAAATAGAAGAGAGCCATAGATCTCTGCAGCTCCTCCCCCTGGAGCCAGCTGACAATCCCTTCTCCCACACCCTCTCACCTTGGCCAGCAGGGTTCTCCCTGAAATGGGGAAGCAGGGGTAGAGGGGGTGACAGAGCTGCTGCTAAAGCCCAATTTTCGTTGACATTCAGAGTCCCTGACAGCTGTTAGAAGAAGAATGTGATTTTGGAATTTAAATAACACACTTCTGCATTCGGCTCAGGGAGACAACCTGAGGATAAGCAGTTTATTGCCTGAACCACCACGAAGGAGGCAGGGAGAGGCTGTGCTCCACCACCTCCTCCTGCCCACTTGCATCCTCCACCCCATGGCTGTCTCACAGGGGTCTTTGGCTTGCACAGCCCAGCCTCTGGACATTAAAGCCTGAGCTCCCTGTCCCTCTGTACAGCCCACAGTGCAAAGCCCCTCATGTGCCCCAGTTGGCCACAGCTAGAAGAGACAGTTTAGGGTGACGGGTTTCCCTAGGCTGATCTGATCCCAATACTCCATCCAGGGCCACTGAGTGCTCTCACAAGGGACTGACTTCAGAGTCCAGGGATAAATCCCTTCTCTGCTCCTTAGGGTCTCAGCCCGGTAACCAATCAGCCACCTCAAGCTCTGTCATGAGAAGTCCTGAGCAGAAGGCTTGAAGGAGAAGACCCAGAGAGGCCATTCCCTGACTCCCACAATGGCCACTATTCATTGTCCCTTGGGTTCACCAGGCTCGGAAGACTTGGGGGCCCCTTAACACAAGCTCAGCCAGGTCTCCGGGTCATGATGCTGTCAGAGATGTCAGAGCTAGGGAGACAGATCAGTCACTAAAGTGTTTACCACACAACCATAAGGGCCTGAGTTCAAATGGCAAAAATCAATGTGAAAAAGCCAGGCATGGAGGCACACACTTGTAATCTCAGTGTGGGAGAAGGCAAGGACAGACAGATCCCTGGAGCTCGCTGGCCATCCAGATTCATCTGCTCAGCAAGCTCCAGGCCAGTGAGAGACCCTGTCTCAAAAACCAACGTTGATAGCACTTAAGGATCAACACCCAAGGTTGACCTCTGACCTCCACACGCACGTACATACTTGTGCATGTATACCTGTACACACAGATGAATATGTATATGCATGAACACACACATACATACACACACAGAGAGAAAAGGAGGGGGGGGAAGAAATGTCATTCCCAAGTCCCCCCTTTCTTCTCTTTCAGCTTGGGGACTTCCCAAGCTGATGTCCCCAAGCTCTGCTGATTTATGCTTCCCTGAAATCTGTGGCAGCACTTGATCTGTACCACATGGACAATAAACCACCTACAAGGCATCTCAGCTCTTGACAGGAAGGTCACAGGTCTCACCTTGAGCAACAGTGGCCTGCACACATTCTATACAGACTGAATAAAATGGTATTCATCCCAGGTCCCACCCCGATCCCGCCTCCTCTGCGAGTACTTCCTGTGCCCCAGCAAGCTATATCTCATCTCTATACCTTAGAATCCCTAAGATCCAGCACACATAGAACTTGCTTAGACTTCTCAGTTACCTTTTCCTAGGCAAGTCTAACATTCCTATTGAGTCATTCTCTCCCTTCGGTCTCCAGACAATGATCCCAGTGGCCATCATCCAGGCTGCTCCAGTCTCCACATTACCTGTCTGTCATTACCAGCCTCCATGGGTCAGCAAATGTACTCTATTACAGATGAGAAAATTGAGGCTCAAGAGACCTGAATGGCCCAGAGGCTGGTAGAGCAAGGCCAGAATGCTAGGCTAGGACTAGCTGACCTCAAGAGATGTGTAGAGGCAAAGCATGGACCCAGGGATCCAGGAACACACAGGACACAAGCACCACAATTACATACATGCCCGACACATAAGCATGAGCAGGATGATGAAACATCATGGCGCAGAAAGAGTGACGCTCCCCTCTCAAGGGCCGTGTGCAACGTTTCTCCACTATAATTTCTCTGCTTTCCTATATCCCCCAAAAGGAGATTACTAGCGCCTCCACCAGATGTTCTCAGCTCTTTCCAGGCTCCATCCAAGCAAGATGGACAGTCAAAGGAGACACAGCCACAGGCCACAGAAAGCCACTTGAGTTTAGGTCTGTCACTAGCCACCACCATCTGTCCCCACCCAGTCACTGGAAGGCCATCACTGCCCAAGATTTCCACTGAGTCCTATTGTCCCACTGCCCTCTGAAACAATCACCCTGCCGCTCCAGCCCTCAAAAGCACTATTTGGCTACAGGAGATATCATCAAGTCAACAAGAAGCATTTCCCTAATGCTACCCAGACTAACTCTGCCACCATCTGCACCTGACCTTGGGTAAATCACTTCGTGATCATTTCTAAATAGCTAACCTATTTCCATGCTACATGCCAGGCACTGTGCCAACTGCTTACCTGCATTATTTCATTTGATCCTTGCAAAAATCCTAGAAGACAGGTGTTTCTGCTGGCCCATGTTGACCAGGAAGAAACTAGGGTTTAGTAATGGGGCGTCTGTCTAAGGTACAGTCTGGGCAGGGCTGGAAATTGGACCTGAACTCTGGTCTACATCTGTCCCTTCTTGGCCACAGCTTCCTTTACTATTAGGTATTTAATCTTCCTTCCAACTATAGAAGGGGAAAAGATGTTTCAAAAATAGGCTCTATTCCTGTAACTCAGGCAATGTTTACATGGGATGCAGATGTCCTGGAGACCCCTTGGGAGTCTCACCCCAACTATAGAGGCAAGATGGGGCTGGAGAGATGATGTCTCAGATGTTAAAAGCACTGGCTGCTCTTGCAGAAGATCCAAGTTCAATTCCAAGCACCCACACAGCGGCTCATGAACAGCTGTAACCCTAGTTCCAGGGGATCCAACATCCTCTTCTGACCTCTATTGGCACTGCATGACGTAGGTGCACTTATATACATGCAGCTCCAAAGTATCCATACACATAAAATACGAATAAATGAAATTTTTAAAAGAATGTAGAGGCGGAGCCTACTGACAGTGCCATTATCTCTTTGCTTCTCTGCGCCCCTCAGGCATGGCCCCTGTGGCTGTGAGGGACCCCTGGCTGCCCACTTATTCTCCTGTTCTTGCAACTGTCTCCAGACAAGCCCCTCACTCCCCACTGAGCCCCACGCGTCTCAGCTCCAGATCATCCTTCTAGAACATCTTTCCAGGGCAAACTCTCTGCCTGAACGCTCTCATTTTCTTCTCTACCTTTTCCACCCTTTACACACACACACACACACACACACACACACACACACACACACACACACACCTACATTCACAGGGTCACAGAAGCCTAGGACAAAGAGTCACTCAATTTCAGCACCCTGACTCCTTCGTATCCTCTGGACACCCTCTTACCTCTATGGCACAGGCCGACCTGTGTAGGAGACCAACTTGGTGGATGACCAACAACAAAAGCTGGCTTGGTCTCCATGGCCAGCAGGTGCCTCACCCCTTCGTTCTCAGTGAAGCCCCTTCCCCAAACTTGGCAGTGCATAGCTTATGCCCCATCTTCAAATGCAGCCACCGCAGGACAAAAAGACCACAGAGAGGCCTGAGAACAAGCACTCTACTACTGTTAGAATAATAAATGTCCCCCCAACCCCAAGGCCCAGTTGTTGAAGGTTTAGTTCCCAGATAGGTGCTGCTTGGACTTGACGAGACCTGGTGGGAGGAAGTTATCCCTTTGAGTGTGCCCACGAAGGGAGTGTTAGGACTGAGGTCCCTTCCTGTTTTTGTTTCCCAGCCACTGTCAGCCGAGCGGTTTCCTCAGCCACACACTCCCGCCACGGTGTGCAAGGACCTAACCACAGACTGAAACAATCAGCCAAAACAAAATTTTCCTCCTTATTAGAGCTGTTCCTTCGAGGTATTTTGTCACAATGATTGGAAAGCTGATCAACACATTCTCCAGAGACCAAGCCAGGCTTGGACTCCAGAACTGCCAACCCATGCTTATTCCCTGGACCAGGCGCCTCTTGAAATACCCTGTTTTATGTTTTCAAGGACAGTTTGAATTCAAGAAACAAGGTAAGCCTCGCTTCTCTATGAAATCTTTCTTCTAATGTCAAAGTGAGGGCAGGACATTTGATTCTTCCAACATCCTTGATAGTGTGGGTCAGATCACAGCCAAACTTCCCCCGCCTGGCCTTGGACCAGTACTGGCTGATTCATCACTGAACACAGGGCCTGTCAGGTGGGACTAGCTAGAAATGATGAAAGGGCTGAGGCTTTGCCCTCCCTGGGGCCTCTGGCAAGCAGAGGGTGCTTCAGGAATCCTGGCAGCTTTCCTTGCCAACTGAATCCCAACAGGACTCTCCAAGAACCCCAGACAAGATGAAGACCTCAAGCTTCAGGGGCCCCTATAACAAACAGCCACAAATCTCTGAGAGGAGATGGTAAAAGATAAAGGCAAGTGGGCCCCAAAGAAGCAACAGCCTCCTTCCCCAATGATCTGTGGGGGGTAGCAAGCCCAGAGGAACCTACACAGGTACCCTATAACCCCCAACACAGCCTCTACAGGAAAATGATAGAGGGGTGGTACACAGCCATACAGGGATGTGTAAAGTGGGGAATGGCCTCCCATCCACTGCATGCAGTCCTTCAGGGAGGCAGCCTCATAATCCCAAAGCTCTGATACAGAAGCTCAAGTCAGCCAGGCCAAGACTCCCCAGCCCATGGAGAGCCAGACAGGGACCTGTCATAGCCTGAGCTCCAAAGGGACCTGCCCAGCCCAGCAGTACTGCTGCCTCTGTGTACCTTTAGGAGACAAGGGGTGGGCTGCTACAGCTCAGGTCTTAATCCTTCAGAAAAGAAGGGCGAGGTCTGAAGCTTGGAAGCCATGTGTCCAAGGCCCAATGGGAGATTTGTGGCACTGACCGCACTGGAATCTGGCCTTCTGGTTCTGGTCCCTTCCTTCCTTTGGATGAACTCTCCACAAAGGCCTTTGTGGATTCTTGGTAGAAAGGCCCAGGCCTCCCTTTCCTTGCTGTGACCACACCTCTCCACACAGAGCTTCCCAATGGCCCAACTCCAGGGCAGCTCTGAGTGGAAGATTCAACAGGACCATGTCTTGGTTACTACTGATGTCACCTGAGAGAAACCACTTAAAGGAAGAAGGGTTTATTTTGGCTCACAGTTTAAGAGAATATAGTCCATCATGACAGGAAAAGCATAGAAGCTGAAGTGGGTGGGCCCACGGCACTGGGAGCTTGCAGTAGCAGGTTTCACATGGCATGGGTCAAGAGTCTGAGCAGCAGGACGAGAAGCAGAGCTGAACTATAACAAGCAGCACTAGTGACCTACCTCTACCAGCCACACTTTTCCCACCTCCAAAGGCTCTACAACCTCCTGAAACAGTGTACCACCAGCTGGAAATCAAGTGTTAAAAACACATGAGCCTATATACAGTCACACCCAAACCATAACAGATCATCACAACCTCCACAGCCAGCCCTCATGGTGGGCAATAGGCCAGTGCAGATTTCCTGAACTGTATTGTTATATCTGTATATTGTTATAACTGTATTGTTATATCTCATGTCTCACTCTGTCAACCTAGGCTTCCTGAAATCTCACTATGTAGCCCAGCCTAGCCTTGAACTAGCAATTCTCTTGCCTCTGTCTCCTGAGGTCTGGGATTACTAACATATGCCGCTATGCCTAGCTCTACCGTTTGTACCTTACATGGCCCCAAAGACCCATATACGGAAGTCCTGGTCCCCAGATTGGCACTATGGGATATAGTGGAAACTTCAAAAACTGAAGATATGGCCTGGAGGGAGATTGTTGAGCCCCATTCTCTTTCTCTTCCTCTATTTTATTTCCCAGTTACGAGGTGAGCAACTTGGCCCCATCCCATATCCTGTCACAATGTGCTGGCACAGCCTCCAAGCAGCAAATAAAGCAGTCAAGGACTAAAACCTCAAAACCTGTAAGCCCGAGTGAACCTTTTCTCTGTGACTCAGTGACATGGAGTACTTGTTATAGAGACAGAACACAGCCAACTCAGACCACTATCTCCCATCAGGGACACACACACCATCCCCTCGTGATCATCTAGATCAGGTATCTTCAGTGGGTGGGAAGGCATCATGTCAAAGTAGCAATAATAGGCAATAGTAGACAATAGTAGGCAAATATAGATGTTGCAGTGGCTCCTGGACATCCAAAACTCAACCCTGTGACAAATTTTATTTCTTGGTATTTAATTTCTCTCACGGGGGGGGGGATTATTTTTTCCTCCTTAGGAGGATAATAATGACATGATCACATCAAGATGTGTTGTCTTAGAGACAAAGTACCACTAAAGAGCCTTCTGGCTCACAGGGGCTCTGCCCTCCAAGGGACATGTGGCAAAGTCTGGAGACATTAATGGTTGACATCCTTGGGGATATGTAAGTTCACTGCAGACAACTCTAAGGACAATGCTAAACATTCTACAATACATGGGATGGTTCTGCCCACAAGAAGGCACTGCCAGGGCCTAAGGAACCCAGGTTCATAGCAAAAGGAGCCTCAGAAGAGTAAAAGCCTGCTGCAAAACTGTCTATAAATCTAGAGCCCAGATCCCTGAACTCAGAGACCCTGAGAACAAGCCCTTCTGGCCACTTGATCCTGGAAGAGCTGACGGTCACCCCCAGAGCAGCTCCAAGATGGCCCACCTAAATGACAGAGGGAACAACACCAAGAAGGGCCATAAACCCCATACAGTCCTTTTCCCTAAATTGTTTACGAATGTGTGCACAGGTACATGTGCACGTAGAGGACATAAGTAACTTAGTATCACCCTCAAGCAGACCATCCACCTCCTTTGAAACATAATCTCTTGTTGTCCAGGAGCTCACCAATTAGGCTCAGGCTAGCCCAGAAAGCCCCAGAGATGTTCTTGTCTCTCTTCTCAAGCACTAGGATTATAAGCTTGCATCATCATGCTCGGCATTTATACATAGGTCCTGGGAATCAAACCTGGGTCCCTGAGCTTGCGAGACAGGTGCTTTACCAACTGAGTCATCCCTTCAGCCTTCATTCATTTCTTAAGCATGGATCCAGAAGACCAAGCTAGAGTGCAACGCAGGTCTTTCTCACTCCCCAAGGCAGGCCAGAGTAGAGAATGACCCAGGGGTAGAGACCCCTCCCTCAGATGCCTCTCTAGTGGCTCAAGTAATGGAGGGAAAACCCAGAGAAGACTGGATAGCAATGACACTAATGTAGCTGAGTATCCCTTATCTGAACCACTCAGGACAGGATGTGCTCAGGATTTCAGACTGTTGCAGATTTGGGGATGTTTGCATATACATGATGAGATATCATAGAGATGAGACCCAAGCACCAAACTCATTCGTGTTTTGCACACACTCGACACAGCCTGAAGGGAAGTTTACATAATACTTTCAATACTCTGTGGTCCACCGCATAAGGTCAGGTGTAGAATTTTCCACTACAGCATCATCTCAGTGCTCAAAATATTCTGGATTTGGGAGCATTTTAGATTCAGAGATCTGGAATGAAAGAGCTTTAATCTGTACCAATAACCATGGCCAGCACTCGCAGAAGACTCACAAGAACCCTCCAGCATCTCCCGTGATATACCATCCACCAACTCATTTAGACCTCACAACCAACCCAAGCAGATAGGATCTCCACTTCAAGAGTAAAGAAACTGAGGCACAGAGAGGTTAAGCAACCCAACAGAGGAGAGCTCCAAACGAAAGACACGGGAAGTAGAAAGAAGAAACGGGGTAAGATGGGTGCAAAACAGGAGACGGACATTGGGTGTAAGATTCAAGACCTATGGCGTGACCTTGAGGACCAAGCAAGGTCCTCAATGCTTCACCTCAGACCGCTGCTGAGGGAGGAAGGCCAAAATAGCACGGTGCAAGCTAGGAGCCAAGGTAGAGATGATCATGAACATAGAAACAGAGCCAACAGAAATCCAGGACACCCAAATGCAAGGCCAGGGCTGCCTGGGCCACACCACAGGGATAAGGGGCTAACAGGGCCAGGCCCAGCAACAGCCACTTACCTGAGAAGATTGAAGCAAGCCTGAAGATGTCGGAGAGACGTGAAGTCACGGGCTCATAGGGCGAAGCTTCGTAGAACTCCTCACCTGGAACAGAGACAAACATAACACAAGGGCTCCTGTTGAACAAGAGCAACTCTACCGGAGAAAGCACCACTAACACGCCTCAAAATCAAGTGGGAAGGGCAGGGTGGCCCTTCCCAAGGTGGAAAACGCTGTGCGGGCAAGTTAGGGTGGAAAAGGTCGATGGTTCATAAGGACAAGTCATTTCTCACCAACTACAGCAGACAGAACTACCCTTCATGTTACTGTCCTGCATGGCCATCTCTCTTCAAGGGAGTTTGGAGAGAAGGGAGAGGAAGAGTAAGCCCTCAGAGGGTCAAGCGCAAATCATGGACTCTGAAGGCAGAGGGTCAACCGTGATTATACAACTTCCTTACTTCACGAGAAGTAACTCCAGTGTAGCCAGCCCAGCAACATGGAACTACCTTCTGGGGGAATCACAGTGCTTTGTGTGGTGGACCCAGGGCTAGACTCTGCTCTCTTGGAGACAAACACGGACTCTGCTCAGTCCACTTATGATTTCCCCCCTGCCTCACGTCATGTTGCCAGAACAATCTAGCTGGTAGGGCTGAAAGTGCCTCTCACATGCAATTCTCCAATCTCTCCACAGCCTCTCACCTCAAAACTCTCCTCAGACCTGCAGAGAACATCAGAGGCTTGTGGTAGAAAAGCAGGTGAATGACAGGAGATAAATGGCCCCCGGGCTGCCCTGGACCCCCCACCCCCTCATCAGGAATCCCACCGCCTCTGCCAATGCCTTGCAGGAAGGGAAATATCCTCAAGAGACCTGACCAGTGAGGAGAAATCAATTCAAACTCACTCAGACTGCCTGTGCAGTGACAGGGCGTGGCAGGCAGGGGGTGACCCGCAGCCTCACACATTGATTTCCCATCCAGCAGGGCCCAACGCCACAGTCACGTACCCCTGCCTATAGGGAGGCCCAGTGAGCAGCGTTCATGATGGATGCTGCTACAAAAAGAGAGGTCTGGGAATACCCCCTTCATCCAACCCAAGAGATCACAGGCAACCAGGACCGGGGATACAATTAGCCCTTGTTTGTTCACAATCGCTGAGCCCAGAAAACCTCTAGTAAAGGGCAAAGACCTCCAAAGCACAAGGAAGATACAGACACCCTCCTGGGGAGAAGGACTCTACCCTGCACTTTACTTCATAGGAAACCCTGTATGCCAGGCAGTGCCCAGCACACACAGCGTGTACCCCACTAGAATCTCCTGATAACTTCGTCCACCACTCTCAGGATCTAAGTGTTCTCCACTCCACCCACTGGGGCTTAACTTACTCTCTTCCAGGAGGCTCCTGGGGTGGACCCCCCAGGAGCTACTATGTATTAAGGTCAAACAATGGAATTGTTGCCTAAGAATTGCTATTAGGATAAAAATAAGGTTGTACTGTCCTTTCTATATGCTCATAGCCAAAAAATACTCTAAGCACACTAATTCTCTTGCTCGTCACTCTGTGAGCTAGGCACTATTATCCCCCTGCTGTGCCGACAAGAGGAAGGGGCACAGAGATACTAAGTAAACTGCTCAAAGTAGTAGCATCAGTGTCTGGTAAGCAGCAGAGCCACCTTTAAACTCAGGCACAGGGAGACTGGAGTACAACTCTCACTTGATGACACTCCCTCCTCCACCTGTGCTCAGGGCTCGGCTGCCCCGGGACCGTTCCGTTCCGTTAGGACTGGTCTCACCCTCCTCAACTGCAGGATGCATAGCCACAAGCCTGGGTCTGGGGTAGCCCATGTCACTGCTTAACAGGGTACCCGGAGGTCCATCCTCTCTAAGTCCACTCTCCTTAACTTATTCATACAGCTGGATTCACCAGGAAGAGCCAGGCCACTGAAGCCAGATCCACAATGTAGATCCTTGAAACCTGGGCATGGGCCAGGCCTTTGTTCTTCATGGTTCAAGGATCAGAGACTGAATTTCAGAGCCACCTTTGAGGTGGCCGGTGGTGACAGCCCTACTCTAGCATGCCAAGGGTGGAAATACAGGAGGAAAGAGCTCCCCAGCCGTGGGCTCATCCCTAGCACAGTGGAAAGAAACCTGGGTATGGTATGAGGACACTGGATTCAGCCTCCAGCTCGCTGTGTGCCCTGGCTAGCTGTTCTCCCTCCTGTCTCAGCTTCCCCTAGAAACAGGGCTAACATATTACAGGTCTGACTCCCTAAGCTAGTGGCCACCTCTTCAGAGGCCATATGCCTGCCATATTAGCTTCCAGTTGGCTCCCTTCCTCCAGTGTCACCACAGTTCCTTCTATGGGTAGAAAGTCTTGGAATAAGGTAGAAGGATCAAAAGCTTTGATGAGTCCCACCCAACGGTCAGGGAGTAACCAAGTCCAGTCCTCCCCTCATTTCTCCTCTATAAGGTCTTGCCCTCCCCCCAGCTCCAGGCCCAGTCCAACTGTTAACTAGTATTAAGGTGCAGAAGGAGGGTATCTAAAGCTTCCCCAAGAAAGCAGCTCAGCTCCTACATTAATAACTATAACTCTTAGATAGACCATATCATCCAACAGGGACACTGCCTGCTATTCAAGGCCTCCTGGCTTCTCCTGATTGATCCTGGGTGGAAAATCTCTGGCCCTGAGACCTAGGAGAAAATGGAGCCTCCTGGAGAGAAAGGCAAGTTTCCACAGAAAGGGATGAGCTGGGATATACTTCTGGAAGGAGCCATGGCAGGCATACGGACTGCAGTTTCTGCCATGCCAGCACTCTCTGAGGTATATAATAAATGGGTCCTTAACAGGTGGTCACGGACTGCATGAACTCCAAAACCATCTCAAGTTGTGGCCCAGAAACAGCTTAGTACAGTGAAGTACTCATGTCCAAAGAGGCCCTGAAGATCCCATTATGGTGACAACTAAATGCATCCACATCATGCTCACTGCTGCCACTGAAGAGAAATGCCTCATTTCTCCTACCTCTGATCACACCCTCCCACATGCCGGCCTGGCCATGCCAAAGGAGCGTGACAGGGCTGTTCCTGCTAAGAGGTCCAAGGAGCCCCCTAGAGCTGCTAGCCAGTTCTCCTGTCCCCCACCCCCATCCAGTGTGCAGCCTTGACAAGCCTCCTTTACCAGCTGCCCAATGACCTCCAGGTTTCTATCTAAAGCAGCGAATACAAAAAGGCACAACTGCCCCATTCCAGAGGCAGGAGGCTCACAGCTTGTACACTAGAGACTGGCGATTGGGGAAGCAGCTGTTCATGTGTTGTATGGCCAAGTGCCTCTGGACAGCATTACCCTCCTCACTCTAGGAATGGAGTTGCCAGGGAGAAGAGGCTGCCTAACGCAGGATGGGTTACTATGTTGTTAATGGCAGTAATACTGCTACCAATTACATGCAGTCCCTGCTCCTATGTTCAGAGCATAGTTGAGGCACCTTGGTGACTTCGGGGTATCTCTCTCTCTCTCTCTCTTTCTCTCTCTCTCTCTCTCTCTCTCGAATTCAAATCTGCAGCTGGTCCCTTCCTTCCCGTCTGGTACTATATGCAAGGAGCTCTCCTCTGATCTTGGGTTAATGCCTCAACCCTGGCCCTACACTAACCCCCTGCCCTCTCCAGAGGCCCCAGTACATAGAGAGTCTTCCTGTCCTCTTCCCCAGCATCTCCATTATTCCCATACTCCTTTGGAGTTTAGACAGCTCTTCCTTCCATCTTTAAAAGAGAAAATATGACACCCTTCATTCTTCCTTTCACAACAAAATTCTGGAAAAAGGTATCCATATTCATTATGTCCCCCCCTCTGCCTTCCATCCACTCCCTAACCAGAGTCCTGCCCCAGCAGCCTCCTAAGGGGCTTACCCACGTGGCAGCAGGAGTATGTCAGTCCTTATCCTCCTTAACCTGGTGTGTGAACTGCTGACAGTCCTCTCTGCCTCCCTGACTGTCCTCCCACTACTCCAGAGCCTTAAGCCCCTGTGCAGTTCCCTTCTCCCATCCAACCTTCAATGCCAGTTGTCCAGGGACTCCTGCTGTCCTCATGCTGGGGTTATACCACTGTCTTAACTCCAGCTTCCATCCAAGCTGATGTCCATTCCAAAATCTCTCTAGATCCATGTCCTCTCCTGAGCGCCATGCCTGTTTATAGGTCATGACTAACTAGAGACAGGGCTCCCAGAGAAACTCGCCACGTCTCTACCTTCTTCTACTCAAAGCCTTCCCCGCCGCCTCTGCCTAATCATATACCCAGATACCCGAGACAGGAAGCTGGAGGTCTTTGGCCACTCTCTCCCTTCCCCATCTCATAGGCAGTAGTCGCCAAAGCCTGTTGATTCTACCTCGTAAGAAGGATTCCGGTCCATCTTCCCCTTTCCTGCCCCGTCCTGTTCCTGCCCTGGATCACAATTTGTACAAACAAGTGACTGTCTTCCCTGGAGCTACATTAATTTTTTTTTAAGCAGCTCCCTTAAAATCTCCATTAAAACCATTCAGGTTCCCTGTCGCCTACCACTTCCCCTTCCTCCCTGCCCTCAACCCCCACCCCCACCCCTTCCATTCCATGCTCTACTCACTCACAGTGCTGCAAGCACATTCAACTCTCAGGCCTGACCTTGGCATGTTTCTCCCTCCACTTGCCCACTCTTTCTTTACCTGCACTTGGGAAGACCCCCTCTTCCATCTCAGGCCAGAGACTATCTCTTCCAGGAAAGCTCTTTAGATTTTTTTTTTTTGTCTTTTCAAGACAGGGTCTCCCTGTAGCTCTAGATGTCCTAGAACTCACTCTGTAGACCAGGCTGGCCTTGAACTCACAAAGATCCGCCTGCCTCTGCCTCCCAAGTGCTAGGATTAAAGGCGTGCGCCACCACGCCTGGCTAGATTTTTTTTTTTTTAACAAGACCTTAGATGCCCATTTAAAGTGTCCCTACTGTGCCCTGGGCCTTCTCAGCAGAGCATTTTGCCACCAAATGGCAGAGGCACTCTTTCTTACTGTACCACACCCCAGTCTACGACCTCCATGAAGGCAAAGACTAACCAACAACACCCAGCAGCAGTACACTCTCAATAAATACTTGTCAAGAGGGTGGAGAGATGACTTAATGGTTAAGAGCACTATCTGCTTTTACAGAGGACCCCGGTTCAGTTCCCAGCACCCACATGGAAACTAACAACCATCTGTAACTCCAGTTCCAGAGGCTCCAACACTCTCTTCTGACCTCCATGGGCACTGCATGACATGACTGCACTTACATACATGCAAGCAACACACTCACACACATAAAATAAAAATAATAAAATATTTTTTCCAAAGCCAATTACAAATAAAATATTTTTTTTTACAAAAAATCCCAACTTAGGACTGGGGAAATAGGCAGTAGACCCCAATCTTAGCTGAATAAATATTGGCAACATATTATTTCCCGGTGAGAAAGAGCTGATCTTCTCAAAAGGAGGGATTCTAAATAGGCTGAGTAGACCTCAGTAGTTGAACTTGCACTGAGGAATGTTTAGGGACAATAACTTGACACAACAGGCCTTAACACAAATAACAGAATGTATGAATTCCAGTGGGGACTACTGGGAAGGGGGTATAAAGATGGTTAACACTGAATGAGACGTTCTGTATGAAATACACAAAAATTCAATTTAAAAAACTTTTCATGGATACTTGTCAAAATAATAAATAAGTAATCCAGCCAAGATGGCCAGTGGTGTGGTCTAAGTATATGCAAATCCCCCAAGTTCCTGTCTGGGCTGGGAAGGGGTAAGGAGGTAAAGGGGTGTCATTGGGGAGGGGTTCTCTGCCTTGAGCCTGCTTGAGAAGAGCTTGCCAGAAAACATGAGACCTGTTGCTCATGCCAGACCCTGAGCTCCTGAGCTCTGATGACGTGCCTAGGTCATGGGGCCCATGAGGTCCAGAGACCAGAAGAAAGGATCAAGGCTCCTCTGCCCTGTCCCCTGGGGCCGAGCCCCAGGGGACAGGGCAGCGGAGGGGCAGGGGCTGGTGCCTCGGGCTACAGAGTTCTACATGAGTGCCATGCCTCCCCTGTTCTACCTTCTCCATCTGCCTGATGCCTCTTGCCTCTCGCAGATCACCTCATACTGGCCTTGCTTGAATCCCGTCCTCCGCTCACTTCCACCCTCTCATCTCCCTTCCTCCAGCTGAGAGACTAGCTATTTCTCTGGATTCTAGATTTTCTTGGTGGATAGAACAGAGAGCAGATGAAGTGACCCCTTTACCAAGCCCACTGTCCTGAGCCCCTGAATCAACCCATCCCCTCACCCATAGCCACCCATCCTTGGGCCCACCCAGGCTTACCCTCCGTCAGCCCCAGGTGAATGCTCCAGTAGATCTGCAGACACTGTAGTTCTTTCTTCATGCCCCGCTTGCAGCGGCAGTCATACAGCGGGCTTTCCTGCAGGACCTCCAGCGCCGCCTGGCACTCCTTGTTGGCCAGCATGGTGTTGCGGTCCCGGCCTGCCAGGCACTGCCGAAGGGTGCGGTACCTGGAGCTGCAGTTGGATTCAGCCGCACACAGCTCATTGGCCCGGACACAGTCCACTGGAGGGCGCCAGCCGTGGAGCTCGGGGCCCTGCAGGGAGGAAGGGCTGGCCAAGGAGCGGAGGGTCTCGTCTGGGTGGTGGGGAAGGAAGACAAGCATGAATGAGGGCCACTACAGTCTCCGACCCCAATGCAGGCCTGAGGCTTGGCCCTTTCTGGAAAGTCTCACCCACTTTATACCAAAGTACACCAAGATCGAGGCCAACTCAAATCCAACAGTCAGTCATGCTCCTCTAAAGCCACGGTGTTTACATCCATAACCTCAGCACAGCCCTGGACAGTGGAACACAGCACAATTAACCCAGGAAGACTCCCTTTGAAAACCATAGTCAGCCTAAGATACCCGTAGTCCAGAGAGAATGTCATGAGCTAGGGGAGGAAGAGGGGAGCCCTGCATGGAACCATCTCATTCCGACTCCCCTGTGGGCCCCCTGCTACACTGAAGGCATCAAAAGTCCTTCAGAGTCTTTCTGGGCCTTATACAAACCCTAGAATCAAGCCCCAACATCACATTTGGGGAAACTGAGGTCCAAACAAAAGCAGTTGATAACTCAAAGCCATACACGAGGGGGGAGGTGGAAAAGCACCCTCCTGGATCTAGTCTCCTCATTCTGAATCAACAGGCTTTCCAAGAAGACGAACGAGAAACCAGCCAAATTGTGGGGTTCAGGAGGCTCAGGAGAGAAGCCCCCTTCAGGCCCAGCGCCTCCACACACCAGCCAACTTTGTGGGAGCCTGGCAAAGCACCTGCTTAGTCGGTCCACCTAGCCCCCTCCAAAACAAACGGCATTAGGCAAAGCGTGTGAGCTTTCTACTCTCCCAGCTCTCCTCCCCCTCAGGTCTTGCCTCTCCCACGGCCACCTCTCAGCTTCTGCTTCCTGCCTCCCAAGGGCTCTGATCTCAACAGACTGTGCATCACCTTTTCTCCCTTATGCTCTCCGCCATATCTTTTCCTTCCTGGCCTCCCTATGCTACCCTGAAACCCTCTTCCCTTCTATTTTTTTTTCTCTTCTTTCCAAAGAAAAATAATGAATCAGTTATTGAACGAAAAGAGCTTCCCCTCCTTCATCCCCTGCCTTACAGACTGAGCATAGTATCTCCAAAAACTGAATGAGTACCCATCAGCCCACCCTTCTTAACTGCCGCTCCCAATGTCCTCACCAGGGAGGGGAAGAGAACTGGAAATGAAGGGCAGAGAGAAGCTGGCCTGCCCCTTTCAAAGCCAACCTCCCAAAATGGTTTCCTCTGTCCTTCCTAAGCCCCTAACTCTAGGCTCTGCCCACACCCAGAAAAGCTAAATATCAAGGCCAAAGCCAAGACAGCTTTTTGCTTTTTGCAAGACCCGAAGAATAATTTAGGAGGCTTCTTCCACTCCCTCCCACTCCAAAGTAGAATAAAATCCTTGACCATCAGTCCCTTCCTCAGAATACCGCAGAATCCCCCCCATCCTTACCCAGAGCCAGCACTCTCAGGCCTTCTCCCTAGGAGGCCCTGCTCATAGGGAGATACTGCAGGGGGACAGCGACACCTACAGGTAGAGCTACACACAGCAAGCCTGTCACTCCCCAAAACCCCTAAGGAAAAAGACTGACTCCCAGAGGACCTCAGGCTAGCCTACCCCACCTGGAAACTGCAAAGGAGAGAAACAGGTGCTAGGTGGGGGGAGCTGGGGCTGCAGACTTCCTCTTTCGTTGGCCACTGTCTCTGCCCAAAAAGAGCTGAAGGCTATGGCACTCTGAGAGAAAACCAGGGGTAGAAACCACCCAGAGTGGGAGGTGTTGACAACAGGGTCTGCCCATACTTTGCCTGGAGTTGTAGCCTCCACAAAAGCTGAAGTGGCATCTTTCTTTCTAGGCTTCAGCAGATTTCTATATCCTTGTGTGACTTCTGCGCCTCTGGGCCCCCAGGAACAGCTGAGCCACACCCCCAATTCGCACCTGCTGGTCCCTCCCATCAGCCCTCAGCTCTCCACTGACTCTGTCCCAAAGTCCCAGTAGGAGGTTCACCATCCACCTGGTTGAGCTGAAGGCTGACCTGTCCAAGGGGACTCAGAATGGGACATCCTGGCCTCTGCAGGCTCAGGATTCACACAGGTTTAGAGTCAGGACAGAGACTGGAGCAATAAGGTAAATTCACCCTGCCTGGCCTGCCAGGATTACCTTACAAGGTGCTACACTGGCTCCTATCCCAGTATCAAGGACTTCCTCATGCTGCTAACCAGCACCCATGGTGGGGCAAGAATATACCCAGTAGATGACCAAAACGTCCTTTCGTCAACTGTCCCTGACTCTAGAAGCCCAGCCAGAGAAGGGATCACAGCAACCTGGAGCCCATAGCCAAGAATCATGGGAGAGAAAAGTACAGAAGACTATCTCAAAAGACTGAAGGGAGAAAACTTGGATCCATCAAGAGGATGCAGTTTCTAGAAATGCAGGCGTGGGGGACCAAGAGGCAACACAGAGCTCTGACTGCCCTTGCATCCAGGATCCCTAAAAGACCAGGCTGTGTGCTAGATGCCACTGGGAACGAGGTGCCCTGTGAGCCCCACCCCAGCCGCCTCCCTATCGTATTCTCTCCCTGTATGCCAACACTGGATATCTAGATGGCTGGGATAAAAAAGCCTCTCTACCCCTCATAGTCCTGACCCCAGCCCTTACTGAGAACATTTGGAAAGGCCACTCAAAAGGCCTTGTTCCTAGGAGCACTCTTCACCTTGGCCAGAGCCAAAACTGCCTAACCAGCTCTCAAGCTCCTGAGAAACCTCCACCCTGAGCAGATTTTCCAACCAATTCCCCGCCATGGACTTCTAGCGAGGAAAAAGACCCCAGGGTTTAAGTTTCCTCCTCCACACTTCAGCCTGTCCTTTCAAGAGTCTTTGAAATCCTGTGGTCCTTCATTCAGTTAAACCTTCATCCAGCTTTGGATAGAGGCTTAAGGGGTAGGAAACTGAAGAGTTGTGACCCAAAGGGTTCTTCCTTTTGCCCATCTCAGACCAGGGTCTGAGATGGTAGCAGACAACAGTAGGCATTGCTAGTCTTTGCTCAGACCCACCACACACACACACACATACACACACACACACACACACACACACACACACACACACCACGCCCATCCAATGCCACTTCTGAGAAGGAGAACTGACTCTACCCTCTAGTTCTGCTGTCCCCTACCCCTGGCCCACAAAAAGCACCCCTATACCTGAGAGCATGCACACTTAAGGAGGGCGGGGTACAACTCAACAGCAGTAGGCAATCTGGCTGCTTTTTGCCTGAAATATAATTTTCTTTTCTTGTTGGCTCAGACCATTCTAAGCCCCAGAAAGCTGTGTTTTCAGACCAGCAATGGAAGAAAAGGTCAGATTTTGTGACAGCCCATTCAGAATGAGAGTCCACTTCCCCAAGGCTTCTGGAAACAGCTACAGGATGGAAGTGGGCCCAGAGCATCTCCCAGCCTCCTGTTCTGCCCCTCTTATCCCACAGGGACACTTCCATAGGCTTAGGGAGAGGGCATGGGTGAAGGTCACACCCCAGGGCAGGGCCATGCCCCTGGGGAATGAGTATCTGAGAGGTAGAAACTGTAGGCAGGCATAGGGCCCAGGATCCAGCCAACACTGGCTCTCTCTGACTACATATCCTCTGGCCCAGTCTAGAGGGCACTTCTTAGACCATGCACTTCTTCTGTAAGCAAAGTCCACCTCCCCAATCTGGGCCATCCCAGAGCCCTTTCTGCTGGAAGACAACAGTGATCTCCTGACCCTGCCTGGCAGTCTGGCTCATTTCTGACAACCAACAAGCCATGCTGACTAAAACAGCACCTGCACTGAAGCAGATGTGTTCTCCCTTGCACGCAAACACACACACACACACACACACACACACACACACACACACAAACACGGTTCCCTAGCTCTTCACAGAACACCAGGTCCCTGCCAGTAGCTTTGCTGGGACTCCTGGTCCACACACAGCCTTGCAAACATCTTTTCCTCACGGGTTTAGAGGAATCACTATCTCTAGACCCCAGCCTCTCAAGCAGCTGAGATTTTTTTACATAGCTAAGGGGGGGGCGCCTGGTGGAGTGGCAGAACACAGGACAGGCACTCCTTGGCCACAGAGCTCTGGGACAGAATGACCAGTGATCTTTGTTCAGATCTCTGTTCCTCCCTCACCCCCAACCCCAAGTCAGCCTTCTTCAGCAAACTTTGGCCTCCTCACCCTCTTTCTCTTCTCCCAGCCACTAGCCCCAAGCCCCACAGGTGTAGCTGAAGGCCTTGAACATCCATTTGCAAGCCTGTGTGCAGGCCCACCCATCTAGCTTGAGGCTAGGTGGAAGGGCAGGCAAAGGGTAGGAAGAAATTTGCAAAGTGTTCCCGGGAGTGGGGAAACTGGGTGCTTTTCTGAGGGTGACTGGCAGGAAGGAGGTGACTGCAAGGGCTCCCCGAAAAATGTCCAAACCCAGAGCTCCTGCAGAATCTGAATCGAAGGCTACCAACTCCGAGAACCAGCTGATGGCTAAGGGAGGGACAGGCTTGACAGCTCCGCGCCACCCGCCCCTCCACTCGCTCTTTTCCACACCAAGAGTTGCATTTATTTTTTCGTAAGTTGTTGCTATTTGAACCCATTATTTTGAGGAAAATGAGGCTATCACGGCGTGCGAGTAAGCCGGTGTGTGTGTGTGTGTGTGTGTGTGTGTGTGTGTTGTGTTGTGTTGTTTTAAGTCTCCTTTCAGATCCCCCGGGAAACCAGTCAGCCACGGCACTGCTCCCTCCTCCCGAGTCCACTACGCCCGCCCGGGCCGGGATCGCTGCGCGGGAGCCCGGGCCGGAATCGCTGCGCGCCGCGCTCTCCCCGCGTCTCCACCGGCGCCCCGCTCGGCCCCCGCGCGCCCAGCTTCTAGCTAGATCCCGAACGCCCTGCCCCGTGGCCCCCAGGCTCGCCGCCCGCGGTTACTCACCTAAAAAGAAGAAGAGGCAGAAGGCGTTTGCCAAGATCATGTTAAATAAATCCCACAGGTTTTTTTTTTTTTTTGGGTCTTTCTCCCTTGGGTAAAAAAAAAAAAAATGAAATGAAATAACAGTGATAATAATAGCTAAGCAGTGATAATGATCCCCAAATCCAATGCGGAGATTCCACCGATCCACCGGATGAAGGTCCCAAGTCCTGCGATTCTCGCCGCTGGCTGGAGGGGGTGGGGTGGGAGGCGGGCGGTGGGCTGCCTCTCGACGTCCCCCTTGCCACTGAAATCAAGCCCACGTAGCTATGTGTCTGGCTGCCTTATAAGCCAGCAGCCTGGTCCCGAGGTCAGCCCTGCCCTCCGCTCCTCTGGGAAGGCGCGATTCCCCGCAGGTCCAATTCCCCTGCGCTTCCCAGGAGGGTACTGGGGAAGTGGGGGCGAGGCGATCTGGGAGTGCGGGGCTAGAAGGGAGCGAGGGAGGGGGTCGGAATCAATGCCAATAGGAAAGAGATCCACGACGGGGTGGGCGCCCAGGAGCAATCCAGTAGGAGCTTCGAGGACCGGGGTTGGGAGTCGCTTCTTTGGCACCAAGACGAGGAAAAGATTCAAAAAATAAAAAAAATCTTGTCCCGCTTCCCCAGGCTCGGCTCACTTTTTCTAATGGAATTCCAGCGCCCGGTGTCTCTCAGGCCGGTAGCTCCTTCCTCTCCTCCCTCTCTCCTCTCCCTTGCTCTAGCTCTTCGCTCCCGATCTCTCCGGCTCTCCCTCGCGCGCGCTCTCCCTCCCTCCCTCCGTCCCTTCTCCCTCTCTCCCCGCTCCTCCCTCCGCCCGCCCCCTCCCCTACGCGGCTCCCTCGCCGCGGCTCCTTCTCGCGCCCGCGCCCCTCTCCTGCGCCCGGGGCTCGGCGCTCCGGCTCCCAGGCGGCTGGCGGGCAGAGCGCGGGGATGCAGCGACTCTGCAGCAGCGGCGGCGGCGGCGGCAGCGGCCACACGGCGGCGGCGCCCGAGAACGCGGGCCCAGGGGTGAGCCCGGCCGCTGGCTCCCTGGGCTCAGCAGCCTGCCCTTCCTCATACCGACCAGCTGCCTAGGCTGGAAACTGCCCGGATCCCCGGGCTGCTGTTCAAGCTCACACCCCCACACCTAGAAATCCACCTCCTCCCGCACCGCCTGGTCCCCTCGTGCGGGCGCTGCGCCCTCCAAGTGCCGCTGCAGCTGCCCCTGGCCCGCGGCGTCTCGCGAGCCTGGGGAGGCTGGGGACTGGGAGACCCGGGTATCGGAACCATCCGGGAGGCGTGGGGGGCAGGGCAATAGAAAAACCCGGGCCTCGCGGTGCGGGTCTAGAAGAAGACGCCACCCTCTGCTGGCTGATGTGTCCCTCTTGGGGAACCGATCTGAGCTTCGCCCCGGTGGCGCAAGGAAACCCAAGGACGCCCTGCAGCGCCAGCTCCGGAGCTCCGGAGCAGCCTGCCCGCCCAGTCCATCCCCGCGCACCCGGACACGTGTGCTGTGCTTGCGGAGCTCGAGAACTTTCCCCGCACAGCCGAACCTCGCTGGTTCCTCGCTCGTCCCAGCCTCGCAGCCCTCCCAGACTTCCCTTCCCCAGTGGGTCTCTCCATCCCAGGATCCCGAAAAGGTTGTGTAGTCTGAGCATCCCAACGGCCTTCTCCGAGGCCAGCGAACCTTCGGAACCCGTAAAAGAAGGCTCAAGGCGCGCGGGGGGGGGGGTTCGCAGCCCACCCGCCCGGAGCGCCGTAAAACCCACCCAAGAGTGGCCTCCACTCCCCCACCTCGCCCCGCACGCGGCGATCCTGAGCTCCCTGAACCGGTCCCCAACAGCTGGCAGTTCCCGGCTCCGGAGGCTGCGGCTGGGGACCCCTCCCCCAGCCTGGAAGGGGGCGATTGATCCATCTGTCTGTGGGCCGGGCTCGCGGCGTGTTTTAGTCACGGAATTTACAATAAACGCCCCGAAGCACCGAAAAGGAAGTGTCTGGATGGGAAAAGGTTGAAGGAGAAGGGAGGCTGGCTCCAGCTAGAGGTGCCGGGGCGGTAGACACGCGGTGCTCACGCCGCGGCGCTCACGAGCGCACACACCCACGCACTTCGGCACCCTAGTTTCATGCTCCTTTCTGACACACGCCCCTCTGCCCTAAATCCCTGGGCTTTCGCACACGAACGCCTTGCTTGCTGCTCCGCGTGCAGGGAGCTAGGACCAGGAATGCACAGGGCCTGGTAAACTTTGGCGCTGCCCAAAAACAGCATCTGGGCAGCATCCAAGCTGTGTTTGGGAGTGCCTTTTAAAATACATCGTTAAACATCGAGACTACGGAATAGAGGAAATACCAGAAATCTACTTGGCGCGAAGGGAGGGGTCACTCACAAAACCAGCAGCCTTAGCTAGTAGCTAGAGGGAGCAACTTCCATCTTGTAGATTTAGGCGGGAACCTGGCCTCTCCAAGCTTAGAACTGCAGAACGTGCGGTTCCTTCAAGTTCTTTTCATCTGGACTATCAGGAGACAATTGCCCTAGACTCTCGAGTCGAGCCCTCTCCGCAGGTCAGTGACTGACTAGAAGCACAGCTGTGATAGCTGGAGGTTAAGCAGGGGGGTTTGGGGGGAGAGCATGGATTTGGAGACTAAGCCCCTTGTGGTGTCCTTCCTCCTGGCTTCTTCTGTTATCAGAAGTGACTACACACAGCACAGGGTCTCTAGTTCTCTCCAAAAACTGGAGAACAAGCCGGGTGTGGTGGTGCACGCATTTAATCCTAGCACTTGGGAGGCAGAGACAGGTGGATCTCTCTGAGTTCAAGGCCAGCCTGGTCTACAGAGTGAGTTCCAGGACAGGCAGAGCTACAGGGAGACCATGTCTCAAAAATATAAAAAAAAAAAAAAAAACCTGGAGAATTTAGGAACAGGCTTTTGGAAAGTTGTAAATTAAAAGGTGGGCTGGAGAGATGGCCTAGCGGTTAAGAGCACCAACCAGTCTTACAGAGGACCTGGGTTCAATCCCCAGCACCCACATGGCGGCCGAGAACCATCTGAAACTCCAATTCCAGGAGAACTCCAGTTCCAGGGGAATCCGAAACCCTCTTCTGACCTCCGTGGCATTGCACGACACGGGTGCACAAACCTGCACGCAGACAGTACGTTTATACACATACAGAAATAAATAAAATTAAAAAAAATTTTTTAAGTAAGAAATAGGGCTGGAGAGATGGCTTAGCGGTTGAGTTCTGACTCCTCTTGCAGAGGACCTGGGTTCGATCTCCAGCACCCACACGGGGGCTGAGAACTGTCTTTCACTCCAGTTCCAGGGGAGTCCGATGCCCCTCTTCTGATCTCTGAGGGTGCACAGACCTACATGCAGACAGTACATTCATACCCATAAAAAAAAAAAAAAAGATGAGAAACAATATGCTTTATACCTCCAGGGAATATTAGATTAGAGGCTAGAGCCTAGCCACTAGATAAATAAAATCCTTTTCTCTCCCCCAACTACTTCCAGAATCTTCTAATGGCCTAAACGCTGCCCATTTCCATTCATTTGTTTCACACAAAGGCCTCTTCTTCAAGGAGATTCGACCTCCAAAACAGCTGCTAAACACATCTCTCCCTTACCTGCAGCAAATGTATCCATTTCACCCTTTAGCCCCACCTGAAGGAACTTCCTCTGAAACAGGAACTTCCCCCCAACCACTCCCCTACACACACATACACACACTATTATGAGTGCTGGGAAAGCAGTACTAAACAGCCAGCAATGGCCTCCACTGAGTTCCCCCCAAAACAGGGAGGGGGATTCTAATAGCAGGAGGTGAGTGTCTGGGATGCCTCAGGGACTCAGGACCACCCAGCCCTCACAAGGACAATAGACAGTTCTCACAACAACCACCACTAGCTTGTGGAAGCTGAGGGGCACTCTGACCTTGAATCCTCTTCCCTACTATCTACACATCTATCAACCTTGACCAACCCCCAACCTGAGCTGCTCATAGTTCATGCACCAAGGTCTGCTGAGAAGCATGTCCTCCACCATGCAACAGAAGCCTGACCCAGGCATTCAGCATCAGCCAACCAGAACAAACTTATTGAACACCCTGTCTATCCTCAGAACTGTGCCAAAGGCTATCTGAATAGGGCTGGGGTGCCTCTGCCAGGAAAGCCTTTAGAGATGGAATTATTCATGCCCCTGTGTAGATAGAGGGAACAACCCAAGGGCACACTGGGCCCTGGTGAGAGGAAGGTAGAGCCACTGCCACTGGATTCCAGGACAGCTATCTATGGGAAACCTACCTTTCACAGGAGGTGAGGAGGTGCGATTCACTCTAGACCTAGGAGCACGAGTAGATTTGGGTAACCAAAAGGACATTCCAGGCACGGGAGCTACGTGCAAGACTGTAAGGAAGGACTGAAGAACTTCCAACAGTGGAGAGGAAGCAAAGGCAGATGTGTTAGAGACCTGATGGAG
Organism: Rhizomys pruinosus; assembly: GCA_009823505.1. Classification (NCBI taxonomy): domain Eukaryota; kingdom Metazoa; phylum Chordata; class Mammalia; order Rodentia; family Spalacidae; genus Rhizomys; species Rhizomys pruinosus. The sequence goes on from VZQC01003035.1 coordinate 1,003,135, forward strand.
AAGATCTGGAAGATCCAACAGGGCTGTACGGTGGAGCACCACACACCACAAGCTTTGGTCTTGATCCTCTAGGGCCACAAAAGGCATTTGAGCAGGTATGTGGCATAACTTTGGTAATATTGATCTGACAAGTGTGTGAAAGACAGAAGACATTTGGGAAGCAGTTGTGACAGTCTTGACCTCGGGGAATGAGGGCCCCTAACAGGAGGTGGCAGTGGGACACAGACAGGAGGAGATGGCTGTCAGAGGCCGTGAATTCTAGACAACTTTGCAGGCTGTTGGTAGCAGCTTGAACACAGTGCAGAGGGAAGGGACATTGCCATCCACTCAGAGAAGGACCAGACCGGGATAAAGACACCGAGACTCACTTTCCATGCTTTGCCGTGGTAGGGGTTGGGGGAAGAATAAGCAGTCAGCTTGATGGCAAAATACAAATTAATGTTCCTTTAATTCATACAGTACAAGGTAGGTTAGTGGTTTAACTTGGGTAAAGTCCTATTCTAAGTGAGATAAACTCAGGCAGTTGGGATTCAGGGTCCTGCATTAGTCAGTCTCGGTGCCATAGGAATAAGCAGAGTGACAGCGACTCTTCAAGGCTATAAATTTCCGCATCTGCATTAAAGACATCTGAGATAATCCCTTTCTCCCTACCCTGTCTAGTAACAGTGTAAAAAAATCATAAGAATCAAAATCCCTTTTTTATTTGTACTATGAACTGTCTGGCCTCATCCTTGGAGTTCAAGTCTATAAGCTAGAAGGAATCCTATCCACAGAGCCTAGATCACAGTGCCCAGCCCCATGCCATAGGACTAGATCATCCCTGGGCTCACCCAGCCTTCCTGCAGGTGCGTATCTCCCTCTAATGATGGGCTGAGCCCTCGACGTTTGGTCTAAGTCATGATAGATCTCAAGTCCCCAAAGGAGCAAGCTAGTCTGAGAATAGAGACCGGCAGAGATTTAACTAAACCTTCTGGTTTCCTAAGAATGAACAAGTCTACACAGCAGGGTGAGTGAGACCAGGCTAGAAGGAAAGAGACACATTACACTTGGAGACACTGATGTCCCTAGTCATGTTCTCAGTGCTTCACCAATCCCTTTTAGAAGTAGGTACCAGCATGAGGTGGGATCTGGCTCTACTAATCCTCTCCCCAAGCCCTAGAGACCTACCTTTCTGTGGCCCAGCCTAGGGAGCCTCCCTAGCTCCAGGTACTCCATCAGAAGAGGAGAACTCTGCAGCTCCTTGGAGGAGGGAAAGAGGGGAGGAAAGCCAGTAGGAAGCAACTGCAGTCTTAAACCTAGTGCGGATATAACTCCTCAGCTCAGCACAAACACCTATCCCTATCCAAGTCTCTCAGTCCTTATAACATGTCTAGGAGGAAGGTGTGGCCACACTAGCTTCCTTTCTAAGCAGACAAGTGAGGTGAAGACTGTCCGTGACATAGCCAAAGTCATGCCATAATCAAGGTCATGACATAGCCAGCAAGGGTCCAGAGGCAGGACCAACCAACCAGAAAGCAGGTCCTCCATCCCCTGGGATGGTTCTCCATTGAGTTTCACAAGTGGAATGGGAAGGAAGCATGTGGCCGGCAGAGGTGCTACACAGCTCGGGCAGGAGTGGGGGGGCTTGGGAGGAGGAAAAGGGCATAGGACGCACTCTGGGACATCAACTTTATGTTATTTAAAACAAGCCCAGGAAAGACTGGCATTTTGAACTCTCGCATTAGACTTCCAAGAAGGCTGTACCCCAATTTCCCCTTGCCCCCTGTAACAGTTTAGTCAAGCTAGGAAACCTCCCTTCCGCAGAGCTATAGTAAGCTAAAACCCCAGCTTGTTACCTCGCCTCCCCGCTGCCCTGACTGCTCTGCTGCCTGTGGCTGGCACATGCTTGCCACACCCAGCCGTGTGCTCAGGCTGGTGCTGCACTTGACAGGCCCTAGCTGCCTGGAACTATGCTGCAGCCTCTCTCGGGCACTGGCCATCTGCCAGGTTACTCAAGGCTAAGGCAGAATTGAGGGAAAGGGGCAGTGACTGCTTCTGCCAAGCTTTAGAACAGCTCCTCCTGCCCGGCACCCCAGGGAGAGCTCTCAGTCCCAGTGCTCCCCGCTGGGACCGTGTCTTTATTTAGCCAAGCCTAGCAAGGCAGGTGGAGTTTCAGCACGGGGTCTGAGAGGGCCTGTCTGTTACTCAAAGGCCCTGGCTCTGGGCCCACAGCTTGGAAGGGCAGCTCATCAGGGGCTTTGGACACAAAACGAAGGCTAGAATCTTGCTCTCTAAGCAGGAGTGTCTTCCTTCAACCCCAAATGGAGTTTGGTAAAATGAGCACATTTATCTGCAAGTCCACCCCATCACCCTGACCTCTTGTTCTGGGAGCTATTTTCCCCATTATACGGAACTTTCTCACCTTATCCCACTATTACTGCTCTCCCTATCATAGGTAACACAGGGGAGTGACGGCGTATAAATCCAAAAGAATGAATCACTAATGGAAGAATTATGACCATCATCATCTGCCCTCAGGCCCAAGGCTCCTAGGGCTGGAAGAAACCTTCCATGAACTATAATAAATATCTACAATGATCAGAAACATGGGAAGATGATCCTTCAGATTGTTTGCAACTGTGAGCAGCCAACTACCTGAGTCCTGGCTGGGTGTGTATACCATCAGCAGGACAGACAGACTGCTTCTGTCACCTTCAACCCCCCAGCCCTAGATACCACGAAGAAGTCATCACGTCCATCATCAGGCGTGCCCCAAGGTGACAATCTCAGGAGTATAGACAGCTGCCATCCCCTTACTCCAAAATAAAGGTGCTGCCTAGAAGGGGAAGGGGCTTGCTGGACTGTGTGAACTTTACTCCTGACAGCACTCTGCAGTCTTCCCAGCTGCTCTGCTAGGACCTAGGGTGGCTCCAGCCCCTCGTGCTTTTGCTTCCTGACTTCTAGAACACCAAACACCCAGCCACCTGTGCGGCATCATGGAAGGAGACCCAGGTTAGAGCTTGAGCTTCATCTTGCAGAGAAGAAGTCAGAACTATCTGAGGGTAGCACAGTGCTCATAGCGCAGTGATATGCAGGCTGTCAGTAAGGATTTCCCAACTGAAGCAGGGAGGGAGAGAGAATAATTTGGGCTTGAAATGCTTCCCACGGGTCCATGTGTTTGAACACCTGGTCCCAGCTAGTGGCGCTGTTTTGATAGGTTGTAGAACCTTAGGATTGTGGCCTAGCTGGTAACATGGGTCACTGGGAATGGACTTTGGAGGTAATAGCCTGTGTTTCAAGCACAGAGCTTCCTGATCCACCAAGATGTGAACAAGGCTGATCACAACCAGAGCTACCCCAGCCACCATGCCTTCCCTGCCCCTAAAACCATGAGCCATGATGAATCCTTCTTCTATTAAGTTCTTTCTGTCAGGTATTCTGTCGCAGCAATGAGAAAATGAACTGACATGAGAGGCAAGGAGGGCTTGAACACTGTTAGAATCTCTCCTCTTCCTCTACGTACTTGATCCCAAATTCCTCCAATCACCTTCCATCCAATTCACCCATGAAAAAGTATACTTGCAGCCAGCCCTGATCCCAGCTGACCATGTAACCTTAGATCTTCTGGGATTGCTCTGCCCATCCCACCAACCTCAAAAGATGATAATCAAGTGTTTGAAGTGTATGAGACAACCTCAGCAACCAGCAAGTGTGATGGGTTTTTTAGGCAGCTCACATCCACGGTAAATTCTGGGGCCCACTTTTCACCGTCTATTTCAGGAATGAGTTTCTCATGCCTACTGAACTACATAGATGGAGCTCTGTGATGAAGAGGCAGGGAGACTGGGGACCTCCAGGTACCACTGTGGATGACCCTCTTAGCATTCCTCATACCCTGTTGAAGACATTCATGGTCTTATCTGTACTCTTATTCAACACAAAGCTCTATGAATAGAACCTACGTCTTTTTCACCACAATACCATTAGAAGCTGGTCAGAAAAGTGCTCAAGAAGTGTTTGATGGATGGATGGAAGGATGGATAGACGGATGGAAGGGAGCGTGAATGGATAAATGGGTAGGTAGATGATGGGTGGATGGACGGGCAAATGATGCCTCTTACCCACTATAGCTTTAGCTTAGGGACATGGGCCCAAGGTTCCAGGCCTGGTCCCACCTCTTCTTTCTGTTCTTGGACCTTCGGGGTCTAACTGGCTCATGTAATAAATACTTTGCTTCCTCTTGTTCTGTTCTCATAGGAAAAATTAATAAATCTTACCAGAGAAATTTTTTCGCTATTTAAATTCTTTTAATTCAAACTAGATTGGCTTATGCTCCTGACTTTAAAGTCTAATTCTATAAAGATTTAGCACATTAATGGGAGTCAGACTCTTTAAAATTCCCGATTGACACAATGAACCATTTTGTACTTACATGTTAGCCATGTAATCCTCCAACCTCTGCCCTCCAGCCCAGTGACCCCATAATTTTTAAGCAGGAAGAAGGAAAATACAGTAGCAACTCAGTTTTATCACCTAGTCAGCCCCTATGAAGTGGATGAGGAAGATGGAGCACACAAAGAAGTGGTGAGGTGCTGAGAACAACCATCTCCCGTTAAGGAGCCTCCCTCCCAGCACACAGAGTGACCACAGCAATGGGGTAGAGCTGGGATCAAGAGCTGATGGTGGCTCCTCTCAGGAGTCAGCATCTCCATGTATGTGGTGGCTCCATTGCAGGGGACACATTGGCCAGAGCTCCCTTGAGTTTCCCACGTTTCCTTCCTCCACCGCCCTGAACAGTTTCCTCTCATTCAGCTGCAGCTTTGGAAGTGAGTCTGGTAAACAGATCCTAAGCGAAGTGATAATCTATTTAGTTTGCGTTGCCAATGTGGCGTGTGTTCCAGAACCTGCCAAACTGATCATGGGCATTTTCTGGCCATCAATCTCAATCAATTATTGAATTCTTCAGTGCCTTCTTACTACTCCTCTCTCCAACACATGTGCATTTGGAAGAAATGTTAACAGAGAGACGGGCCTTAATGCAAGCTAATGGCTCTCTCAACCCCAGAAGTCAGTCTTCAGGAGAAAGGAATTCGAATGAGATGGAGAAGCTGATCCGCAGCAATTACTGGCCACACCCTTCCCTCGCCAGGCAAGCTGATCACAGCTGATACTGATCTCAACGGAGCTCTGCAAGCAGCTGCATCAGGCACTTGGAGCTGACTCCTAAGTTCACTAATCCATTTGCAAGTACTACTTCCAAGAATCCTGAATCCCCCTCCTCTGGGTCCTGCAGCTTTGTGAGGTGGCTGGGGAGCTGTTCCCTGCATCCTTCAAATGGCACATGAACTGACCTTTGTTATACCCATCTATATAAGAGGACAGTAGGGTATCTCCAAAGCTTTTCAGAAGATAGGAAGCTTCCTATGTCCCTAAGGATGGGAGGGAAGGGGTAGGGTTTATTTGCTGAGAACATCCCTGTTGAACTGACTACTCATTAAAACAAATCTCTGCTAGGAATCCAGAGAGTCAGACCCGAGGAAGCACGCTTTTCTTCTCAAGGTCTTGCTTATGGCTATGATCACAATGTCCACACCGGGTGTTCCATCCCCAACTCCCTTGGGCTCAGGGAAGGGACAGGATCTTCCTTCAGCTGGCAGAAGTAGGAGGTAAAAAGACACAGCTGCCTGATATGCATCCTGGAAACAATCAAGTGGGCCACAGAGGTGTGACAGCAATCCAGCCACTTACAATATCATCTGCTTGGCAACTAACCCAGCCCTGCCATTTTCATAGGGACCTGAGACACACACCCTGTAGGCCCCATGAGATCCACATTGCCACAGGGTAAGCAGAAAGAGGTCCTGGGTTCCATTCCCCACTGCCAGCCACCTCCTTCACAGACCTGTCCTAGCAAAGCTCAAGTTAAAACCTCTCCCAGCTGGCCTGCTCTGCCCCTCTCCTACCTGTGTGTTCAAAGGAAGCTTGTACTACATACTTGCTCTACTTCAGACACTGAAATTGATACTGAGACACAAAACCTGTAAGATACTGCCTGTGTGTTCAATATGACAGGGTACAGAGGCTCCAGCTTGGAAGAGAGTCAGATACACAAACAAATAAATGCAGTCAAGTCTGTAAGCTCCAATGATTGAATTAGGGTACAGTGGGGAAAGAAGCCAGCTGAATAATAGGCATATGTAGAAACGAGAATTTTAGAGGAGTCGTTTCATAAAGAAACAACCCTTGTTAAGCTCTGTAACCAGGAGCATTTTGGTTATATAATTAATTATTCTGAGGATGGAAAGAGATGAGGGGAGTGAACCTGTAATAAGCCATGGAGCCATACACTGCAAAGTATTCATGTAAAATGTCAATCTTGAGGCTGCAGAAATGGCTCAGCGGTTAAGAGGACCCGGGTTCGATACCCAGCACCCACAGGCGGCTGAGAACCATCTTTAACTCCAGCTCCAGGGAAATCCGACATCCTCTTCTGACCTCCGCAGCATTGCACAACACAGGTGCACCAACCTATATGCACACAGTACACTCATATGCATAAAAAATAATTATTTTTTTAATTTTATGCATGGTGTACTACCTGTATGTGTGGGTAGGTACCTGTGAATGCCAATGTCCTCAGAGGCCAGGGTGTTGAGATCTCCTGGATTTGGAGTTTCAGACGGTTCTCGGCTGCCATGTGGGTGCTGGGGATCGAACCCGGGTCCTCTGTAAGAGCGGTTGGCACTCTTAACCTCTAGGCCATCTCTCCAGCCCCTGACAGATGATTTTTAACTCCTTACATTTTTTAAGGAAAACCTTGTAGCTAACTGGATATATTTTCCAGAACACTGATTAGTAAGGCCTTCCAGCTTAAAATATGGGTTCCATATTTCATATTTTAAAATATGAGTTCCATAGCCAATGTTCTGGCCATCATGTTGACAAGGGAGGGTTTCTCCTATCAGCCCTTCATGTTGGACGTCTTGCAAAACTCAGTCTCCGTTTGTTTGTTTGTTTTATTTTGAGACAGGGTCTCATATAGCTCAGGTTGGCCTCAAACTCTAGGTAGTCAATGATGACCTTGAACTTCTGATATCCTGTGCTGAGATTATAGGCCTCTGCCACTCCTGGTTTATGTAGTACTGGTGATTGATCCCAGGGCTTCGTCCATGACAGATGCTCTACGGACTGAGTGATGTCCCCAGGCCCTGCCTGATTTCCTATAGTTTAAATACCTAATGCCTAAGAGGAAACTTTTTTTTTTACTTTCTTTCTTTATTTTTAAATTTTTTAAATTTTATTTATTTCTGTGTGAATGTACTGTCTGCATGCAAGTTTGTGCACCCGTGTCGTGGAACTGGAGTTCTCCTGGAATTGGAGTTTCAGACGGTTCTCAGCCACCACGTGGGTGCTGGGGGTCAAACCCGGGTCCTCTGTAAGAGCAGTCGGTGCTCTTAACCCCTAGGCCATCTCTCCAGCCCAAGAGGAAACTTTTAAAAAAAAAAAGACTAGAAAATTTGGCATGGCTTAGTTAAGAGTACTAGGTGCTTCTGCAGAAGACCCAGATTTGGTTCCCAGCACCCACATGGTGGCTAACAACAGCCTGTAGCTCCAGTTCCAAAGGATCTAGCTCCCTCTTCTGGCCTTTGCGGTCATTGCATGACATGGGTGCAGTTACACAATGCAGCCGAAACGCTCATAGACATACAATAAAAATGAATAAAAAGAAACAAATTAAAAAGAAAAAAAGAGGAACCTTTCATTCTGTTAGGGTGGAGCACACCAGCCCTTTCAGCTCAAACAGCTGACACTGGCTCTTTGATTTNCCCCATTATACGGAACTTTCTCACCTTATCCCACTATTACTGCTCTCCCTATCGTAGGTAACACAGGGGAGTGACGGCGTATAAATCCAAAAGAATGAATCACTAATGGAAGAATTATGACCATCATCATCTGCCCTCAGGCCCAAGGCTCCTAGGGCTGGAAGAAACCTTCCATGAACTATAATAAATATCTACAATGATCAGAAACATGGGAAGATGATCCTTCAGATTGTTTGCAACTGTGAGCAGCCAACTACCTGAGTCCTGGCTGGGTGTGTATACCATCAGCAAGACAGACAGACTGCTTCTGTCACCTTCAACCCCCCAGCCCTAGATACCACGAAGAAGTCATCACGTCCATCATCAGGCGTGCCCCAAGGTGACAATCTCAGGAGTATAGACAGCTGCCATCCCCTTACTCCAAAATAAAGGTGCTGCCTAGAAGGGGAAGGGGCTTGCTGGACTGTGTGAACTTTACTCCTGACAGCACTCTGCAGTCTTCCCAGCTGCTCTGCTAGGACCTAGGGTGGCTCCAGCCCCTCGTGCTTTTGCTTCCTGACTTCTAGAACACCAAACACCCAGCCACCTGTGCGGCATCATGGAAGGAGACCCAGGTTAGAGCTTGAGCTTCATCTTGCAGAGAAGAAGTCAGAACTATCTGAGGGTAGCACAGTGCTCATAGCGCAGTGATATGCAGGCTGTCAGTAAGGATTTCCCAACTGAAGCAGGGAGGGAGAGAGAATAATTTGGGCTTGAAATGCTTCCCACGGGTCCATGTGTTTGAACACCTGGTCCCAGCTAGTGGCGCTGTTTTGATAGGTTGTAGAACCTTAGGATTGTGGCCTAGCTGGTAACATGGGTCACTGGGATGGACTTTGGAGGTAATAGCCTGTGTTTCAAGCACAGAGCTTCCTATCCACCAAGATGTGAACAAGGCTGATCACAACCAGAGCTACCCCAGCCACCATGCCTTCCCCTGCCCCTAAAACCATGAGCCATGATGAATCCTTCTTCATTAAGTTCTTTCTGTCAGGTATTCTGTCGCAGCAATGAGAAAATGAACTGACATGAGAGGCAAGGAGGGCTTGAACACTGTTAGAATCTCTCCTCTTCCTCTACGTACTTGATCCCAAATCCCTCCAATCACCTTCCATCCAATTCACCCATGAAAAAGTATACTTGCAGCCAGCCCTGATCCCAGCTGACCATGTAACCTTAGATCTTCTGGGATTGCTCTGCCCATCCCACCAACCTCAAAAGATGATAATCAAGTGTTTGAAGTGTATGAGACAACCTCAGCAACCAGCAAGTGTGATGGGTTTTTTAGGCAGCTCACATCCACGGTAAATTCTGGGGCCCACTTTTCACCGTCTATTTCAGGAATGAGTTTCTCATGCCTACTGAACTACATAGACGGAGCTCTGTGATGAAGAGGCAGGGAGACTGGGGACCTCCAGGTACCACTGTGGATGACCCTCTTAGCATTCCTCATACCCTGTTGAAGACGTTCATGGTCTTATCTGTACTCTTATTCAACACAAAGCTCTATGAATAGAACCTACGTCTTTTTCACCACAATACCATTAGAAGCTGGTCAGAAAAGTGCTCAAGAAGTGTTTGATGGATGGATGGAAGGATGGATAGACGGATGGAGGGAGCGTGAATGGATAAATGGGTAGGTAGATGATGGGTGGATGGACGGGCAAATGATGCCTCTTACCCACTATAGCTTTAGCTTAGGGACATGGGCCCAAGGTTCCAGGCCTGGTCCCACCTCTTCTTTCTGTTCTTGGACCTTCGGGGTCTAACTGGCTCATGTAATAAATACTTTGCTTCCTCTTGTTCTGTTCTCATAGGAAAAATTAATAAATCTTACCAGAGAAATTTTTTCGCTATTTAAATTCTTTTAATTCAAACTAGATTGGCTTATGCTCCTGACTTTAAAGTCTAATTCTATAAAGATTTAGCACATTAATGGGAGTCAGACTCTTTAAAATTCCCGATTGACACAATGAACCATTTTGTACTTACATGTTAGCCATGTAATCCTCCAACCTCTGCCCTCCAGCCCAGTGACCCCATAATTTTTAAGCAGGAAGAAGGAAAATACAGTAGCAACTCAGTTTTATCACCTAGTCAGCCCCTATGAAGTGGATGAGGAAGATGGAGCACACAAAGAAGTGGTGAGGTGCTGAGAACAACCATCTCCCGTTAAGGAGCCTCCCTCCCAGCACACAGAGTGACCACAGCAATGGGGTAGAGCTGGGATCAAGAGCTGATGGTGGCTCCTCTCAGGAGTCAGCATCTCCATGTATGTGGTGGCTCCATTGCAGGGGACACATTGGCCAGAGCTCCCTTGAGTTTCCCACGTTTCCTTCCTCCACCGCCCTGAACAGTTTCCTCTCATTCAGCTGCAGCTTTGGAAGTGAGTCTGGTAAACAGATCCTAAGCGAAGTGATAATCTATTTAGTTTGCGTTGCCAATGTGGCGTGTGTTCCAGAACCTGCCAAACTGATCATGGGCATTTTCTGGCCATCAATCTCAATCAATTATTGAATTCTTCAGTGCCTTCTTACTACTCCTCTCTCCAACACATGTGCATTTGGAAGAAATGTTAACAGAGAGACGGGCCTTAATGCAAGCTAATGGCTCTCTCAACCCCAGAAGTCAGTCTTCAGGAGAAAGGAATTCGAATGAGATGGAGAAGCTGATCCGCAGCAATTACTGGCCACACCCTTCCCTCGCCAGGCAAGCTGATCACAGCTGATACTGATCTCAACGGAGCTCTGCAAGCAGCTGCATCAGGCACTTGGAGCTGACTCCTAAGTTCACTAATCCATTTGCAAGTACTACTTCCAAGAATCCTGAATCCCCCTCCTCTGGGTCCTGCAGCTTTGTGAGGTGGCTGGGGAGCTGTTCCCTGCATCCTTCAAATGGCACATGAACTGACCTTTGTTATACCCATCTATATAAGAGGACAGTAGGGTATCTCCAAAGCTTTTCAGAAGATAGGAAGCTTCCTATGTCCCTAAGGATGGGAGGGAAGGGGTAGGGTTTATTTGCTGAGAACATCCCTGTTGAACTGACTACTCATTAAAACAAATCTCTGCTAGGAATCCAGAGAGTCAGACCCGAGGAAGCACGCTTTTCTTCTCAAGGTCTTGCTTATGGCTATGATCACAATGTCCACACCGGGTGTTCCATCCCCAACTCCCTTGGGCTCAGGGAAGGGACAGGATCTTCCTTCAGCTGGCAGAAGTAGGAGGTAAAAGACACAGCTGCCTGATATGCATCCTGGAAACAATCAAGTGGGCCACAGAGGTGTGACAGCAATCCAGCCACTTACAATATCATCTGCTTGGCAACTAACCCAGCCCTGCCATTTTCTTTTTCTTTTTTTTTTTTTTTTTTTTTTTTTTTTTTTGTGTGTGTGTGTGTGTGTTGTGTGTGTGTGTTTTTCAAGACAGGGTCTCCCTATAGCCCCAGCGTCTTGGAAATCACTCTGGACACCAGGCTGCCTTGAACTCACAAATCGCCGCCCTGCCTCTGCCTCCCAAGTGCTAGGATTAAAGGCGTGCACCACCACGATGGGCTAGCCCTGCCATTTTCATAGGGACCTGAGACACACACCCTGTAGGCCCCATGAGATCCACATTGCCACAGGGTAAGCAGAAAGAGGTCCTGGGTTCCATTCCCCACTGCCAGCCACCTCCTTCACAGACCTGTCCTAGCAAAGCTCAAGTTAAAACCTCTCCCAGCTGGCCTGCTCTGCCCCTCTCCTACCTGTGTGTTCAAAGGAAGCTTGTACTACATACTTGCTCTACTTCAGACACTGAAATTGATACTGAGACACAAAACCTGTAAGATACTGCCTGTGTGTTCAATATGACAGGGTACAGAGGCTCCGGCTTGGAAGAGAGTCAGATACACAAACAAATGCAGTCAAGTCTGTAAGCTCCAATGATTGAATTAGGGTACAGTGGGGAAAGAAGCCAGCTGAATAATAGGCATATGTAGAAACGAGAATTTTAGAGGAGTCGTTTCATAAAGAAACAACCCTTGTTAAGCTCTGTAACCAGGAGCATTTTGGTTATATAATTAATTATTCTGAGGATGGAAAGAGATGAGGGGAGTGAACCTGTAATAAGCCATGGAGCCATACACTGCAAAGTATTCATGTAAAATGTCAATCTTGAGGCTGCAGAAATGGCTCAGCGGTTAAGAGACCCGGGTTCGATACCCAGCACCCACGCGGCTGAGAACCATCTTTAACTCCAGCTCCAGGGAATCCGACATCCTCTTCTGACCTCCGCAGCATTGCACAACACAGGTGCACCAACCTATATGCACAACAGTACACTCATATGCTAAAAAATAATATTTTTTTTAATTTTTAAAAAATATTTATTTATTTATTTATGTGCATGAATGTACTGTCTGCATGTAGGTCTGTGCACCCGTGTTGTGCAATGCCGCGGAGGTCAGAAGAGGGTGTCGGATTCCCCTGGAACTGGAGTTCTCCTGGAATTGGAGTTACAGACGGTTCTCAGCCGTCATGTGGGTGCTGGAGATCGAACCCGGGTCCTCTGTAAGAGCAGTTGGCGCTCTTAACCGCTAGGCCATCTCTCCAGCCCCATAATTTTTTTAATGTCAATCTTAGGCTAAACAAAACATGTATGCCTGTGGGATGATCCAGTTTGAATTGGGAGCTAGTTCTCAGCATGCCTCAGGGCACCGCGTGGCTGAGAGTCGGGGGATTTCTCTGACCCCGCCCCAAGGAAGAGCTGACATCATTTGGTTTATAAAAGCAGGCTGTAGCAAGGAATAAATTTGAATTTCCCAGTAACATCATTATGGAATTCCCGGCCGTCATTTTATTAATTATTGCGCGCATACAGGCCAAGACAGGCCTGCATTTCGTTCAGGTGGCCAGTGGGTGGAAAGAGGTTCCAGTGCAGACCACCAATCTGGAGAGCTGGTGTTGTGAGTGGACATAGGCTGAAGATAGCCCAGCAGCCAGCAGCCTGAAAATTCCTGTCCAGGGTTCAACAGTCTCTGGTCAGGTGGAAAGTCACAGCCAAGAGTGGAACACATGTCTCCTGGGTCCAGGCTAAGGGCCTGAGTTGGAAGTACCACCCAGGCCAGGCTACGGGAAGTAGCTGGCTGGTCTCTGCACCGAGAGGCCAGCTCCCTACAGCAGCTGCTGCCAGGTGCTGGGTCCCCGTCCCCTTAGCAAGGCCGTGTGGTCCTTGTTCGGCACAAAAGAAAGCTTCCTACATATGCCAAACAAGTTAGGTTTGTCACAGTGAACAACTGCAGAATCCCAGAGAGTTAACACCACAAATGTTTTTTCTTCATGCAGCATGCTCCGTATACCTTGGCAGAGGTCTCTGCTCAACATAGTCACTCAGAGATCCAGGCTGTCCACACAGTCATTCAGAGATCCAGGTTGATTCAGACATGGTCGTCTTAATGCTGGCATACCTGAAATTCACAGGCTCCTCAGTCAATGAGGCAGAAGGAGAGCAAGCTAGGGGGCGAACAGCTGATCTGGGGTGATATATCCATTCGATATGAAATGACATGTTAGTCAGGACCCACTATGTATATGGTCCTCTCCAACAATACTGGGAACAGTAGATTTGGAGACACAGATGGAATGTTTCATGAACATAAGTGTCTCTATCACACGGATGGAAGAAGAGTATTCTGTGTCCTTCAGAACTTGGGTGTTTGGCACTTCAGGGACCTCTGAATCTGACTTTTTCAGGGCCAAAAATTGCCGGGACCTAGGACTGAACATCCATTCTTGCTAACTCCAGAGTAACTAGCCATAGCAGAGAACTGAAGAGCAACCATCAGACTCCAAGGGACAGTGAGTTAGTTATCTTAATAATAATAACTAACATTAATTGATCATTTACCATGTGCCAAACCCATATCACCTATATTAGCTTATTCAAGCCTTGTGGTAGCTGGCATAGGGAGTCAAATAGTCAACCAGCATTTGATATGTAAAAATAATGGAGAACAAGTACAAAGTTCTTCATATTCTTCAGTGAGCAAATATATTAGATAGAATAAGAAATTCAATGCAGGAGGCTGGAGAGATGGCTCAGTGGTTAAGAGCACTCACTGCTCTTACAGAGGACCCGGGTTCGATCCCCAGCACCCACATGACACTATCAACCGTCTGTAACTCCAATTCCAGGGAACCTGATGCCCTCTTCTGACCTCTGTGGGCATTGCATGACATGGGTGCATTTACAGGCATAAGACCCATATACATAAAATAAAAATAATAAATAATTTTTTGGTCTTTTTAAGACAGAGTCTTCCTGTAGCTCCAGCTGTCTTGGAACTCGCTATGTAGACCAGGCTGGCCCTGAACTCACTCACAGAGATCCTCCTGCCTGCTGAGTGTTGGGATTAAAGGCAAAAAGAAAAGAACAGAAAAATTCAATGAAGAACTATCCTGTTTCCAGTGCACATTCATTTTACCACCAAGCCGTGCTATTTTTCATAGAACAGGTCCACTAATTACTCACAATTTGCAATCCCACGATCTAGATTCTCAGCCTGACTCTGTCACTAGTCACATGGTAGGTCATGTTGCCTCCCCAAACCTAAATTTCTACCAATTAAACAGAGTCTGTAGAAATGTCTACTGTCCGGGGCTGGAGAAATGGCTTAGTGGTTGAGAGTACCAACTGCTCTTGCAGAGGACCTAGGTTCGATTCCCACCACCCATGTGGTGGCTAAGAGTCGTCTTTAACTCCAGTTCCAGGGGAATATGACACCCTCTTCTGACCTCCACAGCATTGCACAACACAGGTGCATCTACCAACATGCAGACAATACACTGATACACATAAAAAAAAAAAAGAAAGAAAGAAATGTCTACTATCCATCCCCTTTAAGTGACTTATAGGAAAGACCTTTGTTAGCTTAAACTCCCCTGCTATGGCATGACATGTGTATCTGTGAATCACATGTCCCCTAGGGACAAAGAAAGAGTGTGAAGGGAGGTCACACCTGCTTGACAGATCCCTGGTTCCCTGAGAAGTCTCGTTGATACACCTGAACTGGTCTGCTGCCCTACTGGCCTCTAACTACTGCCAGATTATATTTGGTGTCTTATTTGTCTGTTTTCCTTGCAGAGGTCTTTGCAGTGTTTCTCTAAGTGGGAAAGCTATGTCAGTAAATTCCAGTGAACCACACATTTTGGTGTAGAGAAATGCTTGGCCCAGTGCTGGAGCCCTGGTCTCAGTGCTCCCTGCAGCAGCAGCATGGCCCTGGCAGTGCTGGAGCTCTGGTCTTAGTGCTCCCTACAGCAGCAGCATGGCCCCTGGCAGTGCTGGAGCTCTGGTCTCAGTGCTCCCTACAGCAGCAGCTTGGCCCCTGGCAGTGCTGGACCCCTGGTCTCAGTGCTCCCTACAGCAGCAGCATGGCCCCTGGCAGTGCTGGAGCTCTGGTCTCAGTGTTCCCTACAGCAGCAGCATGGTCCCTGGCAGTGCTCCCAGCACTGTCTCTCCTTCTCCAGCCTCCAATTCCATTCTACACCGGGACCCCAGTGTCAGTCTGCCCCGCCCACGTAGCTGTCCTCCCAAAGTGCCCATCGTCTTTCTTAGATCCCACAGACCCCAGGCTTTACTCATAGCTCCTTTCCACCTAGAATAGCCTCTCATTGCTTCTTCCCGTCAAAAGCCTCCCCAGACACACATGAAAATGTCAACAGCATTTATCTGAGGATGATGAGATTACAGATTATCTTTATCTTCTCCTTTCCAATTTCCTCTTTTTTGCAGATCTAGGAGAATAAGCAAACGCTATTTTTATAATCAGAAAAACACAATGAAGTCATGCATTAAGTCCATACCCTCCTGCAAGCTCCTCCATTCTAGCATAGCTAACAACAGCCCTCTTTCTCCTGAGAAATTCTAAAGCTCTCAGCCCTATCATAAATTTCCTTATACTCGATGGAACTGGAGAGATGGCTCAATCCGTAATATGTTTGCCACGCAGGCTTGAAGACTTGAGTTCATATTCCCTCAAATCCGGGAATGGGCTTGTAATCTTAGCACTGGAGAGGCAGAGACAGGGTGGTAAGCTGATGGTGGAGCAGACTGCTGGACAGAGGACTTCTTGATGTTGGGCAGCAATTTCAGCCTTCTCTGAGAGCCTGCATTCCCCCAAAACCCCCTCCCTCGGGGTCCTGGTTGTATATGGCACTGGCCTTTGCCTCCTTATTGCACTTACACTAAGGACAGGGGGGGTTTCTGTCATTTGCACGTTCTAGTCTTGGGAGGACTGAGTCTCAAGAACGGACTTCCCTCCTCCCTTGATGGCCAGCTGTGGTCTTGACTCCACATGTGGTCCTGGGCATCCAGGCCTTGACATTGGCCTTTCCTATTCCCAGGCACCAGAAGGTTTCCTTCATTTTTCTATTACTCTTCTACAGCCCCAGTGCACCTTCACCTGGGCCTACAGGAAATGTAAATCACCTAATTGAACTTCTGGAGGTAAAAACCAGTCTGGGAAGTTAAAAATAAAATATTTTAAAATTAAGAAAATAAAGTTGGGTGTGGTGGCAACACTTATAATCACGGTGCCAGGGGAAAGAGGCATTACCAACTTTCCCCAGCTGTGAGCCCTATAAGGAGCAGCTTTCCAGGTAGGATGTGCCCACTCATGCCACATAGTGGTGCAACTCTATGGGGATAACCAACCACTTTGTGCTCAGATTTGGGGCCTACTCCACAGGAGAAAACCCATGCCTGCCTATAAACCAGGTCAGTAATGCACAGTAGAGGACATCATGGACCCTAAGCCATGGGGTCCAAATACTGTTGTTTAGTTGAAATTACATAGCATCAAATTGCTTTGTAGATATTTGTGCTTATACTCAAAGCAAATAACACTCGCAACACTAATCAGAGACGCTTCCCGTTGCAGTGAGTGTTGGTGATGCAGAAACTTGTGGCTGTACAAGCTGCTGAGAAAAGTGGCAGATGAGTCCCAGCCTTCGACAAGACATCGATGCCATCCCTTTGAAGCCTCAGGGAACACTGTGGAAGAGGGAGATGAAAGAATGTTAGAGCTGGAAAGTAGGAAGAAAGGCTATGAAATGCCATCTTCTAGACAAGCCGCAGGCCTTCCAATCACAAACACATGAGGCCTATGGATGCCTGCCCTGGGCCTCCACAAGAATGTGCCCTTAACAGTCAGGCAAGAATGGAGGAGGGCTCCAGGCTCTACCTCACACTGCTGAACTATTTACTACTGATGGATTCAGGGAAAGGAAGGGCCATTCCCTTCAGTTATATGCTCACTGGTGTCCTGATCAGATTCCAATGGATAGTTTCAATATAATGGTCACACAGATGGCTTTGGTTAAACTTAATGGGTCACAAAACAAAACCAAAAGTCATGAATCTGGGAAAATGACTGGTTGTGGAGAAGTTGGGGTGGATAGGGGTGGGAGGGAGATAAAGAGAGGATCAGGTAAGAGAGGAATTGGAATGTATTATATACATGCATGAAACTGTCAACAAAACCAACACACGCACACACACACACACACACACACACACACACACACACACACACACGTTTGGTCTGGGGCTGGGTAATAGCTAAGTCAATAAAGTGCCAGAAAAAAAAAAAGTACTTGCCAGGAAAGCATGGGAATCTGCATTTGATCTCCAGTTCCCACATAAAATATCTCAGGGGTGTGTAAAATGGCTCAGGCTCAGTGGGTAAAGGGGCTTGCTGCAAAGCCTGAAGATCTGAGTTCAATCCCTGGAGCCCACATGGAAGAAGGAGTGAAGTGATTCCCACAAGTTGTCCTCTGATCTCTATATACAATGCCATGTCACACACATGCACACACACACACACACAAGTAAACAAACTGAGAAAAAAACCCATGCATGTTGGTACACACTTGAAATCCCAGTGCTGGAGAGACAGAAGCAAGCAGATCCCTGGGGCTCACTGGCCAGCCTCAGGTCAGTATGAGATTGTCTCAAAACAAAGAAACAAGGGGGCAGCCAAATGGCTCAGAAGCTGAGTTCAATGCCTGGGACCCACACGTTGGAAGAAGAGCATTGATTCACACCAAAAAGAAACTGTTTAAATATCCAGGCTATTCAAGACACAAAACCATGTTGGCCAATTGGTGGGGGCTGGGAGGGTAATGGTGATGGCTCAGAAAGAGCTTACAGTAGCTTGAGAACTTCGAGTTTATATAATCCAAGGTCCTGCACTCCTATAGACTGTTCCTGACACTTAATTTCCCACTAATTGAGTTTTATTAGCCCTACTGCATGAGCAGTCAAACAAGGCTAGAGAGGAAAGCGACTTGGCCTGAGAGACCAGAACCCACATCTCCTGTCGCCCTGCCCAGTGCCTTAACCACTAAACCACAACTGCCGACTCCAAGACCTTATTAATAGCCATTTCTCTCCCTAGTCAGCAGCTGGGCATGGCTTGCCAGGTTAATAATTTGTTCATTAGGCGTCTAATGAATTACTTGTTAATTGCTAACTTGATGAAGAGCCAGCAGTCCCCATCTGCCTTCAAAAAAAAAAAAGAAATGGCAACAAATAACCACAGAAGGGCCAGCCAAGGCTCAGTGACTGTTGAGCAGGAGAGGGAGTGTGGCTGCTCCCTAGGGAGGAAGCCGGTCTTGGATGGTCCTCTGGAGTGCAGCCAGGTCCCCTGGAGGGGGGGCACCCTCCACAAAGCCACTCTGCTGGATTTATATCCTGCAACCTGAGTCTCACAACTCTGATCATGTGCGCTTCTTTCCACCTTCTGTTTTCTTTTATTTTCCCTAAGCTTCCACGAACACTTGAAGTCACCACTACTCAATATAATATGAAGTCATCTCATATTGCATGTGCACATACACTGAGGTACCATGCGCTTTTGGTCTGGTGTTGCTCCCAGCTCCAAATCTCAAATGCATCTTGTCCTCATTGGACTTCGAGCTTCCTGAGAGTGGAAACCACATCATCCTTGCACATCATTGAATCTCCTGTGTCATAAGTAGTTCTTTTTTTTAAAACCTTTTTTTTTAATTTTTATTTATTCTTGTATGTGTATGAATGTACTGACTACATGTAGGTTTCTGCACCCGTGTCATGCAATGCCGTGGAGGTCAGAAGAGGGTGTCGGATTCCCCTGGAACTGGAGTTAAAGACGGTTCTCAGCCACCATGTGAGTGCTGGGATCAAACCCGGGTCCTCTGCAAGAGCAGTCAGCACTCTTAACCGCTAGGTCATCTCTCCAGCCCCAGTTCTTAGAAGAGCAAAGGAGACATTCACGACTTCTATACAGGCCTATGTGAATCTGCTCAAGCTGCCTTAACAAAATACCACACACTGTGGCATTTAAACAACATGAAACTCTGCACATACGGTAGGCTGGCCTCCGCTTCTCAAGCTCCCTGACTTGGCCTCCTGAATGCTAAGAGCACAGCCAGCGCTCATGTGGGCATCTCTCTGTCCGTGTATAGCCCATGTCTCTTCACACATCCAAATTTCTAGTTCTTATAAGGCCACCAGTCATGCTGACTTAGAACCCACTCCAGTGACCTCGTTTTCATTTAATCACATCTTTAAAGACCTTATCTCCAAATACAGAGAGTCATATCCTGCTGTCTTAGAGTTAAGACTTCTACACGTAAATGTGAGCCACACAATTCGGCCCATAATGGACTCTGACCCTACGACAGTGGCGCCGGGGCTAGGCATGCACTCCTTACTCAACACACACTCTCAAAAGGACAGGCATTCCCTGTTCCCCATGGAGAGAGCTTGTCTTTGGGGTCTGGACTCCTAGTCTTACAAAGAAACTGCAAACCCCTAATAAGGTATTTAAGGAAAAGGCTCTCAGTCATATCTACTCCCAAATCCTAATGGCCCCGTTATTTTTGAAATCACTTTTGAAAAGTGCTGAAGAGCCATGATGATTTCGTGCTTTTGCATACCAATTTTTCTTATCAGATCCTTCCAGCAACGCTGGGTAAGAGAAAGAGATGGAGTCTTCATGTCTGCCTTATGGACTGAGACTCGAAATAAGGAAGGAGCCAAGCAACCCTGATTAGTGGCTTTTGCCACCAGGCCTGGGACTAGGCTCGGTTAATTCTCTGTGTCTAAGCATCTAGCCCAGGCCTAGGCAGAGAGGGCATGGTGAGGAGAGATTGGGCATTGTAGATAGTTAATACAAAGTTAGCAGTACTTCTGCCTAGAGCAGCTAAGAGTTGGGACTGACCCTCACCCAGCCACCCAACCCCCAAGGAAGCAAATACAGACCGTGGGTCTCATGGTTAGCCAGCTTAGGGAAACTGAGCTTCCCTCACAGGCCTGCTTTGCAGTTAGAGCCCCAAAGAGCAAGGTTAAATTGGAAATGGGTTTGGGAGTCGCCCTATTATCATTTCCACAACTCTATGAGTGACAATAAGAAAAACGTGCTTCGAGTACAATCGCAGGATGATTTCACATAGTATTTATTTTTATCTCTTTCTATCATGGGTATTTTTAGAAGCTGCTGGTGGGATGCAGTGTAGAGTGAAGCTGGGTAAGAATTTTTAACATTCACTGTCTCGTTTCACTCTCAGGCGATGCCGCAAAGTGGAGAAGGAAGATGTTATACCCATTTAACAGATGAGTGAAGGACAACAGAGTGGAGTCAGGATTCACCCAGGACCATGTGGGGATGTTCATTGCACCCCTAGGTTCAGGGGATGGGGGAACCCTGAGAACTTCAACCAGAACTGATCTTTCAAGGGCCAGAGGAGAAGAGAGCAGATTCTAACTGCAGATGTATTTCTTTCAGCAGACAAGTCTGGGAACAATTGCTGTCTGCATAATTTCAGGTGACGCGCACTCTCCCCAGGCCTCCTCAGGCCCTGTGAGCCCTGTGCCTTTCACAGATGGTTACCTGCATGTTAACATAGCTGTCCAGATGTTAATGGCTCCTGAGTTTGTGACCTATTGCCCAAGGAACAGCAATGTAGCCATGACTTCCTTGAGAAGCCCAGAGGCATTAGGAGTGTCAAGGGAGGGGACCTGGGGACACACAAACGCACCTTCATGCACTCCAACAGCAGCAGCACTTTGTACCAGTAGATAGGTTGGTGCCCTAAGCCCCCAGTAGCTGCTGTCCCTAACCGCTCAGCACAACTGGGACATGTGTAACCCTGCCTAATCTTCCCCTAACACAGGGTCTGTAGCAGGCTGCAAAAGAAGAGAGCCAGGTTTCCTCACCAGCTCAGCTCAACAAGAATTTGTGACAATCCCACATACATATCTGTGCCACCACTGCCTACCTCTCCATTCTTCTCTGATGAACACAGATGCCCCCAAGCCAAGCCTAACCCCAACACCCTCCATAATAGTCATTGAGCTTTGGGTATAAAAATTACCTACCAGGGGCTGGAGAGATGGCTCAGTGGTTAAGAGCACCGACTACTCTTGCAGAGGACCCGGGTTCAATTCCCACCACCCACACGGTGGGCTTGGTGGCTCACACCTTTAATCCTAGCACTCCAGAGTCAGAGGCAGTCAGATCTCTGTTGAGTTCAAGGCCAGCCTGGTCTACAAAGTGACTTCCAGGCCAGCTGGGGCTATAGGGAGACCCTGCCTAAAAATAAATAAATAAATAAAAATTTCCTACCGCAGATTACCCATCTCCACTCCCTCTTCAACAGGTCTCTAGCGCAGGGGTAGGCAGCATCCTTCTCTGTTTATTTCCACCCCCAATTGAAAACTGAGCCTCTCATCATTCTGCAATCTCTTCGAGTTCCTCCCTTTCCCTGGCAGAATCATTTCGGGCGTTTGCTGACAGCAGAGATCAAAATCTACTACCACGGTGTACCAACTCCTTGGTGTGCTGAGCAGGCAAAATAACTGCGACTCGGGGCAGTAGGAACAGAGCAGGTCCCGACTGGAGCTGAGGGAAATGACGGTGTCAAAGGCACTAACATGTGGAGACGTAGTCTCTTCAGGATGAAGGCAGCAGTGCAGGCCCAGGAGATGCAGTCACAGGAGTGGACTGTGGGACACCATGGATCGGGCCATAGTGACCTAGGTGTCAGCTACAGAACCCAAATCTTCTGGGATCCTGTGGGAAAAGACACCGTGAGGGGGATGCTGGGAGGTAGCTCAGGAGTTAAAGTGCTATACACACAAACAGCAAGCATGAGGACTAAAATTCAGACTCCTAGACCCCATATGAATGTCAGGTGGGCTTGATGGATTGATTCTCGGTCTCAATGGACAGAAACAGGGAATTCCTCCTGAGTAAGTTGGGCAGCTAGATTGTCCATCTCCACCTGGGTCATTTGAGAGATCCCACCTCAATGAATAAGGTAGAGAGCCATGGATGGAGGAAGACTCCCAAAGCCAGACTGGAACCTCCACACTCATGAACACGCACACACACACACACACACACACACACACACACACACACGTGTGCCTGATAGCTTTAGTGTCAACTTGACATACCTGGGTTGAAGGAGCTGGAACAAGCAGCAGAACAAAACCAGGTGGTGTCTCAATCTATGTGGGGGAATTGCCTCCATTGGACGGGCCTGTGGCCATTGTGAAGCATCTTCTTGATTGGGTGATGTGGGAAAACCCAGCCCACTGCAGATGGTGCCACTTCTGGGCAGATTGTTGTGTATGGTATAAGAAAGCAGGCTGGGCATGGGCCAGGAGAGCAAGCCAGTAAGCAGCGTCCTTCATGGCCTGTGCTTCAGTTCCTGCCTCCAGGTTTCTGTCCTGAGTTCCTACCTTGGGCTCCCTCAGTGATAAACTGTAACTCAGGAAATGTAGGTCAAATAAACCCTTTGGGGAAGAGACCAGCTACTTCTGGCTAGATCAGAACATAGAAGACAGGGCAGCCACCACTTTTCCAGGCCAGTGGAAGCCCAGCTGGCAGTGCCCCTCTCTGTACTTTCTGCCTTATGTCACCCAGAAGCAGATGCAGGAACTGGCCTTCCTGTGGGATGTCCTCTGCTGGTCTTGACCTCAGCCAGTGCTGCAGGAAATGACCCAGACACCAGGGAGCGACTCACCTGGACACTGAGTCCCAAGCCGAAATCTTAGCCTTGACTTTACCAGCTCTTAGAGAATTCTGGGAAGGTTTTCCCAGACTGCATCAATGCCTCCCAGGATTCAATTTCAAAGCACTTCCTCAGCAATCACTACCCAACTCACAGCCAGGAGTCCAACGACGAAGTGTCCTGGGTCCTCCCTCCACCTGCCAACCTTCAGGATCTATTTGGGGACCAACCCTTGTCTCCTTCTCACTTTGACTTTTTGGTTTGGACACTTGGGGGGTTGGATTTCTTGTTTGTCTTTTCAAGACAGGGTTTGGCCATCTAATCTAGACTGACCTGGAACTCACTATTATCTAGGCTGGTCTCAAACTTGACATCCTTCTGCCTCAGTCTCCAAAATACTCGGCCATCTTAATTAATATTCAGAGTCCCAATGTCCTAGATGCTTTGTCACAGTTCTTCAAATGCCCAGGATCCTGGGGGGACCTCCTACATACAAACCATTCTCTGGATTCCAGATTGCCCTAAGAGCTATTTTTCCCCCAAAGAGAATGGAGCTCTGTCCCCACCCCACACTCATCACAGAGGAGAGCTTAGCTGTTTTAATTAAACATTAAAAACTTACAGATTCACAGGAAATTGCAAAAATAGTACAGAGCAGTCTCATAGACCCTTTGATCAAGCTCCTGAAATAGTAACAATTTACATTACTATACTACAGTGTCAAAACCAGAAATCCACATGTTACAATGTACATATGCAGCTCGTGCTCTGGTACCTCCTGAGAAGGTTCATGTTTCAAATCTAGAACTGTTTCCATCAGTCCAGGGATCCCCCTCATCCTGCCCTTCACCCACCCAAGCCCTACCCTAACCTGTTTCCCATCTCTGTCGATGAGCTATTTCCAGTCTGCCCCATGAAGCTTGTGACCATGGAAGGCCACCTCGCAGACGGGGTGGATCCAACTGAGAAGAAGAGAAATCAATGCAGATAGCCTAGGACAAAGTGACCCAAGTGTGATGAGCCCAGCCTCACCCGGATGCAGACACCGACATGACTAGAGCCTGAGACCCACAACTCAATCTTCACCTGCTCATGTCGGGCCTGCCTGGTCCCTTGCCCCACAAGGACTCTACACCCTCTACTGGCTCTCACTTGTTTGATGCTCTCCTGTACTCCCCCAAAGTTCCCTTTCTCTGCTACCCCGGTCAGGCAGTCTATACTCAAAGCGACCTGGCCACAGAATTTTAATTTGAAATTCTCCCAAGTCATGCTTCCCTGATACTGTACCTACATAATTCATTTTTATTACCTAAATATAGGGCTTAATATTGGTCCCTGTTAAATTTCATCTTGTTTGTTTCAGGCTTCATTTCAGCTTGTCAGGATGTTCTCAAATCCTCAGCTATCTCTCCGGACCTCAATTATCCCTTCTAACTGTCATCTAAAAATTTAATAATCCTGCTCTCTGTGTCTTCCTCCACGTCATAGATGAAATCTCGAAATTGAATAGGGTCAGGGCAGAGTGCTATAAAGCAAGGGGCCCTTCTCAATGGAGGAGATTGAGGTTTGAGGTACAAGCAACCCCCTTTAGGGGGAGTTACTTGGCAGCTCTTCATCTACCCAAGCACACTGCCAACTACACATCATTTTTTTTCACTTATTCACGAGGCTGCCAAGAGTGATTTTACACTGCCTGCTCACCAGCGGACCAACCCAAATAGCTCTGCTTTGTCAGCCTGGAAGTAGAAAAGGAGGTTGCAAATCCTCCCACTACCAAACTACTATGTCCTCGGGTCCTCACACTCCACCTGGGATCTAATTCACAGATAGTCTCTCAAGAATCCTCGGGGTTATACAGTGCTCCTAAAAGCAGACACTCAGAGATGGGGTCACTGATTGGCTTGGCCCTAGATTCTTGCTCAACTTGGGGCTGGGATGGCTCTCTAATGTGGGAAGGGAGACAGCAACTCTGTTCAGGACCCAAATAAATTAGACCTTTAATCAGACATACATAGCTTTTCCCTGAGACCCACGCAGAGTTCCACATATCCCTGGATACCTGACTCCTTCCTCCCTTTTTAAACTACCTCAGAGGGAGGACACAGGTCTTTCCTTCTGCAGACCTCAGGAGCAACCACTGATAGGGCAACCTACCGTAAGGATGGAGCCCACTCCTTAGTCTCCTAGAGAAGAACCCTCTGCTCCCAGCTAAGTCCAAAATAAAACAGGAAAATAAGGGAAGGACGGCCCACAGGACCGACCCTGTGATCCCCAAAGTACATGGATAACAGAACAAGAAGGATAAATCTTCAGCTCACCCCCAGCAGCCCCTGCCGAGCAGAAGTTCCTGTTTCCCTGATTTACCAATCAAACAGCTATCAGAAGAAGGAAAGGCACGGGGGTTGATCCGCTTTGTTCTAAGTAACTCGTGCTGGCTTCTAGCAATCATCTTTCTTTTCTAAGAACTCACAAATCATCAGTTTCCGTCCTCTGTTTTGGAATTTTGCCAAGAATCAACATTGAAATTACTGAATAATCGCTTCCAGAATCAGAAGAGGTACCAGGCTATCTGAGCCTGGTGGGTAGGTAAGAGTCTTATTAAGTAAAGGCCAGCTTTCTACAAGTCCTGCCCCTCTCACTTGCAATCATACTCTCTCTGTCACACACCAAGTAAGGTTCAGAGACTATACTCAGAGGATCCCAAACCCCCTCTACATGGACGCACAGATACCCAAAGCCAACACCCCCACTCTTCCTCAGCCTGCCTTACTTGTGCCTTTCAGAATTGCTCTTCTGAATTGCCCTCTTCCACCCACCCGGCTCCCCCCAGAGGTAATAGACATCTTCATAGCTTTGTAATTGTGGCTGTGGCTATGGGAGCACTGGGAAAGAGGAGCCTCACACTGGGCAATGCTCAGGCAGCCTCTGACCCATGCCATGAACACACCTCCATCATCAGCACAGCCCCCCCCTGCTGGTGAGTTGATAGTGTTGACTGCTGGTTTGCTAATGTCCTTGTCTGCAGACGCAGGCAGCTAAGAACCCTCTGTAACTCCAATTCCAGGAGAACTCCAGTTCCAGGGGAATGTGAGACCCTCTTCTGACCTCCGCGGCATTGCACGACACGGGTGCACAGACTTGCATGCAGACAGTACATTCACACACATACAAAAATAAATAAAATTAATTTAAAAAATTAAAAAAAAAAACACACAGCCCTTTGTGAAGGAATTCTAAGACTCAGATGTGAATCTTCTCAGAATCACAGTAATTAAAGTTGAGAAGAACAGAACACCAGCCTCCCCCATGATTTCTGGGCTAACAACAGGGATGCAACTTCAAGGTCACTCTGCCCTTCCTCTTTCCCTTCTGCTCCAGCTTCTCTTCAAGCCAGGACATAGGTAGTCCAGGGCACAAGCTACCTCATTCATAAATGTGGGATTCCCTGGACACTGGGGCACTTGAGAAATCTAGTGTTAGCATTTCAAGTTGAGTCCTGGAGGGAGAGCACTCCCACGAGGACACGTTTCATCCTGACCTATGGGGACAGGAGCTGCCTTGGAGCTGGAAGGGACTCAAATTCCCTCCAGACCTACCTGCTAATTCTATACATGACTGAAGCTCCAAAGATCTCAGACTTGAACTAACTTGAATTTAGCCAAAAGGTCTCAGCCAGAATGGAAACTTAATTCTCCTGACTGTATCAGGGCCATTTAGTGAAGGCAGGTTCTATGCTGAGCATCTTATAAAAATCATGTCTACTTTTCAGCAATTTTCTGAGTTGTCATCACCCACACTTGAGGTCTAGAAAATGGAGTGCTTTGTCCAAGGTCACATGAATAGGAGGTGGTGGTGGTGGTGGTAAGAGACAAACAATACCCACCCCTCTCTTCTTTCTCAAAAACATGAGTCATGGTCAAGGTGAAGTATCTCTGGTGAGCTCATGAACATATAAGATGTCCCATTAGAGAAGCCCTGCAAACCGCCTGCTGGAAGGTTCCAGAACTGAGTCTCCATAGTTACATTCAACTCAATGTACATAACCCAGACAGTGAGAATCACATGTGTAACAGCTATCAATGAACTGGGGCCAGGAAGGAAAAGGGTGTCCAGTCCCATGTCCTGAGGGAGATGGGCAAAGGCTGCTAGAAGCACAGAGGACCTTAAGGACTGACAGGATCTCCAGGAGAACCTGATAAGATATGGAAGCTTCCATGGGTACTGGTGGCTTTGAGAACAAGGGAGAAGGAACACAGGTGCCCAGTTTAGCTTCTAATGTCTGCTCACTCCCTTCCCCCACTGCCCATCACTGTCCTGGACCAAAAAAGGGAGTGATTAGACCTCAGAGAAAGCACTGCGGTTTGCAGCTGAGTATCCCCTCTAAATTCATATTAAAATTGATTTGCTTTTGTGGTGCTGTTAGGAGCTGGGTCCTGGTGGGCACTTTGGGGGTCATAATGTAGAGTCTTCATGAGTGGATCAGTGCTTATATTTTGGTTGCTACACACACATGCATATGTTTGTATATGTGTGTATACAGGGGATATGCATGTTTTATACATGAAGATGCACATGTGTACAGGAATATGTACATGTATATGGGCATGTGAGCTGTGAAAGCCAGAGGCCAAACTCAGGTATTATTCCTTGGGAACCATTCACCTTGTTTTCTGTGACAGGGCCATTCCCTGGACCCCAGTACTCGCTGATTAGGCCAGGCTGGCTGGCCGGCACACCACCTCAGCCTCTCCAGCACTGGGATTATATGCACATGACTTTTTATGTGGGCACTGGGGATGAAACGCTGGAAATTTCCAACTGAGGTGTCTCTCCAGCCCCCTTCGTGCGCTTCTTGCAGGGATTCATTAGCTATCAATGAAATTTGACCCCCTTTTTCTTTTTGTGCAAGCCTCCTTTGCCCTTCTATTTTCAACCAAGGCTTACAAGACTGAGACTTTCATAAAACTGAACAGATGTCAGTACCTTGCTCTTGGATTTCCCAGTCTCCAGAACCATGAGCCAAAACAAACCTCTTTTTATTATAAATTATCCAGTGTCAAGTGTTCTGTCATGGCAACAGAAAATGGGCAAAGCAGAAAGTAATGGGATTGTTTGCTCCTGAGCACTAGCTATGGTCCACATCCCACCACCAAAGCTCTTGAAATGGTAAGAGGCTTTGGCAGAGACAAATCAGAGGAGAATATGGAATGGGAGAAGAAAATAGCTGTTGTTTATGGGGGGAAGACAGCCTTACATAAGTTGAGAACGAGATTTCTAAGGTTTGGATATGATGTGAGTGTCCTCCCCCCAAGCCTATGAAGATTTTGTCCCAGAGTGAAAGCCTTAGGAGGAAGCAGAACCGTTAAGATGTAGGACTTGCTAGAAGGAAATTAGGTCATTAGGCCCTTTCCTTAAAAAGGATTAAGGTAGTTCTCATGTGACCCCTTGATACTTAAGAAAGGGTGGTTATAAAAAAAAAGAGTAAACCTGCCTCCTTTTCTCTCTGCCTCCTGGTTTGAGATTGGACCCCTTGCCCCTGCTCTTCTTTCCACCATGATGTGACACCATTCACCACTCTCACAGGAGGCCAAGCCAAGTGGGCAACCAGATCTTGAGCTTTGAACCTGTAAAACTGATCTGGGTAAGTAAACCTCCTTTCTACATAAGTACACTGCTTCTGGTATTTCCTTACAGTAATGAAAAGCTGACCAATACAAGGGTAGCAACATTAGCCAGTATGGACAGCTTTGCCACTGCAGACTAAGGAATAACACTAACGTGTTTCCAGGGAAGAGAGGCACTACTGCTCTTCACGTGGTGGAATGATTGGAGTGTCTTTGCAAGCTGAGTCATACCCACTCTCTCATTGGTCTTTAGTTCACCAAGTAGGCTAGGTTAGCTCACTAGTTTTCACAGAGATCCAGCTGTCTCCATCTCCCCAGTGCAGGGATCACAAGTGTGCACCACCATGTCTGACATTTTTACATAGTTCTAGGGATCAAACTCAGGTCCCTGTGCTTGCAAGGTAAACACTTTACCAACTGAGCTATCTCCCCAGGCCTCTACCTCATGAGATTCTAAAACACAAAGTAAAGGACATCTGTGGAGCTGGACTGACACCCAGGTCCTGATCCTCCTCAAAGCCCTCTCTCCAGCAGCACGAACACAGAGAACTAAAGACACTGTCTGCCTGTGTGCTTCCTGGTATACACAGTGGGTCACCTGTGTCACCTACCTACCCCTGCCCTTGGCTGGGTTCTCATCCTGGCAGCATTCTTACCTGGGGTTGAGATATTCAGAATCATAAGGCATTTGAAATCATAGTGTCGCTTACCAACAGGGACATGTTCTGAGAAGTGTGTCATTTGCCAATTTCATCACTGTGGGAACACCTTAGAGGGTTCACACAAACCTATATGGCACTCTCCACGTGCTCTCTTGATGCAATCAAGACACAATAAGCAGGAGATTTGTGAGGCCACAGCTGGCCTAACATAACATACTCTTTTACAGAAAATTTCTTAAATAAGGACTATACATTAAGTAGCCACCAAAAAGTAGAGTATAGGAAATGTGTAAACCAGCACCGTAGTTGTACCACTAAACACTCTACACTGCTCATGTGGGATACTTTTAGATGGTTGTCAGCATATTTGTTACCAGCATCAGCACCAACATGTGAGTAATGCATTGTGCTATAATATATAGGTTTGGTGTTACCTGGTAAAGGGAACTTTCCAGCCCTATTATAATCCATTTTTGTATATGTGACCAGTTGTTGGCCAAAAGTCATGCTTCACATACCTGTGTGTGCAAAGATAATGAGTCCCTTTTCTCTTTTTTTTTTTCTTTTTTTTTTTTTTTTTTTTTTTTTTTTTGAGACAGGGTCTCCCTATAACTCCAGCTGGCTTGGAACTCACTCTGTAGACCAGGCTGGATGGTTCTTAGCCACCATGTGGGTGCTGGGAATCTAACCCAGGTCCTCTGCAAGAGCAGTCAGCACTCCTAACCACTGAGCCATCTCTCCAGCCCCCCAGAGGCCAGAAGAGGCCATCAGATCCACTGGAACTGGGGTTACAGATGGTTGTTAGCCACCATGTGAGTGCTGGGAACCAAACTCTGGTCCTCTGGAAGAGTACCCAGTGCTCTTAACTGCTGAGCCATCTCTCTAGCCATGGCTGTACCTTTAAAGAAGCATACAGTATAGCTAGGTTCCCATTTTACAGGCACTTCCAGACCCAACCCTGCCATTCCCACCTCCATGCCTCTTGGTGCCCACCTCTCTTCACATCCTAACAGCTCTCCTTCTCTGTCCCCTTTCCAAAGTGATGATCAGGCTGACTTTGGCACCACTGCTGGGGGGGAGGGGGGCGGGTCACATGGCCAAAACCACACTGTTCTAGGCATGGGAGCTGTTCTAGGTGTCAGCTGTTTCAAACATCACCCTGCCTGTTTCTCTATTTCCTACAACCCATTCATCCAGCTGTTACTCCACAGGGAGGCTAACCACATCCCTCAAACATCTACGCATGTCTTCCAAAGCCTTGTTCACACTCCTCCCTTCTAGAATGACTTTTTTTTATGGATCCAGCCTCTACCCATCCTCTAGGAAGCTAGTCAAGGGCTGTTTCCTCTCGGAAGCCCTTCACCATAGCCCACAGTATTTATCTCCTTTTTCTAACTCCTTAAAGCTTCTAATGTCTGCATCAGTTCTTTTCAAACTGGAGGTTGTGTATCACTAGAGGGTCATGGAAATCAATTCAATGGGTCATAATGAGCATTCTTTAACAAGGGAGTACAAGATATCAGAATATATTACCAGTGATAAATATTGATCACAGCATGTCCATATACAAATAAATATATATATATATACATATATATATATGTGTGTGTGTTGCATACTAATATAGTGGAAAATATATTCATAGCTGTGAGTTGAAAAACAATGGATATTGATGCCATCCATCTTTTTTTTTTAAGATATATATTTTTTATTAATTTTATTTATTTCTGTATGTGTATGAATGTACTGTCTGCATGCAAGTCTGTGCACCCGTGTCGTGCAATGCCGCGGAGGTCAGAAGAGGGTCTCAGATTCCCCTGGAACTGGAGTTCTCCCGGAATTGGAGTTTCAGACGGTTCTCGGCCGCCATGTGGGTGCTGGGGATCGAACCCGGGTCCTCTGCAAGAGCGGTCGGCGCTCTTAACCGCTAGGCCATCTCTCCAGCCCAATGCCATCCATCTTAAACACTACCAGGAACCTATAGTCTCCCTAACTTTTCCACAAGGAGAAGGGAAGCCAAGATAGCCCCTTACTGCCTGGGTAGAGAAACCAGAGGTAGTGACACACTGTTAGAACTACCCATTGCTCTGCAAAAGTGAAGTGGTGGTAAGTTGGTAAGTGGATAAGGGCAGGAACTGGGTCTCCTCTCTCTCTCTCTCTCTCTCTCTCTCTCTCTCTCTCTCTCTCTCTCTTTCTCTTTCTCTTTCTCCTTTTCCTTCTCCCTCCTCTCCCTCTCCCCTAGAACCAAATAACAAGAGTTCAAAAGTAAGAGTTGGTGAATGGGTGACACTGATTACAATACATCACCCCATAATAGCAAAAGAGAAATCAAAATTTCTTGGCTTAACATGACTTAATTTCCATTCATATAAGGTTTGCATGTAAGGTTTTGGGTGGGTCTGATTAGCCAAGAAATCTAGGCTGCTTACATACTGTCACATCAACTGTGCCAAGGAATAGAGGGGGGGGAAGGGCTGCCCATGGTAACATATGCCACTTTTACTCCTAGCCTCTGGTCAGCTCACCTCTTCTAGCTCCTGCCTAACTACAAGGAGAGTAGAAAAGCAGAGGCTCCAGGGGAATGTGGTCCATGGGAGCCATTCATAGCAGCGCCGCCTGGCTTCCTAGCTCCGCTGAACTCTGCAAACATCTCATCTCTCCAGCCAGTTGAAGGGGCTTCCCGTAGGACTTCCAGGATGTGCTCCACAGAAAGCACCATGCTGATCTGTAGAGATACAGAGGAGATGAAGGTCCTGTCCCAGTTGGGAATCACCCTAGAAGCAGGCCCTGAACCAAAGGTCAGAGTACACAGCAACCTCTCAGGAGGGGGAACAAGAAATGAAGACAGGGGTCTCAGCTATTTTATTGTCTCCCTCCTAGGTAGATGTCTGAAGAACACTCACATCTGTGGAGCAGCTCTGGGGAATAAGATAAAGCATGCCTCAGAATTATCTCCACAGCAGGGTTGACGGAGCTGAAGTATTTATCAACCCACTCTCATCGGCATGGGCTGAGCTCTTCCAGCACTGGCTCACGCTGGTGGAGGAAGCTTCCAGAAAAAAATCCCTCAGTCACAGAAGTGCAAATACTGGCAGATAGAGCTTCCAGAGCAAACTTTTCAGTGGAAGGAGAAGGTCTGAGGGTGACAGCAGGAACTGACTGATTGCCTCAGTTTCAGGTGCCAGGGGCTGTCCCTAAACTTGCCAGGCGGAAGGCAGAGCACCAACACACTGGGAAATGTCAGCCAAGGTAAGAACGCAATCCAGAATCCAAGAAAGGGTCTCAAATGCTTTCCACAGAGTAGAAAGCCTTGCTCCCTAGAAGATTCACAGAAGTTCTCTCCGTACCCATGGTCAAGTCTGGCTGGATCCTCGAGATCAGATGGGCACAGCAGGGGCGCAAGCATTGCCTCTGAAGAAAGGAAGTCCTACAGAGCCCGGCAGATGTCTCTGACTTCCTGCCTCACCCCTTTCTCCCCTCCTAATGCTGCTACTACTACCAGTTTTGAATATGAAATGTCCCCTCAGGCTCATGTGTTTGAAGGCTTAGTCTCCCACTGATGGTACTGTTTAGGGAGGTTATGGAACCTTTAGGAGGTGGAGCCTAGTCAGGGGAAGTGGTGGTTGGGAAGGAGTGAGGGAGTTATAGTCCCACCATGCTTCTTGCCTGAACTCTTTGTTTCCTAACTGCTGATAAGATTTAACCAGCTGACACTTCTGCCACCATAATAGACTCTAGATTCTCAGAATGCAAGTGGGGGGAGGGCTTCCTCCCTTGGCCAGTGTGATTGTAAATGCCTATGATTGCAGTATTTAGGAGATGGAGGAAGAATGATCAAGAGTTCAAGGCCAGCCTCAGCTACATAGGGAGTTCAAGGCCAGCCTGGGCTATGAGACTCTGTCTCAAAAATTAACAATATAAAAGTCTTCCCCTGAATCACTTCTTTTAAGTATTTTATCACAGCCATGAGAAAAGCAACTTACGATGCAAGTGATTCTCCAGGGCTGACCTCTGCTCTCTGGAATCCTTGTGCCCATTTTCCAGAGCATTGGTTTTCTAGCCCCTCTTGACCCTAGCAAAGCTCGTGTTACCCAGACCAATAAGGGATCTGCTGTGAGAGAGGCTCTGGAACAGATGGATTCACTGCCTCCCTTTCCTTTCCTCATTTGTTGAATGTAAATATGATGCCCCGAGCCAGGATGGCCATCTTGTGAACATCGGGTGTTAAGCACAAAGACAAAGAGCCGGTGTGCTAACAATGGCCACTGCAGAGGCAGAGGGAATTTGGAATTCTGACAGATTCCCAAACAGCCAAATGATGTCTGGCAACTGTCTGCCTTCTTGTCACATGAGACATACGAGGTCCTAGGTCTAAACTCTGTTTACTACAATGTCCTATTCTTGAAGCTCGGTGCAGTCCCAACCAACCCACAAGGGACATTCCAGACAGGAAAAGACTTGTGTAATACACCATGTCAGTGGCCAGTGAGGGTTCCATGTTGCTGGAGGATGGAATGTATGTTATAGAGTGGAGGGGAAAAGGCTTCACAGGAAGCTACGAACAGAGTGGGAAAGGTACAGTTCAAAGCGGGAGTTTATGGAACTTTCAGTAAGGAATTAAGGCAGTCCTATCTGCCTTTAGAAAAATAATTATATTGCCTGGCGTGGTGGCACACGCCTTTAATCCTAGCACTCGGGAGGCAGAGGCAGGCGGATCTTTGTGAGTTTAAGGCCAGCCTGGTCTACAGAGTGAGTTCCAGGACAGCTGGGGCTACAGGGAGACCCTGTCTCAAAAAAGACAAAAAAAAAGAAAAAGAATTATATCATATAAAATATGATGGTTTGAATGAGAAGTGTCTGCCATAGGCTAAAGTATTTGAGCACTTGCTCAGTTGGTAACACTGTTTTGGGAAGGTCATGAACCTTTAGGAGGTATGGCCCTGCTGACGGAAGCACGTCACTGGTGTGGTTGGGGGGGGGTGCTCATAGCTTTGCACCACTTCCAGTTTACCATTTCTGTGTTTCTTGCACATGAAGATGTAAATGCTCTGCTTTCTGCTCTAGCCACTTCTTCCACCAAGCCTCCGCATCATCATGGACTCTTATTCTGGAACTGTAGCCCAGATAAACTCTTTTATAAGTTGCTTTGGTCATGATGTTTTATCTCAGAAACAGAAAAGTAACTAATACATGAAGACTGTAAGACCCCATTAACAAAATAAATGGTGCCCCAGGAATAGGGTCTCACACTATTTTGTGATATCTGCAACATTTAATAAAGTCATTGTTTAAGGCTTACTGAATTGGGGCTGGAGAAATGGATCAGAGGTTAAGAGCACTGACTGCTCTTGCAGAAGACCCAGGTTTGATACCTAGCACCCACATGACGGTTAACAGCCATCGGTAACTCCAGTTCCAGGAGATCCAATGCCTCTTCTGACCTCCTCAGGCACTGCATGACACAGGCACACTTACATACATGGAAGCAGAATACTCACACACAAAAATAATAAAAAAAAAAAAGACTTACTGACTTGAATTGAAAGAAAGTTGCATAAAAACTTTCAAATGACCTGCACTTCTTCGACCAATCGCCACTCTGAAAAATGGCAGGGCTTTCTTGGTTCTTCCACCAACTCAGCTTACGTCTTCAGCAGGGTCACTTTCCTCTCTAAGCTCAGCTTACTCTGTGACTGACCTTCAGTACCCAGGAGATGGTCCTGGCTCCCTCTTCCTCAGTCCCACAAAATGCCCATTTAGAGAATGGACTGGCTAGATCCCAGGCCCTGAGCCCTGAGCCCAGGAGCTGGGCAGAGAATATGGGTTAATAGTCATACCACCCAAAAGCTGATTTAGGAAGAAAAACTGTGGATTCAAATATTTATCCTTTTCTAGGTCCCAAATAACCCAGGTCTCAATCTGCCTCTTTCTTTCTCTATATAGAACATGCATGCAAGTTATGGCTTTTGTTTCTAATTCTTCAAACTATCATTTCAAAGGATAAGGGGAGAGGGGCAATCAAATATCTTCTCACGGGGCATTCTGATAAACAGCGAATGACTAACCTCCCCAAGTTACTTAAGTACAAGGGGAGCTCCGCAAAGACGAGCCATTGGACTTGGTGTTCATACACCCATCAGCGCTCCAGCCTTAAATTATATTTGACATTTAATTAAAACCCCAAGGCAGTGAAGTCAAGAGCTGAGCTGCTACATTACTAGAAAAGGAGCCGCTCTTCGGGATGGATTCATTTATCTCCTGTCACCAAAGGCATCCACAGTCACCCCTGCCACCGCCCCCTCAACCCCAGTGGCTCCACTCAACATTGTTGAGAGAAATAGGAGAATATGGGGCCAGGATGCAGTGTGACTGGGGAGAAGCACACCCTTCCTGTGCTCCCTCATGCGTCACACGCTCACAGAGTCTGATTCCATTTCTGCCAGAATGGACTGGCCTTCCAGGCCATGCCACCTAGAGCTAGTGTGCCTTAGGCACACACACACCCACACACACACACACACATACACGAGCGCACAAATTCCCATTCCAAGAAACATTGATCTTTTTATTTTTTTTATTTTATTATTTTTTTTGTCTTTTTGAGACAAGGTCTCCCTGTAGCCTCAGCTGTCCTGGAACTCACTCTGTAGAACAGGCTGGCCTTGAACTCAGAGATCCACCTGCCTCTGCCTCCTGAGTGCTAGGATTAAAGGCGTGCACCACCACACCCAGCCCATAGACCTTTTTCTTCTCCCCTGCTTTCCCTTTTCCTCCCTTCCTCTTTCCTTCCTTCTTCCTCTCTTTCCTCCATTCTTCCTTCCTTCTTCCCTTCCCTTCCTTTCCTTCCTTTCCTCTTTTCCTTCTTCCTTTCTTTTCTCCCTCCCTCCTCCCCTCCTTCCTTGCCTCCTTCTCTTCTCCTTCCGTCTTTCCTCTTTCCTCCACTGCCTCCCTCCTTCCCTCTGTCCTGACAGCCTGCAGGACTCACCACACCAGCCCCGAGACTTAGTGCGCCTAGGCAGGGACCCATGTGTTGCTGAATGTCTCCGTCAGACACAATAAGACCATGTGTGGTCACTGCTGACCAGGAGTCTGGACATAGAAGCATCTGAGTCGCAGGAAGGAGAGACTTGGGAAGTGAGGGAAGGTTTCAGGAACCACAATTGATGTTGGGCTTCAGCTTCAAGTGCTGATGTTCCAGGAAGAAGCAGAGAGGCATCAGAAGCAACACTAATAGTGTATGGAAAGTTCTAGAAACAGGATAGGAACAGGAAATACCAAGTGGGTCTTTTCTGTTCAGAGCCAGAGGGTGGGAAAGGCCACACATGGATACCTGGTGTTCCCAGGGGCTGGGGGGGTCATAGAGTCTGCATTTCCTCCTACAGGCAGGGGATTTGTGGGGTTCATGCAGCAACTGTGGGTCTGTGGCTCGGAAAAGACTCCACTTTGCCTCTGACTGTGCAAGAGCTCTGCAGTTAAGAGCACAGGCTGCTCTTGCAGGGGACCTAGGTTCCCAGCACCTATGTGGCAGCTAACAACAGTTTGTAACTACAGATCCAGGGAACTTGACACCTTCTTCTGACCTTCAAAGGCATTGTGCAACACAGGTGTACTTACTTATGTGCAGGCAATACATTTGTACACATCAAATAAAGAAATTATAATGAAATATTTTTTAAAAGAAGCAAGAATGGATTTTGCATTTTCAAACTGTCAAATGGTGACGTGAAAAAATACAAAGTTTGGTTTTCAGTGTCCATAAATAAAATTTTATTGAAATGAAGTTGTACTCACTTGCTTACAGAGCTACTACAACAAAACGCCGTGGACTGGGAAGTTTGAAGACTAGAAGAGTATTCTTCCCAGTTCTGGAGATTGAGAGTGTCGATCAGGTGTTGTCAGGGGCGAGTTCTGAGTCTTCTCTTCTTGTCCCGTCATCAGCATCTCATCCCTGTGTCCTCAGATGGTCTTTCCTCTGTGCATGTTTGTGTTCTAAGCTCCTCTTCTTATAGGAGCACCAGTCACTTTGGATTAGAATCCACAATAGTGGCCTCATTTCAACATCATTACCTCATTAAAGGCACTGTGTCTACATGAAATCACATTCTCAGGGACTAGGGATCAGGACTTCAACATAAAAATTGGGGGGAGACAACTCAGCCACTCTGTACTATACGTACAGAACTGAATCATTAGACAGGTGATATGGCCCACAAAAATGACTATAGATCATCTTTTACAATGTACAGCCCACTTCCTCTCTGGCTCCTTATGGAAAAAGTCTGCAGACCTTGGCCCTGGACAATTGGTGATTGGTACAGAGTCCCCTAGGCCATTCCTCACTCCCTTATCTCCGAGCTCAGACAGAAAGCTAGACATCTCTCATTTTCGCCCTTAAAGCTCTTCCTATTTTTTGTACCACTTTTTAAAAACTGACCAAAACTGTATATACTAAAGGTATGCAACCTGATGTGAAATATGGATTCACTGGAGAATGGATAAGCCTTGATGATTATCTTTCTGCTCTAGACACTGCAAAGGCTTCACATGTGACACTGGGTGGGTAGGGGGCCAGATATTAGCACTGAAGCCAAGGAAATGAGTCGCTGGGGGACAGCAGAAGTGGGGCTTGGGGCTGGCAGGGATGGGCCAGCCTCAGCTGGGAGAGCAGGAGCTACGGCTGGAGCTCAGATGTGCATGTCGCTGCCACCATCTGAAGAACGGGAAGGTCTGAGGAGGGAACTTCAGGAACACACAGGCAAAGGACTGTGCCAAAAGATGCTAGGCCAGAGAGCTGCAAGATTCTAGAAGTGTCAGAAGGGCCTTGGAGAGAAGGGGGTTGAAAACGACGGGACCAGAGGAGAAAGAAAGCTGGGACTGACCCAGGAAGGTTTGCAATGAACAGTGGATCATTGTGACATCTGGAAACAGGAGCCCTTGTGGGACACAGCATCCTGGAGCACAGAGTGAGATGCTACAGCTTCAGGGAGAGAGCTTCCGGGGGAGGGGGGGTCAGGGGTCAGGGGCTCCAGAACCACCCATAAGGAACCGGTGCTCCCCAAACTTGGGTCTCTACACACAGCTTCTTTAGTTATTCCCCCAATCCTACTGAAATAGATAACCACCGAGACTCCCTTGAGCATCAGCTCCGGCCCCACACGAGGAGCTCACGAGGAGCACAGAAGAGATGCGTAACAGAGTCTGTTTGAAAGGACGCTATGTATATTCAGCCTGACTGTCAAGACTGGTCCAGGCCCTGCCCTGACTCTGCCACACACTGGCCATGTGACCTTGAACAGCCACAGTGTCCTCAGCTAGGGCTGACCTGGATCCTTCCAGGCTCTTGCAACTGTGTAGTCTTGGGCAGGGCAGCTGTGAGAGGCTAGGCATAAGGGAGGTATTGAGGAGTCCATGAACAAGCAGATGTGAGAGCAAGGCTTGGGAGCAGAGAGAACGCACTAGAAAAGTCAGTGCTCTAAAAGTCCAAGCAGGGCTGGGTGGAGTGGCGCACGCCTTTAGTCCCAGCACTTGGGAGGCAGAAGCAGGCGGATCTCTGTGAGTTCCAGGCCAGCCTGGCCTAAATAGCAAGTTCCAGGCCAGCTGGGGCTACGGGAAGACCGTGTCTCAAAAAAACAAACAAAGAAGTCCAAAGAGAAAGGACAGTGGCCTTCCAGATGGGGCTGCAGACGAGTAGGTATGCTCAGCTGTCTAGCTTGAAGGGAGACCTCCATATAAGCCCCAAACCATAAAGCAATTCTTGCTTTGCAAACAAGCCCATCCAGGATCCCCATAAATCCCAACCATAAGGTTCTGCAAACAAAACCTTCTAAGATCTTTATGGGGAAAGAATGCAGACCTTAAATCTTCTCTCCCAAGCCCTCCTGAGACCCTTATGGGGTGGGGAGGAAATACGAGCCCTAGACTCTCTACCCAGCCCCCATAACTCTGTTTGCATACACAAAAGTACTTAAGCTCTCCTGTTTGGCCCCTGTGACTATTACAGACACCTGCAGGTCAGTAGCCACCCCTCATTGACTAATAAAAGTTGTTGTTGATTATATGAGATTGGCTGCTTTACTTTTCCACCAGCAACTCTTATTCCTAACATTTACCAGGAAGTGAACACTGCTTAAAACTATTCCCACAGGGTGTGGTGGCACATGCCTTTAATCCCAGCACTTGGGATGCAGAGGCAGGGGGATCTGGTCAGCCTGGTCTACATAGTGAGCTCCAGACCAGCTGGGACTAAAGGGGGACCCTGCCTTGAAAATACCAAAAAGAAAAAGAAAAAAAAATATTCTATTCCCAACATTTTGATGCAAAAACCTAGGACCCAGGAGAGTTCTCAATTTACTGGGAGAGAATTAAAACTCCTAATTCCTTACATGGCTCACCTGCAAAGTGTGTGTGTGTGTGTGTGTGTGTGTATGTGTGTGTGTGTGTGTGTGTATGTGTGTAAACGTGAGCACACAAAATCAGTTTGGGGTGTTCTCCCAGCTAAGGGGGAAGGAAGGGGC
Organism: Rhizomys pruinosus; assembly: GCA_009823505.1. Classification (NCBI taxonomy): domain Eukaryota; kingdom Metazoa; phylum Chordata; class Mammalia; order Rodentia; family Spalacidae; genus Rhizomys; species Rhizomys pruinosus. Next base: position 1,042,816 of record VZQC01003035.1, read on the forward strand.
TACAAGCACAGAAAAGAAAGGGATGGAGAGGGAGACAGATAAACATGTCCCATTTAGGACTAATGCCTCACAGTCATTCATTCTCAGTCATCCAGCTCTCAACTCACTGCTGACTGCTGTAAGAAGAAGTTTCTCTGACCCAGACTGGGATAGCCCAAAACTATGGGTATAAATATAAATATTTATAAGGCAGTTTGACAATATGACTATCTATTAAATAATAGTGACTTTCACTCTAGGGCCTATGACCTCTCCAGCCATGGCCTTTCATGAACTCACAGCACTCTAGTTACCTGCACAAGACCTATACAAGATCAACCAGCCAAGATCCCAGCATGGTTGGACAAGGAGAACTTGAGCCTCACCGTACCTGAGGAGCTGTTAACAGTTGAGGGCCACTGGGGGAGGGGTGTCCACTGCAGGTTTCTCCTGCTCCTGTGAATGGTTGGCCCCACATGCCTGCACATATGGACAACACTAATTGGATTTAGTGGGTTAGGAGGAGGAGGAAGAAGAGGAGAAAGAGGAGGAGGAAGGGGGAAAAAGGAAGAAGAAGGCATTAACTTGGGAAGGGGATGTGTCGGAGGATTCAGGGGTGCTTGGAGGAGGAAAATGGGGAGTATATAATGACCATATTTCATTTTATGTGTTAAATTCTCAAAGAATGAAGTTTTTGTTTTTATTTATTTATTTTATTTTTTTTTGTAGGTGATTAAATCCCAGACAAATAATGAAGTTTTTAAAGAGAAATAGAAACAGAAGCAGCATCAGTAAGGTTATTCCCTTAAAGACCACACGGGAGCAAGACGGAGGCCTCAGGAAGCTGAGGATGGCCTGGGTCCCACTTTAACTAGGCTTGTGGGGGGAGGGGGCAGTGGAAGCTTCTGATAAACAGAGTGCCTGCCCTGGAAAGCCTCACACCTTCCACAGAAGAGAAACCACAACCAAGGAGCTGCGATCAGCAGGCAGGAAAGAGGAACATTCTAGGCATCCAGGCCTGTGGTCAAATAAATGGCCACCGCCTTCTTCTTTCCTCCCCTCTTAGAGTATATTTCCACTTCTCCTGTCCCTCGCCCAACCTCCAATGGGAGGAGCCTTCAAGAACAGCTCAGGCCCCAGAGATCTTGGTTCCTGCCCCTGTGATAACTTACTTCCTTTTTAGTTGTCACCAGTCTCCATCCTGGCATCATAAGTCCTAGAAACAAAACATAGGCTTATCTTGACTAAGTCTGCTTTTTAAATTCAAGTTGGAAATACATCTGGGAGCCAGTCAAGAAAACAGATCTTAATAGTTGCAGACACATGAGTCTCACTTGTCATTTAAAGTTTACAGGAAATAAGTGAAGTTAGAAAATCCACTCAGTCCTATAGGACAGTGGGAGTGGACCTGAATGAACTCTTCACCACCTGGAGCAAAATCCTACTTTATTTCAGCCCATAATTCTACATAAGGAAATGGCCTTGGGGACAATTTCTAGGAGTGGAAGTTGAGGGTAGTTGTCTTTCTACCGTGCTCATTCTGAAACATTCTTCATTCCCTTTATCATGGCACCACCATCCATAAAGTCAGCAAAACCCAGACCTGTTTATGGTTTGTATTAGTTCAACTTCTATTTCTATAACAAAACGCCTGAACCTGGGAACTTTGCAAAGAAGAAAGGTTTATTTAGCTAATGATTCCGAGGGTTCAAAAGGTTGTAATGGGTCAAAAGGCTATGATCAGCTCAGCACTGGTACAGACCAGGTAGCAGGTGATATCACAATGGTGGGAACGTGTGTGAGAGGAGGAGACTGCATGTTGACACAGAAAGGCTGCGTGTTGACACAGAAAGGCTGCATGTTGACAGACACAGAAAGGCTGCATGTTGACATAGAAAGGCTGCGTGTTGACACAGAAAGGCTGCATGTTGACAGACACAGAAAGCCTGCATGTTGACACAGAAAGGCTGCATTCCCAGCTACACGGCTTACTACTCAGATACGTAGGAGGAAATGACTCACCCACTGTACTGGTCTACTCACTAGTAATTCTCCACGTGATCTCCTTTGCCATGTTTTGAGGACCAGGCTCAGCTCTAAACCAGGCAAGGCCCCACCTGGCTAACCTGGCTCCACTTCCCTTGTGTTCACAGCATGCCCACATGACAGTGTCTTCATTCATATGTACAAACTCTGTTCTATGCCCATGCTGGGGTCCTCTCTCCATCCCTCTACGCAGAGAATCCTGTTTTACAACCTTCCCAGCACCTCAGCACCTGAGGGATAGGGAGAAAGAAGGGCTTGGCCAAGGCCCTGAGTAGCAGCCGACCCCAGCTACATAACCCACTGATGTCTCTAGGCCTAGCTGCCCTACCTGAAAATAGAAACACTCCCACCTCAGAGAATAGTGAGGGTTCGAGGGCATAATGTACACAAAAGAATCTGTGTCCAATAAACTCCCAATAAACATTGCTGTCCGGGCATTTGATCTCCCATCCACTTCTATTTCTGGGCAGTGCTGCATATAATTGTTTCCTTCTGCTGGCCTTGTCTCCTGAGCTAAGCTTCTTGAAGAAGGAGGAAGTCTTGGGACTTTTCTGAAATCTCCTATGACAGCTGGCACAGTTGGGATCAGTGAAAAGTCGAGGCTAGGCAGCAACCCCATCGCAATGCCAGCGGGTCTGTAGTCCAGCGCAGAAAAGCAGCATTGGCCAGGGTCCCAGGCCCTATTCCTCTACTACCTCTCTGGCTTGCTCACCCACAGGCCTCATGCCACAGGGAGAGGCAGGGCTGGCTGATTCCCGCAGGCAGCCGGCCAGTGAGGAAGGGACAGTAATGGAATGAGGGCTGCTCAGATCCAATTCCATGGTGATTAAGGTGAGAGGAACAAACTGCAGACTGATGGCTAGGTGTAATTAGAGCGAGCAGCAAATCACAGCAGCCTCAGAGTCCTGAGGCCAGACTGGCCGGGCCCATTCCCATTTCTAGGAGGACCCTGTGGTCGTCCAGGCAGAAGGAGATCTCTCTCCATTAGGTCCTGGCAGGGAAAGGGGAGTAGGCTGTGCTGTATCATCTGGGTGGAGCGGCTGAGTGGATGTGACATAATTGAATGAGGCCTCCACTTCCTCCACCCAGAGCGGGGGAATTAGCAGGCCTGACCCTCGCCTCAGGAGACTGTGTTCAGTCCCCATCTGACCGCACTGCTCAGCTGGCTGCCTCCTAGGGTACAGCTGGGGGGGGGGGGGGGCTGGGAAAGATCTCTTCCCAGGCCTGCAGGGAGAAACAAGGGGGAAAAGATAGACAGGGAAGGAAGGGCTAGACCAGGGAAGCCTGGGGGGTTGGAGGGATAGCAACTGGCAGAGGCCGAGAGCCACAGGACTGAATGTGGCCAGATAGATGGCAAGAAGATAGCCAGAGGGAGGAGGGAAGGAGGAGGGAAGAGGGATGATGGGGATAGAAGGGTGGGGGGAGGAGGGGATGAGCCAAGAGATAGGAGCTAGATAGGCAGGCAGATAACCTGACAGCAGCCAAAGATACAGACGTGTGCTGAGACAAGCAAACAAGATGGGAGATAAAGAGAGGCTTAGTAAGGAAGATAGTCTGACCCGCAGCCCGAGGAATAAGCAGAAGGGAAGATGGGACCTCATGGACCATCAGATTGAAGCCCTGTCCTAGGGAGGCTGCTCCCCTCCCTCCTCTCCGTCTTCACTTATCTATGTCATGGCATAGCTTCTGAATAGGCATGGCTGTGCATTCCTATAATCCCAGCATCAGGAGGTAGAGACAGGAAGATCATAAATTTGATGTCCTCCTAAGCAATATAGAGAATTCAAGACCAGCCTATGCTTCATGAGACCGTGTCTTCATACATGCCCCCTCCAAAAATCCCAAAAATGTGTCACAGGATCCCTCTGAGTCCTCATCTTGCCTTTGCAGGGTTTCTCTGATGGATAAATGGGCTGAGAAGGATAAGTCAGCTACCTACCCAAGGCAACCCATCTAAAAAGCAAGGAAACAACAGGAGACATCACCCTCGCCCTGTAAAGCAGGGGCTGTCTGGAGTCAGCACAGAGGAGCATGACCCAATCTAGTTGGAACTGACTCCCTGGGGTTAAGAGCCAGGATGTGGTGAGGGGCATGTGCCTTCTTTAGCTTACCTGGACTCTGTCCTTTTGCCCTGGGCCCCCTGGTGCGCCCCCTCACATCTGCACAGGCCTCTCTAGCACTCAACCAGCCCTGACAAATTTCTAAGTCTCCACAACAGCAGAGGCTAATGTTATTTGAAGGAGTGACTTCCAATAAGGGAGTCCAATGGTAATGGAGGGATGCGGCAGGAATGTTAGGAAGGGCAGGAATGCCTTCCTCAGAAGCGGAGGCGGTAAGGGGGAAGTATTGATACCCATTCCTGTTATCCTTGAGTGTTCCCCCAACTCCCATGGACATTTCTAGCACAGACATCTATTGGAAGGCACTGCCAGGAAGATCTGCTCCCTTGAGAAGCAAAACCAGTACTTCCCAAGGAGTTCCCCTCCCCTTCCAAGGAGAACCCCACCCTCTCGACTGCCCATCTGGGTTCACCAGATGAAGTCTAGTGCAGCCAGGCCTGCAGCTCTGTCCACTTCTACCCTGGGCACTGTAGAAAAGGGAGAGAGGTGCCCATCTCAGCCCATCCATGGACAGCTACGCAGGGAGCCCAGGAAGAAGTGAGAGCCCACTCACATTCATAGTCACTGGGTTTTTTGGGTTGTTTTTTGTGTATGAATGTACTGTCTGCATGCAGGTCTGTGCACCCAGGTTGTGCAATGCCACGGAGGTCAGAAGAGGGTGTCGGAGTCCCCTGGAACTGGAGTTAAAGACAGTTCTCAGCTGCCATGTGGGTGCTGGGGATCGAACCCGGGTCCTCTGCAAGAGCAGTGTCGGCGCTCTTAACCGCTAGGCCATCTCTCCAGCCCCTGGCAGTGTTTTTTTTTTTTTTAACAGCAGAACTGGGATGCCCAGCATTTAAGAGGGAGATGCCTCTCCACCCAATCCTGGCAAGCAAGCCAAAGAGAGCAGATCAGCTTCTCCATGCTATCTGCAGGAAAGAGACTGGTAAAGGTGAAGGGGTCAGGAGTGGAGGGAAGGCAGGAAGTGATAGGCTTAAGAGAGAGATTAGAGAATAAACAGATAATGGGCCCCAAAGCGAGAGGAATCACTGACTCAAGCCTTGAGAACCCACCAGGTACATGACCCCACATATCTTCCTATCTCTGTATGCTCCTAGGCAGAGCACCTGGCATATAAGGGGTACTCTAAATATCAATTTATAAAAGGGATGGATAGATGGATGAATGGATAGATGGTTAGATGGTGGGTGGATGGATGGATGGATGGATCATGGATGGATGGATGGATGGCAGATGGACAGATGGATGGATCATGGATGATTAGATGGTGGGTGGATAGATGGTAGATGGATGGATGGTGGATGGATGGATGGATCATGGATGGATAGATGGATGGATAGATGGATGGATCATGGATGGTTAGATGGTGGGTGGATAGATAGTAGATGGATGGATGGTGGATGGATAGATGGATGGATCATGGATGGAGAGATGGATGATTAGATGGTAGGTGGATAGATGGATCATGGATGGATAGATGGATGATTAGATGGTAGGTAGATAGATGGATGGATGGTGGGTGGATGATGGATGGATGGATGGATGGATGGATGGATGAATGGATGGATCATGGTTAGAGGGATGAATAGATGGATGGTGGATGATGGATGGAAGATGGGTAAACAGCTTGGTGGAAGGATAAAGGGGTGGTGGATGAATGAGTAAATAGATATGTGCACGCATGATATTCTCAGACAGAAGGAACTTAGAAAAGTAATACCAATCTGTGTGGTAGAGTTTGGACATCATGTCAATGAATATGATGAGCTAGCAACAAAATCTGAGCAAGCTGTAGAAAAGAGGTGATGACAAGGTTGCCTTGGAATCAAGCAGAAAGTTGCTGTGTAATAGAATAGGAGAGGGTCACTTCTGCGAGCATTTTTTTTTGTATTTTAATTTTGGGGGGTTATTAAACTTTTTCATACACCATGCATCATTTCTCAATCCAATTTAGACTCATTTCCTTTTCCATGCCCCCCACCTCACCCAAGTTCATGCATTCTGCCAAATATGTGTTGCATCTTTTTCTGAGTCTTTCCAGAGATTTTTCCAAAGCAGAGGATTATTGTTTTGGGGACAACTTCACTGTTTCAGTCGGGTTTTTGTTTTCTTTTTGTTTTGTCCCAGTTCTTTTGTTGTTGTTCCTTCCAACTTGTATTGCTTCAATGTATGCTTATACATTGCATATACATCACACCTATACTAAAATTATGTCATCTGAAAACAAACTATGTTATTTCCTTATCATATTGCAGGATTCGCATTTTTCCATTTTTATTTTATACTACTCTAAAATATGCATACATACCTTCCACCCATATACCAAAATTCCAAAGTCTGAAAATAAATGGTAGCTTAATTCTAGAACCTGTTAAGGGATTCACAATATAAGAGCACAGTTGTTTTCAGATCACAAGGAATATAACATTAACATTGCTCAGTTTGCCTTACAACTAGATAATTGGCACTAGCATCCACAGATGAGGGATACCATTTGTTGTTTGTTTTTCTGGGACTGTGTTACTACACTTAGCATGATATCTTCATGCTCCATTTACCTGCAAAGTTCATGATGTCATCTTTCTTTACCCCTGTACAGAACTCCATTGTGTAGATGTACCACATTTTCTCTATCCACTTGTCAGTTGAGGGGCCACCTGGGTTGGTTCCAGCTCTTCACTATTGTGAAGAGAGCTGTGTTCTGGCTGGCTGGGTATCTTCACCCCCACAGCTGCACAAGCCGACAATCCAATACTCCATCTGATACAAGCATTCTTGAAAGATAAATATTGAGCTAGAATTCCATGGTGGTAATGAACTCCAACCTGTCTCATAATTCCTGCCCTCCCATTTCACAGATGAAGAAACCAAGGCTCAGAAAGAGAAAATGGCATGCAGATAAGTAATTTCCAAAATTCAGTTGTTATAGAAACAAAATTACTTTGTCTAGGGGCCCAGTCACTTAAATGCCTTAGATGACATTCATTGTCATATCCAGATGCACAGGAGCCTCTTCCTGGGGACCATTCATGACAAGATCAAGGGAAGCTATGCTTAGTGACCAGGGCTACTGATCCTGATCGTCGAGGCTGGGGCACTGTAAGTGGCTCATCTCTCCCTGCTGGCACCCTCATCCAACCTGAAGGCGGCTTAGGAGCACACACACACACACACACACACGCACACGCACACGCACACGCACACACACACACACACACATACACGGCCACATGCACCTCATGGTCTTGCCCTGCATGCCGGGCTCTTGGTCTTCTCGTCCACTTCCACACTGAGAAGCCCCTGCCACCCACCTTCTCCAGGTCACCCTAGTACCAGTCTTGGGAAGCCCCATAGTTTGATGCCAATGCACATGTCATCCTCCAACAGCTTTATTTAGGCCAAAAAGAAAGGCGAGAACACCATTCTTCTTCCAGATGGGGAAACAGAGCACCAGTGCATCAGACAGTTTGCCCAGGCTGACATAGAAAATGGGGACAGAGCCAGAATCCACGCACCCATCAGCCTCAGCTGAGCCGGCTCTGCTCGCCGTCCTGGGTCTCCACAAACCCCAGAGTAGTAGAACAAGGCAAAATGAAAAGCCTCCCTCCAGAGACCTCATTCTGCTTCCCTCTCCCACATCCTCCTTTTTTACTAATATTCAATCTTGAGTGCTCAGGGACCCCTTAAAGGAGCTTCACATGGAATTTCCCAGAAGCCCTAGAAGAGGAAGAGCAGCTGGGAAGATCTCCCACGAACCCAGCCGAGAAGGAGAATTAGACAGCCAGGGAGAAAAGCTCTCAAGGTAACTAGCAGGACTGGCGGCCTAGGGTCACACATGTCCACAGGGACCTACAAAGACCCTGATGAGAACAGCCGTATAAAGGCCAGCTCCATGGGCTTCTAGATGCACTTAGCATCCCCACAAAGCGTACAGAGGCCTAAGCTCTGTAATTATTCCATTCCTATTCCTCCTCAGAGAGATGGAGTAGCCACAACACACACACACGCACACACATATAAACATACATATGCAAACACACATATGCAGATACACACACATAAGCAAACACACACACACAGAGACACACACACACACACACACACGCACGCATGCACACACACACACACACACACACACACACACACGTCTTCTGCAGGCTGAGATCCAAAGGCAGAGCAAATATGGACTGAAGAATCATGTCTCTCCAAGAATCCTCCAAACCTTCAGTGCCAGATGAGGTCTGCTGAGACATCCAGCTTGTGAACTGAGCTACTACTGGGGTTTAGGCCTCTTCAGAGTATTGATTGCCAAAGTTGGACTACCCAGGCTGTATCATGGAGACCAGCACAGGAAGATCAAGACAGGATGTGGTGCTTACTGGCCCTCGGTTTGGTGACCATGGGAAGGAAAACCCCAATGTCGAGCACAAGGGCAGGACTGATGGTTATTTGGGTTTGCCAAGGAGGAGCCTTCAAACATGACATCTTTCAACCTAATAAAAAAAAAGAAATCATAAACTGAAGATGCTAAAAGATATATGTGGCACGCATATATGTATATTTTGGAGTGATACAAATTGGAAGGAACAACAACAACAAAAAAAAGACTGGGTCAAAGAACTGACTGAAATGGTGAACTTCTGCATCGAAAATTTTAAAAGAGACTGAGGAAAATATGCAATGTTTGGCAGAATGCATGAGCTCTGGTGGGGGGGAGGAAGTGTGAATGGGTCTGGACTTGACTGGAAGTTTTGTATGAACTGCACACAGCTTCAATAAAAATTGGCTTTAAAAAAATAAAAATAAACTCAATTCACACCTTTGGGAAAAAACAAAGGCAGAGAGCATTGTGATCCAGACCAAGGTCTGCCGGGAGCCCTTCCCTTCTCTCTTTCTTGGGTTCACTCTGTCCTCCTAGCTCTACCCAGACTCGATTCATCCTCCTCCAAAAAAACCTCAATGGAGTCGGGTGTGGTGATGCACGCCTTTAATCCCAGCACTTGGAAGGCAGAGGCAGGCAGATCTCTGTGAGTTCAAGGCCAGCCTGGTTTACATAGTGAGCCCCAGGGCAGCTGGGACTAAAGGGAGACCCTGTTTCAAAAATACCAAAAAAAAAAAAAAAAATCTCAATTGAGAAAAAAGCTGAGACCCACTATATCAAAAAGACCCAGTCTTCAGAGGAGGGGTAGAGCAGAAGGGAGATCCACCTACTGCCTGAGCCCAAACTTAACTGAGGGGGTCTCCAATGAGGGCCCTACCACAGCATATGAGACCCAATCCCTAATTCTACCAAGCTGGGTAACTTCAAACAAGCCCCGCCCCTATTTGCCTTTCCTTCCTTCTTCTGCGAAGTAGGTGAACTGGAGAAATCAGAGGGTTGTATTTTTTTTTTTAATTTTTAAAATTTATTTATTTTGCGCTTTTTTTTTTTTTTTTTTTTTTTTTTGTCTTTTCGAGGACAGGGTCTCTGTAGCCCCAGCTTTGGTCTGAAAACTCACTCTGTAGAACAGGCTGGCCCTGAACTCACAAAGATCCGCCTGCCTCTGCCTCCCAAGTGCTAGGATTAAAGGCGTGTGCCACCACGTCCAGCTTATTTTGCCTTTTATGCACATGAATGTTATATCTTCATATGTGTACCTGTGTCGTGCAGTGCCCGCAGAGGACAGAAGAGGGCATCAGATCCCTGGAAATGGAGTTACGGATGGTTGTCCACTCCATGTAGGTGCTGGGATTTGAACTCAAGTCCTCTGCAAGAGCAGCCAGTGCTCTTAAATGCTGATCCATCTCTCCAGCCCCAAGTCTACAGTTTCAGAGCCTACCTGCTCAGGAGTTGTGGCAAAGGAACATGAAAGAAGTCAGCAGATCTGAGTCTAGGCCCCTCATCTCACCCCATGTGAACGGACCTGATGTCACCTGCTGATGTGGTTTTATTTGCAAGGTTTTGGGTATAATTTCATTTGAGAAGAAGCTTTAATGGCTATGTTAAAGAAAAAGGAGTCGGGCATGGTGGTGCACACCTTTAATCCCAGCACTCAGGAGGCACAGGCAGGCAAATCTCTGTGAGTTCAAGGCCAGCCTGGTCTACATATGAACTCCAGGACAATAGCTGTAGCTACAGGGAAAACCCTGTCAAAAAAAAAAAAAAAGTTTAAAGAAAAGACAAAAAGAGGAGGAGGAGGAGGAGGAGGAGGAGGAGGAGGAGGAGGAGGAGGAGGAGGAGAAAAATGGAAAGTATAAACCAGTGGCCCAGAGATGACCTCTGAGGTTCCTTTCTTCTCTGTCTCATTCTCATTCAATCCACACTCAGCTTTGACTGTCCACCCTGGCCTGGTAGTCCTCACCTGCGTTCCCTATAAGATAGTCGTAGGAACCAGGTCCACACACCTCTAGCTACAGCCTCACCCCAAGGTTCAGAAAGTAACCCCCCCCCTTCAAAACGACAGGTGCTCCAGGACATCTGTGCCTCATATCAGTGGATAGGAACCAAGCAGGGCTGCAAGACCCAGGAACACGAGGCAGCTGTGGTGTAGAGGGCAGGCTCTGAGAGAGTTTGACAATACAGTGCAGTGTGGTTGGGAGGTGAGGTACTGAGAGCTGCTCTTGACTCTGGTGGTAGGAGCCTAAGCAGTTGGTCACATTGTCGGAGGTGGAGAGCAGTGAATGCTGGTGTTCCAATCCCTCAGCCCATGGGATGGTGACACTCACAGGCAGGGTGAGTATTATTCCTATCTCAGTTAAACCTCTCTTGAAATGTGCTTACAGACACACCCAGAGATGTGTCGCCCGGGTGATTCTGAATCCAGTCAGGTTGAGAAGATTAACCTTCAGACCTGGTACGTTGGGGACACGGCAAGGAGAGTGAGGATTCACAGGAGAGTAAACTGTCAGGAATCTGAGCCCATTACCTGGTTCATCTACACTTCTGTTACCTTACTGCCAGATGCCAATTATACTGTCAGCCTCAGTTTTCCCTCTTGCTCTAAACCACATCTAAGATTCTATCCAACTCCCTGTAACTCTCTCCAGCCTTTTTACCTCAGACTCCTTCCTGGAGGCGACCTTCATCCCGAGTTTCTAAGGGGAAAAACGACACAAGACAGAATTCAAGGCCCACAAAGGTCAGACCCAAACCTGCAGATTGAGGACTCCAGGACTGGCCTCCTTCGTTCTGCCTCTGCCATATCCAAAAGGATGGAGGGTCCAGAGGAAGGTGGGAGAAAAGAAAGACAGAATGCAGAACTACATCCCACCCTTTGCCCGCCAGACCTCCCGCACTGGAGAGAGTGAGGTTGTTAGCAAGCCTGGAGGAATTCCCAGTTGCTCCAAGGGGAAATCTCTTCATGAATATTCATAGTCACCAGAGCAGGAGGTCTTGTTTGCATTTCCCAAATGCCAAACGCCACGACAAACAACAGTGCTGTCCTCTTGGCCGCCCATCTCCTGGGATGGGATGACCTCTTCTCTAATCACTCTCCCACAAGCCACCACCTCGCTCACCCCATCTGGTCCTCACCTCTACAGCTTGCCCTCCCCAAACCCCAGTGTATGTCAGGACCGTCTGCCAAACCCCAAGCTGAGCAAACAAAAGGTTTGTGAGCCCAGCAGGTGTGCAGCCAAATCCAAGCAGACAGGGGCAGCCAACAAAGTCCAAGCTAGCAGTTCTGGCAAAGGCAGAGAGAGGTGGATGCAGAAAGCCCAGGACCTGGGGTATTCCCTCACCCCCTCTCTGAGAAAGGAGACCAAGGGCTGGGGGTACTCAGGAGTAAGTCATTTTGCCATCTTAACAAAGGTGGTAGCACAGGAGAAAGAGATGGAAGAAGACAGGAAAGAAGCATTGCTTCACGCCTTGGCTGTAATGATACCATTACGGAAGCCTTCATTCCAGCCCGCCGTTGCCCTCCCACAGGGGACTCCTTCAAACGCAGTTTCCATTTCACCCATTCCAAAGTCCATCAGTGGAGGACTGGTTAAATAAGCGATGAGTGCCGCATACATAGCACAGAACATTGATGGCCATTAAAACGAATGCGGTATAGATTTAGAAAATAACAATGTCCACAATGTGTTGTTAGGTGATATACAGAATTTACCGAGCAGTGCCTCTGAAAAACAAATAAATAAATAAAGTAAATAAGAATGTGGACGCATGCATCCGGAAAACATCTGTGAGAACAAGAGCTAAAAGTGGCTACCTCATCCAACCCAGGGATAGACGGGAAGAAGCAGATCGCATTCCATATGAAACATTTCATTGTTTGAGTGCTTTACGATGATTGATTTTATAATCAGGAAAAGCATTGGGGGGCGGGGGGAAAAGACAGCAAATTTCCCATGAAAAGAAAATGACCTGGTTGCTGACATGGGGCTGCATCGCTTCAGAGTCCCCAGAGTGAAGAGGATTAGAGGAAAAGGTACAAGCAAGTATGGCTCCACCCCACCCCAAAAGAAAAACAATCCTCACAGTCCCAGCTCCAACCGAGCCCTTACCTTGAAATCCAGCTCCATTTCCTTCACTAAGTGTTTGCTTGGGACTCACTCTCTAGAGAAGCACATTAAGTAACTTTGGTAAATTCTTTGTGATTTACACAGCACTTACAGCTTTCATTCATTCTTCCAGAAACATTTGGAGCCTCCCCTGAGACAGAAACTTACTTGGCCACATCCCTGACCCTATGAGTCGTCCCCTAAGTGCCAGTGAAGAGATCTCAACCCGCAGGTTGGTGCCAACACCTCCTCAGAACTGCTTTCCGGCTGTGCCCAGGGCAGGTGCAAGCAGAGAAGCCAGAGGAAGGAGGGGGGAATCTTGTAAATAAGAGCTCTTGGTCCCCAGTACCTTTGACAAAGGAGGCTGTCCCTTTTCAGTTAGTCTCCAGGGCTCTTTGTGGTTCCAAGCAAACAAGTCTCCCTCAGTTTGCCTGAGCAAATGAGGCTCCTATGAACCTCCACCCTTTCAAGCTATGTCCCTGGGTGGAGGAAGTTAACAAGAGACCTGAGCTGTCATACTTGCCCTGTCTCACCATGTGACTAAGATACACAAGAATACCCTCACCAGATGTTGGTACCATACTCTTAGATGCTCCAGCCTCCAGATTAAAAACAAAACAAAACAAAACAAAACAAAAAAACCTGTATTCTTTATAAACTAGTCCATGACAGTAAGTTATAGCAAGAGAAAACAGATAAAGCAGCAAGAATGTGGCCTTGATCCTGCAGTGTCTAATAATAGTCCCCTATCTACAACAGTCACAGAAGAAGTCTCTGCATCTATCCCACAGTTACAGCCTCTGACTCCCATCCACCCACCCCAAAGGACCCCAGCCAGCTTTACAAGTCTGCTCTCCAGAGCTGGACATTTTGGGAATGGTCAATGTAGATACGTTGTGATCCTTCCGTCCTGTGTTGGTAGAACTCGGATCCCCCACCAGCGAACATAACATAACATAACATAACATAACATAACATAACATAACATAACATAACATAACATAACATAACATAACAGCCTTCCTGCCCATTGCTCCCATCTCATGTCTTAGGGAGCTAAGAATTCACAGACAGGATTCTCATTTGTCTCTTACAAACCAAGCAAGGGTTCCAGGCCAGAGGGAAGCATGGTAGCTCCAGAAGGATCTGCTGGGTGGCCCCGAGCTCCCAGAGACCTTCCCACCCAAAAGATGCTTAGTGTCCCCGAAGGGAGCCTCCCAACCGCAGTGCGAGGAGCAAAGATGGGTTGTAGAGCCTATCCTTCAGAAGGTCAGCTCAGGAAAGTGACCAAAGTGTCTGTGGGTGACAGCTACAAAAGTGGGTCACTATAGGGGGTGTCTAAAAATGGCAAGACCTGTTTAAGGAACCTGGAGTCAGTGCTGTCCCGGAGCTGAGTATCCCTAGGGAGAGATCCAGAAAGCTTACTTTTTTCTTCTCCAGGCTGATAAGGCCAAACAAGTCTTCAGCCCATGAGCTTAGCAACCAAAGTGATCTCTTGGCAGGAAGCAAGGACCCTGGAGGACCCTCTCCCCACCTACTTCCCCATCGTGGCCTTCCAGGGCTGCTTCTCTCTAGAGTCCTGCCTGGGAGCCAGTGCTGAGCCCTGGGAGCCAGTGCTGAGCCCTGGGAGCCAGTGCTGAGCGCTGGGAGCCAGTGCTGAGCCCTGGGAGCCAGTGCTGAGCCCTGGGGTGCGCACAGTGGGATTGTGTGGACTTTTCTCTGCTTTCTGGGTTGTTTCTAAACTGCTTATTTCCTATTACGTAGGACAAACCAGGGAGGGGTAGTGCCAAGCTCCAGGAGGTACAGAGTGAAACTCAGAAAACGGAGGTAGCAATCTCGGTCTCCTCTCTTCAGGGTCACCCAGAGACAGAGCCCAATAAATGAGACACAGAAATGGAGGGGCTTGCCCCAGTCACCACGGTCCTCAGAGGCAGGTGTACAACTAATGCCCATCCCTCCCCCTGCTTCTGTCCAGAGAGAAAGTGTGACAGCCAGGGTTGTCACTGGGATCTGCCCCAGCAGTGTGACCCCTGCACAAGCCACTTCACCTCTCTAGGTTTCAGTCTTTTGCTGTTGTTAACTGCAAGTATGTAAAATGCCCAGAGAGGTCAGAAGGGAATGTGGGATCCCCTGGAACTGAAGTTATAGATGGTGTTAAGATTCCATACTGGAGGGGCTGGAGAGATGGCCTAGCGGTTAAGAGCACCGACCACTCTTACAGAGGACCCGGGTTCGATCCCCAGCACCCACATGCACGACACGGGTGCACAAACTTGCATGCAGACAGTACATTTATACACATACAAAAATAAATAAAATAAAATAAAATAAAATAATAAAAAAAAAGATTCCATACTGGGGGCCTGGAGAGATGCCTACCGGTTAAGAGTGCCAACTGCTCTTGCAGAGGACCCGTGTTTGTGCTTGATTCCCAGCACCCACATGGCGACTGAGAACTGTTTTTAACTCCAGTTCCAGGGGAATCCGACACCCTCTTCTGACCTCCATGGCATTGCATGACACGGGTGCACAAACCTACATGCAGACAGTACATTCATACAAAATAAATAAAATTTTTAAAAAAAGATTCCATATTGGTGCTGGGAACCAAACCTGGGCAAGAATAACTGGTGCTCTTAACTGCTGAGCCATCTCTCCAGCCCCTACTAGGGGGGCGTTTCACCACTAAAATGAGAATAACAATATTGTCCATGGTGGATGAAAGAACTGAATGAAATATATGTAAAAACATGCATGTATAATAAGACATACTCTGTGCAAATATACAGTTACATGGTGTGTCTTGAATCTGAAATGCCTCCTGCAGACACACTCTGGATTCTTCATCCCCAGATGGTGGCACTACTTTAGGAGGTCCTAGAAACAGGGAGGTCACTGGAAAGGCAGGACCCTGGGGGTGTGATGTCCCTGGACATTTCCTATCACTTTCTGCTTCCTGTCAATAGCTGTCCACAACACACACACACACACACACACACACACACACACACACACACACACACACACATTCTTGCTGCTATGGTGCTCTTTTCAAGTGCATGGGGTCCAAGCTATCATAGAATGAACCTTCTGAAACTTTGAGCCAAAACGAATCCTTCCTTCCTTATGTTGGGGATTTTCATCACAGTGATATAGAACTAAGACAGAAAACTGATGCCAAGAGGCGGGGGTGGGGGGTGGGGGGGCAGTGACTGACCACAACCGTGTGCTTCTTGGGCCTTTAGAACTAGTTCCCAGAAATTCTTGGCTTCTTTTTTTTGCACTATAATAGATTTAATTTTAAAGCTAAAATCATTTTTTCATTAGATTTGTCCTTTAACAATTTCGTACACATATATAATGACTGCATTCTGCCTTCTCGCACCCCTGACCTTCTCTGATCCCACCTCGCCATCCTCCCTCCATCCCTACATGCCCCTTTCCCACATTCATGTCTTTTTGTTTTGTTTTATGAACCACTTATTTTTTCAAATATTTTATTATTTTCATTTTATGTATATGAGTGCATTGCCTGCACGTGTGTAAGTGCATCCATGTCATGCTACATATGCTCACCGCAAGTCAGAAGATGGTGTTGGAACCCCTGGAAGTGGAGTTATGGAGGGTTGTTAGCCACCATGTGGGTGCTGGGAATCAAGCCCCAGTCCTCTGCAAGAGCAGTTAGTGCTCTTAACTGCTGAGCCATCTCTTTTTTTCCCTTTTAAAGTTTCATGCATGCAAACAATGATTATTGATCATATAGATTCACTACTAACTCCCACAATCTCCCCCCTAACACTCCTACTCAGTCTTCTTCACAACCTCGTGTCCTCTTTTTCATTATTAGTGCTGCCGATGTGCATGTGAGTGATCACCTACTGTGGCATGGGTGTGGTCACCCACTGGGACATGTGTATCTACCTGCAGCTGTGTCTATAAAGGGAAGTGACTTTCCCTTAGCAGCCATCAACTGGTGGCTCCTTTGATAGGGGCTGGGACCTCAGGGACATCCTTATTCATGCTAGAATTTTTTTTTTCTTTTTTGGGGTGCTGGGAATCAAACTTCTTTTTTTTTTTTTTGTATTTTTTTGGTATTTTTGAGACAGGGTCTCCCTTTAGTCCCAGCTATCCTGGAGCTCGCTCTGTAGTCCAGGCTGGCCTCGAACTCACAGAGATCCGCCTGCCTCTGCCTCCCAAGTACTAGGATTAAAGGCATGTGCCACCATGCCCGGCTTCAAACTTCTTCTTTTTTTGCAGTTCTTAGCTTCAGCCTTTAACGGCTGCACTATCCCCCCAGCCCAGCTAGAATTTTTTAAACACCTTATTATTTTTATTATTTTATGTATATGAGTGCATTGCCTGCATGTATGTAAGTGCACCTGTGTCATAAAAATCCCCCATGGAGGTCAGAAAAGGGCATTGGGTCCCCTGGAACTGGAGTTAAGATGGTTGTTAGCTGCCATGTATGTGCTGGAGACATGCAGCTGAACACACATGTGCTTCTCTGAAGGAGTCTAAAAACCAGAGTGTCACCCAAAGGAAATGAAGAAAACCAGATCGTTGTGGATAGCTATGACAGGTTGCCTATGTCACTCTGTAACAGGGACATCATGTCATATATGCTTTGTGTTCTCTCCATTTTTCTTGGTGCTCAGCTCACTCCCACAGACAAGGCTTTTCTCCAGCTTTAAGCCATGTTCAGAGAAAGTCCAGCTTCCTTTCTCTTTTCTTTTTTATTTTATTTTATTTATTTACTTTCTATGTGTATGAATGTACTGTCTGCATGTAGGTTTGTGCACCCGTGTCGTGCAATGCTGCGGAGGTCAGAAGAGGGTGTCGGATTCCCCTGGAACTGGAGTTCTCCTGGAATTGGAGTTACAGACGGTTCTCAGCCACCATGTGGGTGCTGGGGATAGAACCTGGGTCCTCTGTAAGAGCGGTCGGCGCTCTTAACCGCTAGGCTATCTCTCCAGCCCCCCCTTTCTCTTTTCTTATTTTTGAGCACATCTCCACTGAGTCAAGGCCATTGCTCTCCTCAATACACCATGCATTACTAGATTACCTCTGATCCGTGTAGGGCTCCTTGTGTATCTTGTTATTTCACCTTCACTCCTGTCTCTACTCCATCCAAATCCATCTCCTCCCCAAAGGCACTTGCTCAGATATGTCTGCAACATTCCTTAAATAGATACACGTCTGTGTCAACTATGGAGCCTCATTCTCAGTGTGCTGAAATTTCATAAATGGTACTATGGATGAATGCCACTCTGCATTTTGCTTTTTTTAGTCAGCATTGTTTTTTGGAGAACTATCCTTGGTGCTATCTTACCTGATTAGCTGATTCCAACACTGCACAGGATCCCACGGTAGACACCCATCTCAATCTGCTCTTTCATCCCCCATCCAGCCTCCTCTGCCACACACAATACACTAGGCATATGCCCCTTCGCTCATGTGGGAGACTCTTTGCTGGATTCATTGAGCTGTAAAAAGGATTCATTGAGACCCAGGAGCAGGGTCACTGAGCTGTAAGAAACATACATGGTCAGTTCAATAAGTTCATAATGATTTGAGCTGGTGTCTTAGTCCATTTGTGCTGTTATAACAAAATTCCTTTATAAAGAACAAAACTTATTTCTTCTGGAGTCAGACATTCAAGGTGAGAAGACTCACACAGCTGGCAAGAATCTTGCCGCATCATCCCATGGCAGAAAGCAGAAGGGCAAGACGGTGTGTGAGAACAAGAGAGAACGCTTTCATCAGACACCCACTCCCAGGGCAACTAACCCTCTTCTTCCACGTCTCATTTCTCAACGCTGTTCCGCTGGGGATTAAATTTCCAACCCGCGAGCTATGGGGAGCACATTCAAACTACAGCAGATGGAATTTGCCTAGAACAAGGTCTAAAGGATAACCAGCCTTAAACATGGTGTACCTAAAGGAATTAAATAAATAAATAGCACTACATTTACCAGGGTACTTTCCAAAACAAGTGGGGTGGTTGTTGACACTCTCAGCTAAGTCACAAGGTCCCCTTACCCACATCCTCTGGGTCTCTTCCTCTCCTGTTGAACTTTCCATCCTCATAAAGCCAAAGTCCTAATTACATTTACATTCTTTAATGCATAGTAATTGGGTCTCTTTCGAATACTTGTTAGTCATTTCCTCTTTTGTGAAAGATGCAGGTCATTTTGGAAATATGGTCCCATGCATAGTAAGTTTGGGGATTACATCAGCTAAAGGCTCATTTTCTGTTTTAGGGGTTATGGTGAAGGAAGAGGTAAGAAAAAGCCCCCCCCCCCAAAAAAAAAAAGTGAAGATAAAACAGGAACAAGAGAGAGCATCACTTCCTATGCTGAGATATTTCAGTCAATATGGGCAGCACTCCCCTTGTCAATAACAATTTCAGAGCACAGAATTCTCATGAATGTGGCATCCAAATCCTCCATTCTCAGCATTCCTGATCCTATAAGTCTGAATCTCTGGAGAATTTGTATTCCCGGCAAGTTCCAGGTATTGCTGATGCAAGTTTGAGAACCACTATATTCAGAACAGGCCACCCAAACCATCATGGGACAAGGCCTATAAAGCATCCATAAGCATTTTAGAGGACATTAAATCCACTAGCCACAAAAAGTACACAACTCTCTTACATGAATGAAAGCCAGCTCTCACCTCCAGGGCCTGCTGGGCAAGGTGACAGAGGCCCTCAAGAAGGAGCAGTTAGAGTCTCAGAGTTGTCACAGATACTCCTCAGCAGGTCTGCCCCTGGCTGGGGGTGAGGAGTGTGGTGATTTGCATGAGAATGTCCCCCATCCAGGTTCTATCACAGCAACAGAAAAGTGACTAACACAAGGCGTCAGAAGGAGATGAGGTTGGGGAGATGGGAGATGCTTTTTTCTGGTGTTTTTTGAGACAGGGTCTCCCTGTAGCCCTAGCTGGCCTGGAACTTGCTTTGGAGACCAGGCTGGCCTTTAACTCACAGAGATCCACCTACCTCTGCCTCCCAAGTGCCGGGATAAAATGTTGTGTCCCATTATCTATTTGCTTCCCTCAGGCCTGGCCCAGCCCTGCTCCCCTCCCTCCTATGCCTAACAGTGGACCCAAATCACACACGGCATTTCATTCATGTTCATAGTTCACATTATCTCATTTTCTTCTTGCAATAACTCAAAGGCATTCATTTGACAAGTGGGAATACTAGGCCAGAGAGGCCTTGCATCCAGTTAAGGAGACCCTCCTGCTCCTCGGACTCATTGCAGTCACTGCTGCTGACCCAAGAGAATACCCATGCAACACACACACACACACACACACACACACACACACACACACACACACCAGTCCCCAGGACCCACCATGCCAGTTTCTTCCTCCATAACATTTGCATCCTTCTCCTCTGAAAATTGATGGGACTGTGGTTCAAGGGCCCAAAGAGGGGGTTGAAGCCAAGTCCTTCCCTTCCTCCTGTCCAGGCCTGGAGCTGGTTAGTCCCTACACACACCTCCACTGCTGGTCCCCGTCACTATTCAGCAGTGCTTTATCTGTCTTCCTCCATGCACTCGGCCTAGGCATCCTTAATCCTCTTCCATAACCACAGATGGGGTCGCAGCTCAGCCAGCCTCTTCCAGAAGGACTACTAGACTCCTGTCCTTTCCCAAGTGCTGCACTAGACCTTGATCCTTACCCTCTTGGCCTGTGTCTCACTCCTCCATGTTAAATCATCAGAGTCACCACACCACAGGGTTAAGTGCTCTATGAGACAGACATAAACATGTCTCTTGCTTGGTCTACTACGTCCAAGACAGGAACACAGCGCATGTGTGGCTCATCGGTCCCTCTCTTTCAGCCATCCACAGCAGCAAACAGGCTCAGATTCACCTTGTCAGGCAGTGGCAGAGGCAAAAGAACAGCCCAGCAGGTGTGGTCCCCTGCGGGCCTCCCCAGCAGGCCTCCGTGGCCTTCCAGTGCCAGGCCTCAAGGCACTCGCTTGTTCATTCTCTGGAGCCCTCTGCTCAGCCTGGTTTTCTCAGCCATCCACTCTGGCTCCTGCTTATCTGGGGACATCAGTGCTGGGAGGTAGAGGGCTCTGCCAGGAGAATTTGGGTCCCAGGGTCTTTCCCTGGAGAAGAGGGGAACTTATTAAATTGCCTTGAAGTGAAAAGGAAAGTTACCTGAGGATGACGGGATGGGAGGAGGGAAGGAAAGAGACATAGGTGTCAAAGCCAATATATATATATATATCAGGGCTGGAGAGATGGCTCAGTGGTAAAGAGCATTGGTTGCTCTTGCAGAGGACCCAGGTTTAAGTCCCAGGAACCACGTGGTGGCTAACCATAACTCCAGGAGATCCAACACTCTCTTCTGGCCTCCAAGGGCATTGCAGGACAATGGTGCACTTACATACACACAGGCAATACACTAATACGCATGAAATAAAAATAATAATTAAGTATTAAAAAAGATAAATGCATGCATGCAAATTCATCCTGGGCTTTGAGTTTGCATCAGCAAATGGAGTCGAACAGCTTCGTTGTGTGCATGCACACACATACACACATCCTTGCCCCTAGTGCAGGCTCTAGATTTCCCTGGCCTGAACTGTGGACAGCTCTACAGAGGGTCACATTAAGCAGTCTGCAGCAGTGATAACAGAGGGAGGTCCAGGCCAGGAGCCCGTTCAGGGCCACGAGAGCAGGAGGAAGGCTTTTAGAGCCAAAGAGGAGGCCCTAGCCAGACCAGTCTAGGAAGAGATTGCCAAGGACACACTTGGATAATGAGTTGTAAATTAGCAGGGCTGGCAGTCCAGAGGATGCTTATATGCAAATAAATCTCTGTTGAGATTAAGTTCAGCTTTATTTCTTAACAACCTCTTTTTTTTTTTTTTTTTTTTACAGAATGAGCAAGCTGAGAGAGTAGTAGAAAGCACTGTCCATTCTACAGAAAGGAAAACTGACACTCAATGACAAAAGGCATCTTAAACACGAGAGAACCCAGGCTCCAGCTCAGAGCCTCTCTGCAGCTGTGTGAATAAACCTGCAATCCAAACCCCAGGACACGGATGCGGAGCAGGGAGGCAGCATGCATGTGGGGCCTGAGGGATGAAAGGGTCAGGAAGAAGTCGGAAAATCCCCAGAAGTGAGCGGGTGTAGAGATACAAAGAAGATGCGTGAAGAGGAAAGGTGACCACAGCAGGGTCCCCTGGCTCCCCAGAGAGAAACAGACCAGAAGAGGATGAGAAAAGCCACACACCAGCCCCCTAATAGAGCAGTCTCACAGGGGGATTTGGAATAGAGAGAATGGATCCTAATGCCTCACCTGCAGTAGGCATGTGACCTTGAGCAAGCCACTTAACCTCTTGAACCCTATAAAGTAGAACAAGAAATCCCAGGCCTCCTTCCCCCACAGATCAACTGCAGCTCAAGTGAGATAATGGATGCAAACAGGTTTATCAAATGTTGTGTTTTTCCTACTGAGCAATCAAGCTGAGGGTTGGGGCCAGAAGGCAAGAACCTTCCTCACCACAAAAGTGATTAGGTATGCTGGGATGTGCTGGGCTTCATTCCTAATGTTCTCCACCTCCTGAGTTGCCGAGTTCCCATACCCCGTGATTTGGGGTGAGGCCAACCCCAAGAGGCCTGTGAGTCAGGAGACTATCTTTGCCAGCTCTGGTCCCCATCAACTACAGGGCCCTAGGCAAGTCACCTCCCCTCTCTTCCACTACCCAGGTACAAAGGAGAACAGGGAGTTGGATGATCCCTACTCACATCCCAGAGCCTGCTTTTTATTCAGCACAGGGATCCCGCCGAACCTTTCATTAATGGGTGACCAGTGAGAAACGACATGTGTTTAGTTTGGTTTTTGCTGCTTTAGCAAGAAACTCTTCTCTGCATCATCACACAGAGGAAAGGAAACATTTTCACTTCCCTCCAAAGAGAAGAGGATGGGCCTTTCTGTGCCTAAGACCGGGGCCAGCCTTGTCCCGGAAAACGTGGGAATGCAGATACTTTCCAGTGGGGTGGAAACAGGAATCTTTCTATCTGGCTCTCAAATTCTGTGAGAGAAAAACTGGAGAGCATGGATCCTTATGATATGGGCCCAAGAAAGGGGGGTAAAAACCTAGGAAATATGGGGGAAATACCTAGAAACGGCCTGGCACATGCACTTGGACCACTGGGTCCCATCCCCAAAGTTCTCCAGATGGTCCAGGTCTCAGAATATGGAAAGTTAGGTGACCCAGACCATAAGATCTAGAGGGACACAAGAGCTCCCCACCTTAGTGTATACCAGAGTGCACAGCCAGCCACGCCCCTAGGATCACCAAGGCAACACCCTGCTCTGATTTGGACTTTGTCATGACAGTGACCACAGAGCTCACCCACAGACCTTCTGGTTGTTGTTCAAGGACACTTCTCTATGACAAGCAGGGTATTCATTAGCACTTTGTTTGCAAGTAATTGAGGTTCATGATCTCAAACACAAACCCTGCACCTTGAACTTAGAATGCCTTCCCTCTGCCCCAGCACTATTGACATTTGGGGCTGGCTGACTCTGCTGTAGGGGCTTTCCTATGTATATTAGAATATTTAGTGTGTCCTGGTTTCTACTTAGATGCCAAGAGCTAGGGGACATCCAATTCCTCACCTCTGAATTGGACTTACTCATCTCCCTTCACAGAGGCTGACACAGAAGAGAGAGGAAGAGGACACTTATAGCTTTTAGCCATATGTGCCCTACTAGAGTCCTCAGCTGGAACACAAAAATGTCTCTAGATATTATTAATGTCCCCTAGGAGGCAAATTCTTTCCCAGTTGAAGACCATTGCCCTACAAGTTCAGAGAAGACAGGGCCTAGGAAAGAATCAAGCTACAGGCCTGACCATGGAAAAAAACAAATATTTGCTGTGGCGAGTTTTCTCTCCCCAACCCTCCTAGGTCCACCTCAGCTCAGACAAGGACATCCGATGAATTGCCAAAGGATGATTAGAATCACACTTCTCCAGGGGACCATCAATCCTTGCAAAGAAATTTGGACCTTGTGATAAAATCAACTGGTAAACTCCATGGACAAGACATGCTGAAATACTATCAGAGGGTCAGCCAGAAGAGGAAGGCAATTTAGGATCTAGGAGAAGAGACTCAGAGGCAGAGCCCCACTCCTGAGACCAAATCACGGAGCCCAATTTGAATCTAATCAAGCTACTATTGATGTCTGCAAGTCGATTGGATCTGGTCTCCCAGCAGGAGTTCTCCCTGATTTCTAGATTTGAGCAGAATCCTAGTCAGTGGGTGAAAATGCAGAAAGCATCTCTGACTTCCAAAAGAGCTAGAAAAATTGGCCATGGGGCTGCAAAGATGGCTGAGCAGTTAAGAGTACTTGTTGCTCTTCCATAGGATCTGAGTTCAGTTCCCAGCACCCATGTTGGGTGGTTTACAACCACCTGTACTTTCAGTTCCAGGGGATCCAATGACCTCTTCTGCCCTCAGTGTTACTGCCACACATAAGCACATACACAGTCTTAGACACACGACACATGTACATAAATTAAAGTAAAATGATTCAAAAATTAAAAATCTAACAATTTATTTAAAAGTAAAAAAGAGGCCGGGTGTGGTGGCACACGCCTTTAATCCTAGCACTTGGGAGGCAGAGGCAGGCAGATCTTTGTGAGTTCAAGGCCAGCCTGGTCTACAGAGCGAGTTCCAGGACAGCAGGGGCTACAGGGAGACCCTGTCTCGAAAAGACCAAAAACAAAAAAATAGTATTTGTTTTATCATGCTTCCCAGTATTGGAGAGTTAAACTTGAAATGGAATTANTGGTTGAACCAATTCTCAACACTAGCCCAGAAGTAGGAGAACAAGGAAGTAAGATGGGTCCCATGGTCACCTTCGAAGGCATGCAATCCAATGATGCAAGACTTCCCTCTATTCCCTACTTCCGAAGGTTCTATCATGTACAAGCATTGTGCTGGGGACCAAGCCTGTAACACATGAGCCTTCTTGGGAAACTTACTCAAATCACAGCTCACAGGAGTGATTTGGAGGCGTTTGCTGTGATTTCCATAGCCAAAGGGGATGGGCAATGTTATCAGCAGGAAGCGCCCCAGACTGCCCACACATCCCCACAGCCAAGGACTGGGCTTTGCCTTTCACCTGAATCCACCCACCAGGTCACAGGCAAGCAAGAATATTATCAGTTCCTCCCCTGTGCCCTAGGTGAATCCTTGGGGTTCCCAGGTTCTCAGGAGCTCTTCTTCCTCCAGCCCCTGCTGGGCGTAAAGAGCCTAGCATCTGACCATGGGACTTGGTTGTTTTAGCTAAGGCTGTTCTTGACAAGGCACAAACTCCAGTGGACTCATGTTGCTTAAAGAGAATAATTTGCTGAGATAATTTTCTTTTACATTTATTTTTATATTTATTAATATTATTATTTATTTATTGGGAGGCAGAGGCAGGCAGATCTTTGTGAGTTCAAGGCCAGCCTGGTCTACAGAGCGAGTTCCAGGACAGCTGGGGCTACATGGAGACCCTGTCTCAAAAAGACCAAAAATAAATAAATAAATAAATAAATAAATAAATAAATAAATAAATAAATAAATGTAAAAAAGAAAAATTATCCAGCAAAATTATTCTCTAAGCAACAAAAATCCAAGTGGAGCTTTGTGCAACTGAGGAGCTAAAACAACCAAGTCCCATGGTCAGATGC
The DNA here is from genome assembly GCA_009823505.1 of Rhizomys pruinosus. Classification (NCBI taxonomy): domain Eukaryota; kingdom Metazoa; phylum Chordata; class Mammalia; order Rodentia; family Spalacidae; genus Rhizomys; species Rhizomys pruinosus. Next base: position 1,068,151 of record VZQC01003035.1, read on the forward strand.
TAGGCTCTTTACGCCCAGCAGGGGCTGGAGGAAGAAGAGCTCCTGAGAACCTGGGAACCCCAAGGATTCACCTAGGGCACAGGGGAGGAACTGATAATATTCTTGCTTGCCTGTGACCTGGTGGGTGGATTCAGGTGAAAGGCAAAGCCCAGTCCTTGGCTGTGGGGATGTGTGGGCAGTCTGGGGCGCTTCCTGCTGATAACATTGCCCATCCCCTTTGGCTATGGAAATCACAGCAAACGCCTCCAAATCACTCCTGTGAGCTGTGATTTGAGTAAGTTTCCCAAGAAGGCTCATGTGTTACAGGCTTGGTCCCCAGCACAATGCTTGTACATGATAGAACCTTCGGAAGTAGGGAATAGAGGGAAGTCTTGCATCATTGGATTGCATGCCTTCGAAGGTGACCATGGGACCCATCTTACTTCCTTGTTCTCCTACTTCTGGGCTAGTGTTGAGAATTGGTTCAACCACACACTCCTCACCACTGCCCTCTGGAAGACCTACTGGATGCCTAAAAACAATGAATTTACCTGACTATGAACTAAAACCTCTAAAACCTGAGCCAAATATACCTTTATTCTTCCTAAATTGATTAACTTGGGTATTTGTTGCAGTGACAGATTAACACAGCATCTCTCGACTAAATCAAACTTGGCATTTATGGGGCTCAAAGAATTCTGGGGGTGAGTAGCCTGCATGGAGAAGCCACATAACAGGAGTGACAGGAAGAAATGGGTATGCACTCACACCAGACTGCAGTCTGGTCGAAGCTCATTCCAGGCACAGGCTACTCCACCTGCAGCAGGTAACTTACCCTTTATGATTTTCAAGGTCCCCCTCTACAAAATGAAGCTAACAAGAGACATCTACATGAAAGGATTTGGGGATTTAATGGTGTAATAGTATGAAATATATATATATATACATATGTATATATATGTATATATATATGTATATATACATATATATATGTATATATATATATATATATATATATTTGGTCTTCTAGTATCCTGACATACAACTCCTAAAATGCTTGAAATAACTGAAGTGATAGTGTCTTTTTGTATGCTGATGGAGGGCTGAGGGCTGGCAGCTAGGATAGGGGGTACTGGCCAATGGAATACCAGGGTAGGGTCTTTAACCTGCTCCACTCCCACCTGCCAGCTGGGGACAGGGTCTAATCATTTAATCAATAATATGTATGTAATGAAACCTCCATAAAATCCCAGAAGGGCAGCTTTCACATGGCTGGACCCATGGAGGTTCCTGTTGAATGGCGATGGCCTGGAGAGGACATACACCCTCTCCCTCATGCTCTGTCCTCTACAATAAACCAGTGAGTGTGTGTCCCTGAAGTGAGTAAGCTACTCCAGCAAATTAAACCCCCAAGGAGGGGCTGCGGCAATCCCCATTAGTAGCTACTTGGTAAGAAACACAGATAACACAACTTGGAATTTGCAACGATTTCTAAAAATCAGAGAGTGGGGGAGGGGAGAACAGTGTTGTAGGAGAAAGCCCTGGACTTGTAGGATCTGACACTGTCTCCCAGTAGATACTGTTGAGGTGGAATTCAATTTCCAGTCTCTGGATTAGATCTTGGCTGCTTAATTAACTTTATTACACGTTTATTGAGCTCTATTGATTTATGATATATAATGTGATCAATTTTGTGTATTGACATATTGATATGTAATTGTACATATAATTACATATTCTGTTGGTTCTGTCCCTCTAGAGAACCCTGACTAATACAGAGCCCAACATACTTTCCCAGGCAGCTCTTATCAAAAAAGCCCAAGCAATAGGTCCATGTGGTGTATCAGCTACTTTTCTGTTGCTGTGATAAAACACCATGACCAAGGCAACTTTTAGAAGGGAGAATGTGAGAGTATATTTGGCTTATGGTTCCAGAGGGACAAGAGTCCATCATGGTGGGGGAGGCCTGACAGGAGACAGCCTCCAGAGCAGAAAGCTGAGCGCTCACATCGGCAAGCAGGCCCAGGAAGCAGACAGCCACAGACTGGAAGTGGACAAGCTATATGGTCTCAAAGCCCTCCCCCAGGGACAAGCTTCCTGCAGGACAGTCATAACTCCTAAAGGTTCCGTGACCCTCCCCAAACAGCAACAGCACTGACCATGTATTCAAATACTTGGAGCCTATGAGAGACATTCCCATTCAAACCACCACATGTGGGAAACACCCCCCCCCATATTTGCTGTCAGATATTGTCTTCTGTGTGGATTGTTGAGCACAGGGGAGAAACTGAGTTTGTTTATTCCTATAATCTAGGAAATGGGATTTTGTACATATCACAGAAGAGTCCTCAACAAGTATGCTTTCTTCTTGTAACAACCCATGTCTCAGACATTCCAGAAATGACCTCTGCCATCCCCTCTACATAATACACAGGGACCATCTGCTGGCCTAGGCCACAGGGCTGGGAGCACCAGCTCCAGCTGTCAGCCTCTGCATTCCAAGGTACCTGACACTCTTCTCGTAGCTCCAGAGCAGAGTCCTAGAGAGGAAGGTCAAGTCCAAGAGCAACCTCTGCTTGGAAATCATAAGAGACATGCGAGGGGCTGGAGAGATAGCCTAGCGGTTAGGAGCGCCAACTGCTCTTGCAGAAGACCCGGGTTCGATCCCCAGCACCCACATGGCGGCTAAGAACAGTCTGTAACACCAATTCCAGGAGAACTCCAGTTCCAGGGGAATCCGAGACCCTCTTCTGACCTCCGCAGCATTGCACGACACGGGTGCACAAACCTACACGCAGACAGTACATTCATACACATACAAAAATAAATTTAAAAAAATTTTTAAAAGAGAGACATGTGAGCGAGACCTTCCTGTGTCTCCTAAAATTCAGAGGTCTTTATTCTCACTTGCTAAAACCACAGGGCAATACGTGAGACATGGAGGTGGGGCTTGGCTTCCACCTGGCCTCGGAATGGGCTCAGAGCCCCTCAAGAATCAGCAACCACTCCCTTCTAGGGCTCTGCCCACCACCCTTCAGTGCAGTGGTGGAAGGCCAATGCACAATTCAGAATTGCAGGGCTGAAGGTGCTCCTGCTATAGGTCAGCAAGATCTCAGCCCGGCAGAGTGAACCCTGGAAAAAGCCAAGACACAGGGACAAAATCCTTCAAGAAGGAATTAGAAGCTCAGGTCTGCCTTAGCACTGGAGGGCAATGTCTGCAGATATCCTCAGACAGGTGGACATCTAGGAGGGAAGTCGGGGCCAAGGCTCTCTTACCTGGAGACACCCATAATTCACCTTCTCTCCCATAACCCTCTGAAGGCTTCTCTAAGCCCCTAAGGGCAGGACCATGTTTAACTTGCTCTTTGCTGTATCCCCAGCACCTACTGTCAATCTTTGATGGATGAAGAAATGAGCATCTGTAGAATACAGGATGTTACTGCCCGTGTGGTGGCGCACGCCTTTAATCCTAGCACTCAGGAGGCAGAGGCAGGTAGGTCTTTGTGAGTTCAAGGCCAGCCTGGTCTACAGAGTGAGTTCCAGGACAGCTGGGGCTACAGAGAGACCCTGTCTCGAAAAAGACCAAAAAAAAAAAGAATACAGGATGTTACTTTGGTTTGAAAAAAACAAAGCATGGAATATTATTAATCAGGTGATGTGCTAATGCTAGTTTACTGAGATTTTGTAGTAACGATGGTGCTCTGTGATCAAGACTTTGAATTGAATATAACAAATACACATATACCAACCCACAAGAAACCAACTCCCTACTCTGGCAGGATCTTGCCTAAATCTTTTGGGAATGAATTAACGGAAATACCGCTAAGGACATTCAAACAAATGTCACTCACTGAAGGACACTTGCATTTGAGCACCTTAAAGGATAAGTCTTGTACTTCCTGGGCTCAGCGGATAAGAGTGCCACTGCTCTTGCAGAGGACCTGGGTTTGATTCCCAGCACCCACATGGTAGCTAAGAACCGCCTTTAAGCCAGGCGTGGTGGCGCACACCTTCAATCTCAGCACTCAGGAGGCAGAGGCAGGCGGATCTCTGTGAGTTCTAGGCCAGCTGGGGCTATAGGGAGACCCTGTCTCAAAAAAAAAAAAAAAAAAAGACTAAGTACTTCCCTGGAACTTCCTCCAGGTGGGGAGCTCTATTTTGACCTTACCCAAATGATGACATCAACAGCACGTGAGCTCCTAAGAAACCTCCAAGAAATACCACATAAACTCTACACATCAGGTTTCCTGAGTGAAGAAAAGTGTGGATTGGAGCCTCACTACCACCTCCGTCCTTACTCTAATTCCAGTCCTGATGCCTCTCTCCACACAAGGCAAGGTCTCTACAGCCTATGGTGTGTTTGCTTTCAAAGCAAAACAATAGCTTCCAGCCTTCATGGGGCCACTCCAATTCTACTCTGTGCTCTTTCCTTGAAAAGCAACAATCTCAAATCCAATTTAACTCCTACTAGGAAAATATCCCGTGGTATTGGACTTACCATCCCGAGGCCACTTCAGAGAATATCAAGCCATTACCAACCTCTAAGTCTGCACTGCAATATTATAAACCTAATCCATCTCCAGCCAGTGATGCTTCCTCACCCCACTGGGGCTATGCACAGCCACAGTGTGCCAGGGAGTTCTGATAAGCCAATTGCTTACCACTTGAAAGCAACGTCATCTGACCATGAATTGATAAAGAAGCCCTAGAGATTCTCATGAGTCAAGATGCCTTCAAACTAATTCTGTGTCCTTGCAATTATAAACCCTTTTTGCAAATCTTTCCCAAGGACAAGCCTTCCTTCTTAATTATGCCACAATGTGTATGTGCATTCCTGAAACTGGAGGCCTTTGCTGGCGTTTATAACTAGATGTTTATCTTCAAGCTGGAATATGCATTGTGACATGCCGACGTGCCCCACTCCCAGATTCCAGAGATCTGTCCCCCAAACATCCTTGAGACAGGAGGCATGCGGGCACAAAAGGAGGGTAGATCAGACATGGTACAGAAGGACAAGTGCTGTAGAGAGAGATTATTAAAAAGAAATAGACTCAAGCCGGGCGTGGTGGCGCACGCCTTTAATCCTAGCACTCAGGAGGCAGAGGCAGGTGGGTCTTTGTGAGTTCAAGGCCAGCCTGGTCTACAGAGTGAGTTCCAGGTCAGCTGGGGCTACAGGGAGACCCTGTCTCAAAAAGACAAAAAAAAAAAAAAAAAGAAATAGACTCACTTCACAGAGAAAAGTCCCCTCCTCCCGCCTCAGCCAAGGAACAGACTGGGGCAATTTAGTATAAGGGCAAGTTTCACTCTTCACATCACAGAGGCAGGAAAGGGTCCCGAGACCCTTCTAAGCTGATGTGGGAAGTGATGCACGCAGCTGTGGTTTGAATGTAAAATGTCTTGTGTTTATGGAGTTGAACACTTGGTCCTGGCTGGTGGCGCTGTTTTGGAATTACAGAACTTTTAGGAGCTGGAAGACATGGGTCAAGGAAAGTAGGCCTTGACGCATTTTTGTTTGCTTGTTTTTATTTTTATTATTTTTATTTGTGTATATACTCATATTGCCTGCATGTATGTAAGTACACCCATGTCATGCAACACCCACTAAGGTCAGAAAATGGTGTCAGATCCCCTGGAACTAAAGTTACAGATGGTTGCTAGCTGTCATGTGGGTGCTGGGAATTGAACCCATGTCCTCTGCATGAGCAGCCAGTGCTCTTAACCACTGACCCATCTCTCCAGCCCTGTTTATTTATTTTATTATATGTGTATCTGTGTGTTGCCTGCATGTATGTAAGTGTACCCATGCCATTCAATATCTACAGAGGCCAGAAGAGACATTGGATCTCTAGAACTGGAGTTGCAGATGGGTATTAGCCATCATGTGGGTGCAGGAAACCAAATTCCAGTCTTCTGCAAGACCAGCTGGTGCTCTTAACAGCTGTGCCATCTCTCCAGCCCCAGGCCTTTGAGTGTTTAAACTCCAACCCAACTTCCTGTCTGCTCTTTGTTTCCTGACTGTGGACACAATGTAACCAGCCAGCTCACAGTCCTGCCTCCATGCCTTTCCTGCCATGACCGACTGCATATGAGCCCAAATCAATCCTTCCTGTCCTAAATTGTTTTTGTCAGGTATTTCGTCACAGCAATAAGAGCAGTAGCTAAACATGAAGGTTACAACTCTAACAACTGAACAAGCAACCTGGATGGATCCAGTGTCACAGGAACTTGATGGAGAGTTGACTCCCAGTTCAAGTAGACAAAAAGAGACCAGTGCAGCCTGGGACTTGCCCAAAGAAGACTGAATCCTTGAAAGCAGCTTTTCAGTAGAGGTACTGTTAAGGTCCAGGGGTGACTGGTACTTCCAAAGTCTTCAGGACAATGGGAAGAAGGGGGACACAGAGGTGAAGTAGGAACTAACAGAAGCCAATAAGGTATGGTGAATTCAGGGGCCAGGACTGCAGATTCCAGAAAGTGAGAGAGGGCAGGGAGCTATGAATGGGTTGGTCTGAGAGTTCAAGAGTTCTTCTAGCATCCCTTTGAAATTACTTATAATTTCTCCCTATGCTCTCAACATATCCCAATTTAAATGAAAATGTCTAGTCATTTGAATTAGCAGGACCTTTCAGCAGCTACCTGCCATACCCACAAACCTCTAACAGACCCCTGGGGGCTGAGGTCATGCAGTTCCCAGCCCTCCCTGAAGGAGCTTTTCCACCCAGATTGACCCACATCTACATTCTTGCCCAGAAGCCTACTTCCTCTCGGCACACATGCCTGCTCCCCTCCCATCATCCTCTCTTAGAAGTCCTGGCTTCCCCAGAAAAAGAAAGAGCGTTAATTTAAATTGGACAAAGAGAGTTCTATAGAAAAAAGGATCCACGAACAAATGAAAAGATAAGTCAAAAATTGAGAGAAATTAACTGTGTGCTTATGATAAAGAGTGGATTAGCAATCAAAACACACATGCACATATACATACGTAAGTTAACATATACACACTCACATGTACACATACACACACGCAGAGACAGGTCTCTATTTGTGTACCAATCAGAGCACACATATGTGCACATCAGCGTGTATATACACACATGTACACAAACACACACACAGCCCTCAGATCAATATGAAAAAGGCAGACACCCCAATGGTCACAGAGTATGAACAGAATAAACCCAAGTATCATGGTCATAAAAGGATGTTCAAGCTCACCACTAAAGTTGAAAGACACATTATGTGTATATGGGTAAGTGTGTGTACTCTGGAGGACAGAATGTTGGAGATACATTTAGGTGGTTGAGAGCTCTGATTTGAGTACTGGGAGGCAAACTTAGGTTTTCTGAAAGAGAAGGATGCACTGTTAACCACTAACCCATCTAGGATGATTATATACATGAAATTATATTATATAAAAGAATATAAATGTGGTTCATTTCCAGCATGAAAAAAAAAGACACAGTAAAACAACCATGTACTATTTTATATTCACCCAATCAAAACAAAAAGTCTGACGGTGGGGCTAGAGAGTTGGATCAACAGTTAAGAACACTGGCTGCTCTTGCAGAGGATCAGAGTTCAATTCCCAGCACCCACAAGGTGGCTAACAATTATCCAAAACTCCAGTTCCAGAGGACTCTGATGCTCTCTTCTGACTTCCACACGTATTGCATATTGTGAGTGCACTTACATACTCACAGGCAATATGTTCATACACAAAAAATAAAAATAATAAATAATAGTGCCGAAGAGATGGCCTTGCGGTTAAGAGTGCCAACTGCTCTTGCAGAGGACCTGGGTTCGAGCCTCAGCACTCACATGGCGGCTGAGAACTGTCCTTAACCCCAGTTCCAGGGGAATCCGACACCCTCTTATGACACGGGTGCACAAACCTACACGCAGACAGTACATTCATACACATAAAAAATAAATTAAATTTAAAAAGTAAAAATAATTAATATATTTTTTAAATCTGACAGTGTCAAGTGCTAGTGAACTAATAGATATTGCATTAGTTACTGTTAATGTCACTGTAACAAAGTATCTAATGGAAAGGTTTGCCTTATAGTTTCAGACCGCCAGCCCATCATGGCAGGAAAGCCCAGTGGAGAAGAATGTTCACATCACAAGACACAGAACAGTATGCACTTGGCTTTCTTCTTTTTATTCCATCGAGGCCTTAAATCTACAGGATGGAAATGCCTTCATACAAGGTGAGTTTTCCTCCTTTCCACTGGTCTTCTCTGTAACTGTCCACAGAGATATGCCTTCAGTGCTTCAGAGCCTCCGGGTGATTCTAAATGCAGTCAGGTCAACAATGAAAGCTAACCATGACAGACACCCCCATACACTCAGCACTGTGTACCCACCTCTGCTGATATGGGACATGTACATACTCTACAATCCAGCAATTCAACTCCAAGCTACGCAGGAGTCTTCCCTTATGCACAATTCTACTTTATACCATTTTAGTTATCCATTGTCAACTGTGGTCCAATGGTATAAAATGAGAAATTTCAAAAATAAACTACTCGGAAGTTTTAAATAACTTATTACAATATATAGTTATAACTATTCCTTTTATTATTAGTCGTTATTGTCATGTATCCACTGAAGGTCTTTGAATATATCCCACAAAGTTAAGGGGCATTGTGGCATGTTCTAGAAAAGCTCTGATAGCCAGGGCAAAAGATGATCCATATCTCTTTGCATAAATGAACACTCAGGAGCCCAGCAATAACAGTGGAAACCACATCTATTAACAGAATCATGCCCAAATGACTTGGTATTACCATACAATGAATATATAGAGTTAAGAAAAAATGAATTCTAAGAATTATATGAATAATCCTAAATAATATCATTAGAAGAAAATTAAGGTGCACCTTTATATAGTATAATACTTTCTATGCTCACTTTATTTTTATTATTATTATTTTTTTGTCTTTTTGAGACAGGGTCTCCCTGTAGCCCCAGCTGTCCTGAAACTCACTCTGTAGACCAGGCTGGCCTTGAACTCACAAAGATCCACCTTCCTCTGCCTCCCAAATCTATGCTCACTTTAAACTGTATAAAACTAGCTGGGTGTGGTGGCGCATGCCTTTAATCCTAGAGCTTGGGAGGCAGAGGCAGGCGGATCTTTGTGAGTTCAAGGCCAGCCTGGTATACAGAGTGAGTTTCAGGACAGCTGGGGCTACAGGGAGACCCTGTCTCGAAAAGACCAAAAAATAAATAAATAAACTGTGTAAAGCTTTCTATTGTGGCCAGATGTGGTGGCAGACGCCTTTAATCCTAGCACTGCGGAGGCAGAGGAAGGGCGGATCTCTGTGAGTTCAAGGCCAGCCTGGTCTACATAGCAAGTTCCAGGCCAGCTGGGGCTACAGTGAGACCCTGTCTCAAAAAGAGAAAAAAAATTCTATAAATGCTTATACCGTAATATACCTACAAACCTGTACACATACATGTGTGACATTGTATATCTATTTCCTCCAAATTACATCTGTTCCTGGAGTTCTGAGAAAAGAAGCTCATAAGAGCCAGGAAGCTGAGGATACTTACAAAGCTCAGGAAGCTCAAGAAACTTATAAGACTCAGGAAGCTCAGAAAGTTACAAGACTCACAAGGCTCCACCCCTAAGCTCGCAAAAAGCAGTAAACAATTGCTGGAGGACAGGTGAGTCTGTTGAGTGGATCTGCCTACAAGTTGGGCAAGATTCTGCTCCAGAGATACAGTTTATGAGTCCTTACTAATTCTGAGGTGGCTCTCAGACTGTATTTCTCTGATTCCACTGCCTTTGAGTCATCCATACTCCATAAATAACCTCTTGCCCATGCTTCTGTAAGTAGCCTGTTGCATGACACTATTCCTGGGGATGTATAAATAAGCATCTACTCACCTCAGATAAGGAACCAATGACAGATCAAAGTAAGGATACCACCAAAATCCAACTTGGTGACCCAATGAGTTTATTGGGGTTACTTACAGGACTACGGGTGAGGGGTTATACAGGAGCAGACAGACTCAAAGACAGCTGCATCACCAAAAACACAATGATCCCATTGATTACATGTTGGCAATGGCATTGTCAGGGAGTTGTGTTTCCACCTTCTGGTTCATCAACAGGTCTTTAAAAATAAAGAAAACTAAAGTAAAAGAAAGAAAACTAAAATGAATATGTACTGCTTTGTGGTAATAAAAATAATGGGCGGGGCTGGAGAGATGGCTCAGTGGTTAAGAGCACCGACTGCTGTAACAGAGGACCCGGGTTGGATTCCCAGCACCCACATGGTAGCTAAGAGCCACCTTTAAGCCAGGCATGGTGGTGCACGCCTTTAATCCTCGCACTCAGGAGGCAGAGGCAGGCAGATCTCTGAGTTCAAAGCCAGCCTGGTCTATAGAGTGAGATCCAGGCCAGCTGGGGCTATAGGGAGACCCTGTCTCAAAAATTAATAATAATAATAATAATTGGCTGTTAACATTAAAGTTTCTGAATATTTTTGCATGACCATTCTTTTGGGCATAAATCAGAAGCCACGCTCTGCCCTTAGCTCTGCGTGTGAAACTTTCCTATCCTGAAACCCAGAGTCTGAGGTCTGCTGTGTTTTCTCAGTCTGGACTGTGTGTAAGTGTGTAGATTTCACTGTACTATTGACCACCACCTCCCTACAGCACTCAGGTAGAATTGCCTGTCTGTGTGTCCCCTGCACAGCCCAACTAGCCCCTGTTCCATACTTCAGGTAGACACTGCTACAGTCATGATTACTTTGATGTTTTTTGGTTTGGGTTTTGTTTTTTTTGAGATAGGGCCTCACTATGTATCCCTGCCTGGTCTGGAACTCACTATGTAGACCAGGCTACCCTAGACCTCGCAGAGATCCCCTTTTTCTGCTTCCCAAGTCCTTGAATTAAAGACGTGTGCCACCAAGCGGGGCTCAATTCCTTCAATGGTTACTACAAAGCCAGACAATGTCTGGTGTTATTCCCCATTAGGTAGATTAGGAAACTGAAGCCCAGAAACTGACTTGCCAAGAGCCTCAAAAGAAGGAAGACTAAAAGTCGTGCCTCTTGGACTGAAGGTCCTCACAGCAACTCCACCAATGTCCAGAGGGTCACAGGTACCCACGCTGGCCACCGTCTGAGGGCATTGTACAGCACAGGTATACTTACACACATGCAGGGAATGCATTCACACACATAAAACAATAAAACATTTTTAAAGATTGTTCATATTAACGATGTGCCATCTGATGCTGGATTTGTGAATCGTGCAATGCTTAAACCAACTCAAACACATCTGACTCCCTCAAACCAGCATCATTTCTTTATGCAGCATCCAGCATCCTTTCTTCCAGGTTTTTGAAATGTCTAATGAATAACTACTACCTATAAGCACTTGACTGTGCAATAGCACACAGAACCTCTTACCTGTAAGTAAGTAACCTCTGTGGACATCTCTACATCCCACTCTCCCTGATGCAGAGTTTTATGCTCTTGGACTTCTCAACCTGTGCAGTCAGGATGTGAGTGGAAGGATCAGACTGGACCCTTCAAACCTGCACAGGGTGAATGGAAACAGCATAACAGAATAGGGGTTGGTTGTTGTGTTTTGTTTTTTTGTTTTGAGACAGGGTCTCCCTGTAGCCCCAGCTGGCCTGGAACTCGCTATGTAGACCAGGCTAGACTTGAACTCACAGAGATCCACCTGCCTCTGCCTCCGGAGTGTTGGGGTAAAAGGTGTGCACCGCCATACCTGGCAAGAATAGTTTTGGCACCCAGACAATACTCGTTCCTGAACACACACACACACACACACACACACACACACACATACACACACACACACACACTATCCTAGGAGAATGGTTAAAAGTAATAAGCATCCGGGGGCTGAAGAGATAGCCTAGCTGTTAAGAGCGCCAACTGCTCTTGCAGAGGACCTGGGTTCAATCCCCAGCACCCACATGGCGGCTGAGAACCGTCTTTAACTCCAGTTCCAGAGGAATCTGACACCCTCTTCTGACCTCCGCAGCACTGCACGACATAGGTGCACCAACCTACATGCAGACAATACATTCATACACATAAAAAAATAAAGAGCAAGGCACGGTGGCGCATGCCTTTAATCCTAGCACTTGGGAGGCAGAGGCAGGCGGATTTTTGTGAGTTCAAGGCCAGCCTGGTCTACAAAGCAAGTTCCAGGACAGCCAGAGCTACAGGGAGACCCTGTCTCAAAAAGACCAAAAATAAATAAATAATTTTAAAAAGTAATAAGCATCCATTTGCTCCCTCTATCAACAAATATTTATCTAGTTATGGGTAACTTTGGGCACTTTGCTATTTGTAGGAGACATAAAGATTAGGAAAATAAGCAGAGTGTTTGTTCTCACATCACTTATCCCTTACAGGCATGATAATGACACAATTGATTACAATAAGGGTGTTAAGGGTTATGATAAAGAACACGGGGCTCTGAATGAATTTACAGATGAACTCAGGAGGCTGGGAAGATGGATCAGTCGGTAAAGAGCTTGCCACACAAGCATGAGGACCTCAATTTGGATCTCCAGCACCCACGTTAAAAAGCCAAGCACAGTGGCACAGGCGTGTGGGACTAGCACTGGGGAGCCAGAAATGGGAGGATCCCTGGGACTTGTTAGCCAGCCAACCTCACCAAACTGGTGAGTATCAGGTTCAGCAAGAGAGCTTGTCCAAAAATAAATAAATAAATAAATAAATAAATAAATAAATAAATAAATAAGATGAAGGAGCTGGAGAGATGGCCTAGATGTTAAGAGCACTTATTACTCTTCCAGAAGACTCAGATTCAGTTCCCAGTACCCACATGGTAGCTAACACCCATGTTAAACTTGTGCCCATTCTTAACTCACACGGATCCTTAACTCCAGTTCCAGGGGATCCATGCTCTGCAGGCTTTGGGCACACACATGGTTCATTTACGTACTTGTAGGCAAAATATTTATACACATAAAATAAACATTTTAAATAAGGTGGAAATCAATTGAGGAAGACATCTGATATCAACCTCTCACCTACACACACACACACACACACACACACACACACATACACACAAATGAACTCAGAGGCAGGAAAAGATTCTTTCTTTAACTGTAGACTATATCATTTTAAGCTATAAAATATTAGCCTAGCCAATAAGTCAGCCTTTTTGTGACCAGACCCATCTCTACTAGGCTCTGAAGTCCCTTTGGATATAGCAACCTAGTTCCAACACACTAAGGGAACAGGTGTGTCCAAAATAAAAGGGTGTGTCCAGACCCAGTTGACTTTGCTCCCAGTTGCAACTTCTGATTCCATTTGGAGCCAGCAGAGTAATCGAATTAAGCAAATATTATGGGGAAGAAAATGGGCCTATAAGTAGCTTAAAGTGATGGAAATGACCTGAAGGTGGCCATGCAAATGGTCTGTATAATATCCTGTAATAACCCTGTCCAGGCAGCCCGAGGAGGCTGGCTTCCAATAATGAGGTGTCTGATTAGAATAATATTCAGTGGGAGAATGTGTGAGTGTCCGCATAAATCAGGCCTGGAGAGCCTCCCCAATTAGCTGGGAAGGAGACAGGCAGGTGGGTGTCAACTCTGCCCTGGAAGGCTGCGGGCTCTGCAGAAGTGCAGAGGGAAACCAATCAGCCTTTGCACACTTCCTGACATTTTGCAGCACTTTACAGTTTATAACGCCTTTTCCTGGGCAATCTTTCATCGGATCCTCACACAGTTGCTTTCAGGATTAAATGAGACATCTTCTCTTGGGCAATAATGTCTTTTGGGTTGTGATTTTTAGCCTCAGCATCTGGCATGTTGCCCAGCACCTCCTAGTCGTTCAATAAACAGAAGCCGTTGAAAACTACGTGTGACTCTTTTCTGATTATCTGCTTTTCTTCCGTGTGCATGGATACTAGACAATGAAAAGACATCCGCCCTCAGAGAGCTTCCTTTCCCTTCCTCTGCTCTTCAAACAATGGAGAGAGATTGGTATTGTTGTCAGCTAACAGCTATTCAAGAAGTAACCCCTTACATCTTGTATTTCAGTTAAAAAAAAAAAAAAAGTAACCCTTCCCTTCTTTATCTTCCATCTCAGCTCCAAGGGCATGCACACAGCAAAATGTATCAATGGGCCCCACTTACCCAGGACACCCCATGCATTTGGTAATTAGATATTAAATCTCATTTGTTGTGCATGTGTTTATAACACATGCCACTCATTCATATACGTATTCAGAAATAATTCTTGAATACCCATGTGGACCAGTGTCAGGCACATAGAAGAAAAGAAGAAAATGGAGGCAGCCAGAATCCCTGGGAGCCTAGGTTTAGTGGAGGAAATACTGTGGTTACCAGTGCATTATGGTTTCAGTATGAAATGATCCCCCTTGGCGCAGTTGGTGGCACTATTATGGAAGGTTGTGAAATTTTTAGGAGATAAGGCCTAGAGAGCAGATGTAAGTCCCCCGGTAGGCTCTTGGAGGGTTATACTCCACCTCTGCTTCCTGTCACACTCACTGCTTCCTGTCTGCGGTGATATGAACAGCCTCTGTGGAGGAAACTGAGCTGCTCAGCCAAACCTTCCCTGACATGAGGGACTGGAACCATGAGCCAAAATAAATCTTTCCTCCCTTAAGGTACTTCTGTCAGGTATTGATTGTGGGCAGAGTGATCTAAAGGTAATTAACACAGAGAGTTAATAGTCCACAGGGGGACTCCATGGGAAGTGCCAGGCCACACAGCCTCAGGAAGATGAGTGCCAGGGCCCCTCATGTCTGTGATGGCTGCACTGTTTATAGAGGTCTGCACACTTGCAGGCCTGTAATCCTCACATCCTGCCTCTGAGAAACTCTTCTGTCGTGGCTGCTACACTGACAGGAAACAGTCCTGAAGAAAGGAAGTATCTGGGGCTGGAGAAATGGCTTAGCAATTGAGAGCACCGACTGCTCTTGCATAGGATCCGGGTTCGATTCCCAGCACCCACATGGTGGCTAAGAACCTGTCCCATCCTGCGGGACTCAGTAATTAGTGGGAGTCAAGGGGAGACCCCCAAACCTGAAATATAATGGGCGAGAGAAAAGAGGGAGACCAAGCAGAGTTGTCAAGGTCTCGTTTATTGGAACAAAAGCAGCTACTTATATATCTTGCAGGAAGTGAGGAGGGGGAGGGCTGTGGAGATAGAGCAAGGGTGATCTGGCAGGACTTGCAAAACGTGTTCTTGTAAGATAAGCTTGGAATGTCCTGTGGTTAACGAGCATCCTGTGGTTAACGAGCATCCTGTGGTTAATGAGCATCCTGTGGTTAACGAGCATCCTGTGGTTATTCTTCAGCAAAGGTCAGCACGGTCTCATGATCAGTGTTGAGCAAGCAGGGCTTGCCCAGGCAGGACTGTGTCTTGGCTTCCAACAACTTTTAACTTTTGTTTTGTTTTATTAATTCACCCTGTTCCTCTCTTGGTTCCCTGCCTAGAAAATGTACCTGGCTACTCTTGCCTTCACAGGCACTAGTCAAGGATTTTGTTCTCTCTGCAACTATACTTTCTAGGGTCTTTTAGATAGATCCACTGAGCAAGGATACCCCAGTTGCCACCTTCTACACCCCTTTTCAGCATGGTAGAAGTCAGAGTGGTAAGTATCCTGATTCCCTCTTGGCAATTGGGGTAACCTCCTCAGAGGGTAATGTGGTAAAAGTAGGAGCTAAAAATTGGCTAGGCAGTTTAGGGTCAAAGACACCCCCCCCC